>JAGFNQ010005179.1:82473-306046 GCA_024364735.1 Boesenbergia rotunda | reverse complement strand
CAATGTACGAGAGCAGAAGAGCGTGGAAGAGTCTGAAGAATTGATGATCTTTGAAGAGGGTCGAGGCCCTCTTTATATAGGGCAGGGGGCGCCCGACATGCTCGGGGCGCCCCCCACGTGGCTGCAGATCCGGCGATGCTCTAGTCAAAGCTGATCTCGTTATCTTCGGGATTGTATTTGACTGGGGCGCCCGACGCGCACGGGGCGCCCGATTGACCGGTCAAACTTTATCACCGAGGCTTCGCGAGGGTGAGCTGCAGCCGCCTTCAGTGGCGTGGCACAGTGGGCGCCCGAGACACGCGGGGCGCCCGACATGCGGGGCGCCCGACACGCACGGGGCGCCCCCAATTGCGCTGCTGTCGGGGCGTTTACCTCTCTGCTGACTTTGGGTTGACTCTGGGCGCCCGACACATCCGGGGCGCCCTACTCAGCTACGGCCTCACTCCTTTGAGGCTTTCTGAGCTGCAGAAACCACAGTCCTTCGGTCCTGCATCCAGGGTTAGTCCAAAACAGCAAATAATAAGTTAGTTAAAACAGCCTTAGCTGTCTTGGTTCTGACTTTGGATCTCCAAAATGGAGCCCTAGGTCGAACCGACGCCTAATGTTCCCTCGAGGGGAACGCGTCCTCACCTACTCCTCTCGGGAGAGTTTTACCTGGTGCCAACCGGATCCTCCAGTTGGACTTTTGCCCAGCAGTCCTTCGCCAGGTCTTGAGTTACCAAGCTTCCCTTCGCTTGGTGCCTAGCAGCCCTTCGCTAGGTTTTTTCTTCTGGCAGTCCTTCGCCAGTGCCTAGCATTCCTTCGCTAGGGCTTGTCCTGTCTGGCAGTCCTTCGCCAGTGCCTAGCATTCCTTCACTAGGGCTTTTCCTGTATACTCAAGAAACTTGTTAGACAACCATTAACCCTTAACTTTTGAACCTTTTTGCCAATATCAAAACACAGGTTTGACTTGGGTGCATACTGCACCAACAGTAGGGTCCTATGTAGCGAGGACTCAGCTTGCCCTTTTTGCCAAATCTCATCACTCCCTTCATAGGGGCGACCTTGAGAAATACTGAATCTCCAACTTGGAATTCAAGTGGCCTACGACGTGTGTCAGCATAACTTTTCTGTCTACTCTGGGCAGTCTCAATCCTCTGGCGGATCATCTGGATAGCCTGAGTGGTCTCATCTATAAGCTCAGTCTGGCTCCCTAGTCCTGACTCCATCTCTTTCTTCTCACCAGCTTCTTGCCAACATATGGGTGATCTGCATTTTCTGCCATACAATGCCTCATAAGTCGCCATCCTGATGGTGGCCTGATAGCTATTGTTGTAGGCAAACTCAGCTAAGCACAGAAATTTGCGCCAACTACCTTTAAAGTCCAACGCACAAGCCCTGAGCATGTCTTCTAAAATCTGATTTACTCTCTCTGTTTGTCCATATGTCTGGGGATGGAAAGCTGTGCTGAACTGAAGTCTGGTGCCTAGGGCGTCCTGAACACACCTCCAAAAATGGGAGATGAACCGCCCATCTCTGTCAGACATGATCGACCTCGCAACTCCGTGAAGCCTGATCACTTCTTTCACGTACAGCTGTGCTAACTGCTCTACCGAATGCGATAACTTGATGGCTAGGAAGTGGGCAGACTTGGTCAATCTGTCCACTATCACCCATATTGCATCGTGTCCATGGGTGGTCCTTGGGAGACCTGTGATAAAATCCATGGATATCTCTTCCCACTTCCACTTTGGAATGGGAAGAGGCTGCAGAACTCCTCCTGGTCTCTGGTGTTCTGCTTTGACTCTCTGGCAGGTCAAGCAGGTACTGATATATCTGGCCACGTCTCGCTTGAGTCCAGACCACCAGAACCTTTTCTTTAAATCTTGGTACATCTTGGTAGAACCAGGATGCATAGAGTACGGGGTACTGTGGGCTTCTTCTAAAATATTCTTTCTTAGTTCCTCATCATTGGGGACGCAAAGGCGGTCTCCAAGATAGAGGATGCCGCTGTCTGATACTCGAAACTCTGAATTTTCTACCTCTTGGATCTCCTGCTTGATCTTCTGGATCTCTGGGTCTTGACTTTGCTTTCTTTGTATATCCACAAGCAGGGTTGACTCTAGAGTCAATGCAGAAAGTTGCCCAATTATTACCTCAACTCCAAAATCCTTTATTTCTTTCTGAAGTGGTAGAGACAGTGATGATAGGGACATCAGTGCTGCACAGGATTTTTTGCTCAGTGCACCTGCCACTTTATTAGCTTTACCTGGGTGGTAGAGGATTTCACAGTCATAATCTTTGACCAACTCTAGCCACCTGCGCTGCCTCATATTCAGATCCTTCTGAGTGAAGAAGTACTTCAAACTCTGATGGTCTGTGAAGATTCTGCACTGCACTCCATACAGGTAGTGTCTCCAGAGCTTCAGTGCGAAAACCACAGCTGCTAGCTCAAGGTCATGAGTAGGGTAATTCTTCTCATAGTCCTTGAGCTGTCTGGAGGCATATGCTATTACTTTACCATCTTGCATGAGGACAGCTCCAAGGCCCATCTTGGATGCATCACTGTAGATGTCAAAGGCCTTGTCACTCTCTGGAACAGTCAGGATGGGAGCACTAGTCAATCTTTTCTTCAGTTCTAGGAAGCTGTGCTCACATTTATCTGACCACTCAAACTTCTGATTCTTTCTGGTCAGGGCTGTGAGTGGAGAGGCTATTCTGGAAAAGTCCTCCATAAATTTTCTGTAATATCCTGCCAGGCCTAAGAAGCTTCTGATTTCACTGGCATTCTTGGGTCTACACCAGTTGCTGACTGCTTCTATCTTGGCTGGATCAACTTGAATGCCTTCTTTGGATACAATGTGACCTAGGAAGGCCACCTGATCTAGCCAAAACTCACACTTTGAGAATTTTGCATAGAGCTTCTCCTGCTGAAGGATCTGCAGCACTATCCTCAAGTGTGTAGCATGGTCCTCTGGAGTCTGTGAGTATATGAGAATATCATCAATAAATACAATGACGAATTTATCGAGATACTCCCTGATGATGTGGTTCATCAGCTCCATGAAGACTGCTGGAGCATTGGTTACTCCAAAAGGCATCACTACAAATTCGTAGTGGCCGTATCTTGTCCTGAAGGCCGTCCTAGGGATGTCACTTTCTTTAACCTTTAGCTGATGATACCCAGAACGCAGATCTATCTTCGAGAACACTGTAGCCCCTTTGAGTTGATCAAACAAATCATCTATTCTAGGAAGGGGGTACTTGTTCTTGATGGTTACCTTGTTCAGAGCTCTGTAGTCTATGCACAGACGCATAGACCCATCCTTCTTCTTGACGAAAAGTACAGGAGCTCCCCAGGGTGAATGACTCGGGCGGATGAAGCCCTTGTCTAGTAGCTCCTGGAGTTGCTCTTGTAATTCTTTCAGCTCTGCAGGAGACATACGATATGGGGCTTTTAAGACCGGACCGGTACCTGGCACCAGCTCAATCTCAAATTCCACCTCCCTGTTGGGCGGTAGTCCAGGTAGTTCTTCTGGAAACACTTCTGGATATTCGCAGACTACCCGTACATCCTCCTGCTTGAGTTCTTTCTTTGCTTCTGAGTCCACTACGTGTGCAAGAAAACCAGCACACCCTTGCTCTAGCATCTGGTGGGCTGCCAAGGCTGAGAGGAATTTCTGAGTCTTCCTCCTTGGGGCTCCTTGAAACTCGAATGGTGGTTCTCCTTCTGGGCTGAAAACCACCTTCCTTCTACGGCAGTCCACTGAAGCACTGTACTTACTGAGGAAATCCATGCCCAGTATGATGTCGAAGTCTTGCATCGCAAGGACTATCAGATCGACATATAGCTCTCGGTCTGAAATCTTGATTGACACAGCACGGAACCTCTGGGTGGATTCCATGATTTCCCCTGAAGGGAGAGTTGTCAGGAATCTGGACTCCCAACTCTCTGCAGGCACCTGTAACTTACTAGCAAAAGGTACTGATACGAAAGAATGGGTCGCCCCAGTGTCAAACAGTGTAGTAGCTAAATGTTGGAAAATAACGATTTGACCTGTTACGACCGTGGAGGCGCTGGCAGCTTCTTCCTTCATGAGGGAAAAGACTCTGGCATTGGTTGAAACTGGTACTGCTTCCAACCTTCCCTAACTGATCTGAGGTCCCTCCAGTATAGTAGGCATGTAATGTAACTGAGGCTTGCCTCCATACTGTACGGACTGCTGAGGGAGTACCTTAAACTTGTTTGGGCAGTCTTTGGATCTGTGTCCCTCTTGTCCACATGAGTAGCACCCAGTTACACCTAAAAGGCATGCTCCTGGATGGGTCCTCCCACACTTAGGACAAGGTGGATACCTAGCTTGCTTGTTCTCTGGGTTTCCTTTTTGGCTGCCAGGCCACTGCTTCCTTTTGTGGTTCTTGTTCTTCCAGTCCTGGTTATTTGGCGGAGGCTTCTGGCCTCCTATTGTCTTGCTCTCAATCAGGACTGACTTCTGCTGTGTTTGTTGTGCCTTGATGCTATTCAGATAATGCTCTGAGATTAGTGCACTACTGACCAACTCCTCGCTGGTCTGGGGTCGGTGCGTCCCACTGTTCACGTTGAGTGCTATTTCAGGGTTCAGCAAGCGGAGCATCAGTTTGACTCGCTCCTTCTCTGTGCTGACTAGCTCTGGGCAGAGGCGAGCTAGTCTGTTGAACTTCGCGACTGCTTCTCCCACTGGTAGGTTACCTTGTCTGAACTCCATGAAGTCCTCGTAGTGCTTGTTGGTAACCCGCATGTGGAAGAACTACTCATAGAACTCTTGCTCGAAATCTGTCCAGCTCATCTGGTTGACTATCCTCTTACTCTTGACCCGCTCCCACCACATACGAGCATCTCCAGTTAGGCAGAAGGAGGCACATTTGACCTTCTCGACTTCTGGCCAGTCAAGAAGCTCCATTGTGCTCTTTAAAGTCTTGAACCAAGCCTGGGCATCCCAGGGCTCAGTCGTGCCTGAGAAGCTTTCAGGTTTCAGCCTCTGCCACTGGACTAGGTATGCTTCTTGTCTTCGGTTCACGGCAGGGGTCTCCTGTGTGACCAGTGGAACTTCAGCCACCACTGGAGTTTCCACTCCTGCTGTGGGTGGTGTAGGGGGCACTGGGTGCTGATTTGCCATCAGTGTGGCAATGGTCTTCTGTTGCTCTGAAATCTAAGCTTGCATTTGAGCAATGACTGCCATCAGGTTTGGCTGTTCTGTGCTAGGCTCATTGTTATCTGGAACTGGAGTTCTGTTCCCTGCATTAGGAGCTCGGCCTCTTCTTGCGATCTAATAATGCATAAGGGAACAAGAAATCACTATTACATCTCTAGGCATAAACTTGTCTTCTTACTTAGTAACCTAATATCCATTCTAAGGATTAAACATGATTCCGTGATACTAAGGTATTAAATATGCTTCCTTGTTCTATGCACATATGAGTAAGTACTTAAGCATTTCTCTATACTGCAGTTAAATAAAAGAGCAATAGAAAATTGAAACATAAAGCTTTCTTACTTGAAGACGGCAAGGTTAATGCTGATGTGTGTGTGATGCTGGAGAATGGGAACTGCTCTGATACCAACTGTAGCGACCCGCCTTCTCTACCTTAGACGGACCGTTACTTGTCTACTTCTTGACTCTAATGCACGACTAAAGATGCGGAACTTTCTTACTTTTTTTTTGTATTTAAATCTATCTAAGAATGATATTCAAACTTTAATAGTCATGCATTTAAACTCATCACACAAGACTCTATAACATTACTAAAGCATTATGGAATATGAATGTAACTTTTCTAAGCATATTTAAAGCAATGAGAACTTAATTCAAAAGAGGACAAACAACATCTTGGCATATGCATCAAATAACTCCTAAGCATTTCTACCTATCCAAACTCCACTTATCAGATTCTATAATATTTCTAGAATTTCATAGAATGTAAATCTTACTTTTCTACCGAATTTACAAGCATTTTAAACACAATTAGGACTTAGTCCAAAAGGGAATAATAAGCTCAAGAATAAGTCTAAAATTCAATGTCTCAACATGCCAAACTACTCATGCCCTTGCTCATTGATAGGCCCAAATGTACTAATTAAAGTTGTCACGAAATGTATGGGCTCATCAAATTTAAATATCAATGAATAACTGGAAACCCTTTTTACAATCAAAATATGAAAATGTAATATAGGGGCCACAGGTCGTATTTTTCTCGGGGCTAGTTGACGTTGTTCGATTCGCGCTCGTATTTAGGTGTCGTTTGTGTTTTCGGGTTTCAAATCAAAATTGGGTTTTGGGTTGCTATGCAGATATGAAAGTGAAATTACAATGCCCTAAAAATCACATTTAATTCGATGCAAATCAATGCCAAAACTTCTTTTGATACAAGAATTGCAACAGCTAACACTAAAATTCAGAATGAAGCTTAAAGACAAAGTAATGAACTGGCTGTGACAAACTGAATTCGAATGCAATAGCTCACTAAAAGTGTTGTTTAACTACAGGAATTACATGCTCAAAACCATGAATCAGTAGTTGAATCCTCATTTAAAAATAGATTCCAAAGATGGTGCCAACTTGATACGCAAGGGATCACATTTGTGCCAAAAACTTAACAAAATTCAGCTATATAAATTGATGGGCAGCAATTGATGTAAAGAACTTGGATGGAAACACACAAATAGAACACAAACTTCACAAGCTACCGAAATTAGGACAGATTCGAATAACACAGCAATTACAAACTTCACAAATTTCCCAAGCTACACAAACAGAATACAGCAATTGCAGAATTTCAGAATTGCAATGCAGAGGAAAAATCCAGCAAACAATGCTCTCTTGATATACAATTTCAGAACTGATTCTTGAGAGATACTTGATGGATTGCAGAAATTGAAATTAGATGGCAGAATTGGAAACCGAAATGCAGAAAACACAGCTCAACTCAGCATCCAAATTCAGAAATTCTGGGCATTAAGGTAGAAATCAGCAACAATTCAGATGCGCCTACAAATAATCACAATCTATCTGATAGTAATTAAGCTGAAGATTGCAGAAGTTAAAGCTGGGTGGCAGATTTAGAAACTGAAATGCAGCAAACAAATATGAATGCAGTATGTGCAGAAATTGGAAACTGTGTGCAAAAATCGAAACCAGTTCAGCAGTTAAATCAAACACTTCTTGAGGGGAACAACTGCAATGTAGATTCAGCTGGTAAAGCTATAGTTAGTGTGATACAAAGTGCAGGATTTAATAGCTTGATTCGCAGGAAATTTCAGAGATGATAACTGCAGCACAATGTGCAGGAATGAAGTTCAATTCAGATGCAAAACAATTGGACAAAATAATCTGAATTCAATGCAATGACACACCAGAATTACATTTAACTTGGCACTAATCCAATACTGATTTGTTGTTTGATACACAATGTAGGCTTGGAACTAAAGTGCAGTAACCATATGAACAATTCAGCAATGTTTTTGATATAGAAATGCAGTGCAAGAGTGCAGAAATGAAGTCAAACCTTCAGAATTCTAATGCAGCACTAGAAAACACAGCTATAAACCAATTGATGCGCAGGGTTCAATAATTAAATTCAGAGCTAGAAAACTAATCAACTTAGTCGCAAACTGGATGCAAAATGGTGCACAGAAATTGCAGGAATTCATTGTAGAATGCAGAATTGGGTTTTGATACACACAAGCTGATCTTAATTTCAGAAATACAACCGACTAAGAAATGAACTCGAATCTAACACATTAACACACTAATTGTGATCTCTGATTGCAAGGAATGAAGTTAAACACTAGTCGAATTGAAACAAAAGCTGAAAAATTCGAAACTGAACAAAAACAGGACAACAAATCTGATACGCAGCTAAGAAAATGGCACGCAACAATTAAAGCTACAATTAAACTAAAATTTAACTCACTCTTTCACTAAACAAGTTCCTAAACTACTAAACTCGAAGGATTAAAGCTAGATTAAGCAGAGACAAGTAAGAAACGAGATTAACCAAATCTGAAATGCGCAAACAGTAAGAACTACAGCAGTAATTGAAATTACAACTAAACAAACGAATTTAACCAATGAAATCTAAACTCAATCACTCCCTAAGCTCAAGAACTTCTTGGTTGTCAATCAAGAACCGGCTTCGAACCCCTAGGTACAGCAAATCAGTGGAAATCCGTTTCTGAATTCAAATCTGCTCCAATTTGCACTTGGTGGAAATTTTGATCCGATTCACTCCATCTCAATTGGGTGAGCTGCGATGATGATTTGGGAAGCTTCTAAACTCATCTGAGAACCCCTACAAATGGCTCAGAAGCTTGGAAGTGGATTGTGGTTGAGAAGAAAGGAGTCGGACTGAGGAAATGCCGAGACCCTCAAGCAAGCCCTGTTCCAGCGCAAATGGACAGAATTCTTCAAGAAATCGATCCCCAAAGACTCAGAACTCAATCCAAGGTGGAGATTGAGTGGACGCGCCTCCTTTGATGAAGAAAAATGAGCTAAAACAGTGAAGAAATGAAGAAGATGATGAACAGCGGCGGAGACGCGACGCTGAGAAATGTGGCTGCGTTTTGATTAAATAGGAACAAATCGACGGCTCAGATTAATCGGAGGAGATCCAACGGTAGATCTTGGTCTGATTGGAGCCAAACTTTTATGATGATGATCTGGGGTCAGGATCTGCCTTGTGGTAGCTCGGATCCTCCAGATGTGCAACGGATGGTCCAGATCAACTCAATCAGTGAATGGACGCTCTAGAGCCCTCCTTGCTTGATCCAACGGTTGATTTAGCTCCGATTGGGATGAAACCTTCAGATCTTGATCATAGAGCTTGATCAACCCTAACCCTAGCTCGGATTGCTTCAGATCGTCCCGGATGGCTCAGATCTAGCCGCTCTTGAATCGGACGGCTCGGATTAATCGTAGGCTTGATAATTCGATCCGGTTCACATCCGACTCAGGTTTGACCCAATATGCCCTAGGTCCAGGATCCTTTCATGCCTACAAAAATATATCAAAAAATTAGTGGCCAAATAATCCAAAAATTATGTAATTTTGCAATTAAGTCCAAAATAAGATAAAGTTCCAAAACCTAGGATAAAATCATAATTAAGCAATAAAAACATGGGTCAAACATGGATTTTAGCAATTAAAATAATCAATAAAATGGTGCTTATCAACTCCCCCACACTTAAGCTTGAGCGTCTCGCGAAACAACTGAATAAGTATCCCCTAGATTTTCTAAAGCATAATTAGAAGCAAATGAAAAGAAATTACCTAAGGTTGTCAATTCTCATAAATCTAAGCTCTATGGATTAGTATCTTGTCCTTAAATCAACAACTTAGCCTTTTCATCCATCATGAGTCATTGAGATGAATTTAAATCACTAGCCTTTCACGGAAAATTTTGGTGGCTCTCTCCTTAAGTTCTAACTTGATGATGGAAGTGGAGCTCACTCTTACACACATGCTTCTTGCACTACCATAGGCTTGCTTATTATCTAATCTCCACCATTAATCATGAATAGGATCAACATCTATAAAAACGAATGAAAACAGGGAAAACGGTAAGAAATGTAGTAAAAATTAAGGAAATGGAAAAATTGATGGAGTGGGAGACTTGGTTGCTCAAAAATATTTCCAATGTGCTTTGCCCCATCTTAACAGTCCTCTAATGATATCAAAAATGTGGTGGAGTAAATCTTGAATAATTCCTTTGATTTGGTGAAAAACCCTTCTTTGGTGTCAAGGTGCCAAGTTTGCCAATTTCGTGCCAATCTTGCTTCTCTTTTCTTCTTCTTTCTCTTCTTTCTTTTCTGCTCAGTTTTGTATCAAAGAACATATGATATCAAGTGAAATAGATACTCAACATGAAATTTTCACTCAACAACCCTTGTAACTCACTCTTGATACACTTCCTTTACAAGTTGGCACACTTCCTCATTTGTTCTTTTTTTTTTCTTTTTCTCTCAGATTCCGGCTTCCATAATATAACTTCAGATCTTGCAAAACTTCTGATTTCTCCAACAATTAACATCAAGAGTGCTTGTATCAAATGATAGTGGAACCCTTAAGTGTTCCACTCAAAAATTCAAATCAGCCCATTAAATTTCAGCCCCTTGCCTTCACTGATTTCGGAAATGCCTTCACTGCACTTTGTTTCAGATTTTTCCAGCTTGGTTCGGCTCCAATTCAGCTTGTTTTCAGATGGTCTTCAGATTCCAGCATTCGGAAAACTCAGATTCAGCATTACAAGCTCAGACTCAGCACTCCTTTAGCTTCTTTTTAGCCTTTGTTCAGACCTTATACAGCTGTAATTTTTTCTAGCAAAGTGTGCTCTGATTCCTACAGCAAAGGACAGCTGCAATCATCTTCTAACAGGGTGTCCGAACAGCTCTATCAGCTGCAAATTAAGCAGCCTTGCAAGTGGAGGTCTTGTGTGCACAGATTTTTTTCTGCATTGATCCCATGTTGTCTGATTTTTTTTTTTTTTCAAATTCTGCACAGATTCTCTACCTTGATCAGATCTGGTCAGCTTACAATTTAGAATCACAAATCTGGCATCAAATGATAGTGGAGAATGCTCTTCTTCCTTGGAAGTTACTGATCCATATCCATTTCCTACCCACAATAGCAGATTTTTTTTTTCTTTTCTCTTTTTGGCACAAGCTCTTTTCTCTATTTTTTTTTCTGTGCCATTTGTAAACTCTTAACCGAATTCAACTTGAGGTTAAACCTCCTTAGATCTTCAAATGATAATCAAGATTCTTCCATTGTTTTCAATCTTTGACCACTTCCCTTTCTTGCAACTCAATTTGGCACATTGCTTTCAAAGAATTTTTTTTTTTCGAATTGAAGTGCCTCCTTGATGCCAAATCTTTTCCAAAAAGCTAGTCACTCCCCCACACTTAAATCTTTGTCCGTCTCGGGCAAAATAGCATTAGAAACAAATCAAACAACAAGTCCAAAGAAAAGTGAGGGTAAGAGTAAGAAATAAGTAGAGAAAAATGGAATGAACATGATTTTTTTTTTTTAAAATGGAAATGGAAAGGTAAACAAAGTGATTAGCCTCTATAGATGTGATCCAATCATTGAAATATGGTTTTGAAAGAACCTAAGCAAGTTCTAGAGTTTAATAACATGTGTGTCACAAATATAAGGCTAATTCTCACTAGGTGCAAATGATTCATCTCAACTCCTCAATCAAGCATCTAAAGCAAGTAGTACTCAAGCATCCATGAATTCATCCATTAGCTCAAACCCTAAGTTTTAACAACCAAATTTAATTTATTTTCAAAAGACCCTAAAATGCTATGGAGATAACCTAGAGGGATACTTTTATTTCTACTCATGCAAGAAAAAGTGTGAAAAGAAATAACAAGGTATTTACAATGTCTATTTATTCAATTTACTCTAGAAAACATAAAAGTGAAAAATGCGATAAAAGAAAATGCAAGAAAAATAAACTCCCCTTTATTCGGGTGGGCGGAGTCGATCCAGAAGAAGCCTCCACCATGGTAGTGGAGGTGTCTGGGTGTCTGAGAGATGTCTGACTCCCCCACACTTGAACTTTTCAAAAATTAGCTCTGGTGGCCTAAGGCGATTCAGGTTTAAAATCCACTGAAGGAATGGAGTTCTTCGAGTTAAAGCAAAATCATCTCCTCCTTCTTTATGCCCTTCAGAAGTCCTTCCAGGAGGCTGAAGTCTGTTCAGTTGGAGTACCCACTCCTGTAGTCTTCTGGACCCTGCAAAACAATGTAATACCTCTCTCAAGCGTTCAGGGTCAGAAAGAAATGATATAAGTTCAGTCTCTGCATTAAATGAATCCAAAACTGCATCATATTCAATTAAATCAAATTCTGGTGCCTCAATAAAATTTTCAAAATCATTTTCTACAAAATTTGCATCCAGAGGCTCATCACAAATAAAGAAATTAAGTTCTGGCTCATCAATAGAAATTTCATAATTATTTTCCATCCAGGGTGTATCATGCAATGTGTCATAGCCAATCAAATCAATATCAGGTATTTCCAAAAGTTTTTCACATTCATCCTCAGCATATGAAATAGCAAGAGATTCATCAAAATAAATAACATCCATTTCAGGCACTTCTAAAAAATTTTCACTATCCAGATCTACAAAAGATGTATCAAGTGATTCATCATAGCAAACTACATCAATTATGGGTGCCTCTAAAATTATTTCACTATCCATAGCAAGAGATGTATCAAGTAATTCATGATGATCAATAAAATCAATGTTTGGTACCTCTGTTGGATTTTCACAAACAATTTCTACACAAGGTATATCAATAAATTCATCAGAATCAATAAAGTCATCCCTAAGTACCTCACTGCATTTTTCTGAAGAAAGAGGAGAAATACTTACCTGAGTGTGCTGGATAATACCTGGAGGTGTATCTGTGGTCTCCTCCTGGTCATGTTCATGCTCCTCTTCAGCCTCAGGCTCTGGTGGACAATCAACTGGTGATCCTTGGGTGCTTGCTTCCACCATGCAAGTCCCTACACTTTCTGGTTCATCATCTAAATCTTGTGGTGGTCCCTGGGGCTTAGTGCAGTCCCCTACACCTGTGGAATCATCTCCTATGTATTCTTCCTCAATAATATCTGCAACAACAGTATCAGAAAAATTAGGACCATCAATAATACTATCATCAGAAAATAAAAGTCTAGAATGGTCCTGTGGAGCTTCAATTTCTTCTTCTGGAGCTGAAAAATTTGGAATTGGATTTTGAATAGGAGTCTCCGAGGATGCATGCTGTAGGTGCCCAGACTTTGATGAGTACGTCATCTTCTTCTTCTTCCATCAAATGTGCAGGATTACTTGAAGAAGGACTTGGCCATGCGCTAGGGTCACCTTGAACTGATATAAAACCAACTCCGGGGGATTGTTCTGATTTTTGGGCTTGCCTTTGTTTCTCTTGTTGATGATATAGTAAAACTTGTTGAACCATCTCCTCCCACCTTTGTTGTTGCACATTTCCTGCACTAAAACTCCCATAGCCTCCTTGGTTAGCATAGCTCCTTGATTGACCTTGAAAAGATGAATTAGTTTGCTGAAATGGTGGAGCTTGCTGATTTGGTTGAAAACATGGTTGTTGAGGCTGATTAAAGGGCTGATATTCTTGGAAACTTTGCTGGGAGTTGTAGCCTTGAAAGTTCTGATTTCGGTCTGGAAAATTAGGTGCCGAAGGCTGAAAATTCTGCCCTTGAAACCCTTGATTGTAGGGCTGTGAAAACTGGTTCAAGGGCTGTGTAGGCTGATAAAATGGCTGGTTTTGAGGCGGATCTTGCTGAAATGGTTGACACACTTGCTGCCCCTGTTGATATGGCTGGAATTGAGGTTGAAATTGATTATTTCCATGCTGAAAATTCTCAAAAGGCTGCTGGAAATTTTGGTTAAAATGCTGAAATTCTTGCTGAAATTGTTGGAATTGTTGTGGTGGCTGAATTTGAGGCTGACAAAACTGATATGGTTGCTCAAATTGGGGCTGATAGCTCTGAAATGGTGGCTGCCCGTTCTGACAATACTGATTTGGTTGAAAATTTTGAAATGATGGTTGATCTTGTGGCTGAAAAAACTAATTTGGTTGCTGAAAATTCCAATAGGGCTGTTGGAATTCTTGACTTAGCTGCTGAAATTGCTGGAGAGGCTGAAATTGTGGCTGAGGTAGCTTCTGGTAAGTAGATGACTGAGCTTTACGTTCTAGTTGGTAGTCCAACCCCTTTAACACATTTTTTAACTCCTCCAATGCCTCTTCTATCTCTTTTGACCCCATTTTGAATTTGCAGCCCTGTCACAAAACAAAGAAGAAAAATGGCAGCAACCGTATATGAAAGATATAGCAAAATGAAATAGAACCCAATGATATGTCCAAAAGTATACAAGCAAAAATCAAACAAATCAACTAGTTGCTTCCCCGGCAACGGCGCCAAAAATTTGATAGGCCCAAATGTACTAATTAAAGTTGTCACGAAATGTATGGGCTCATCAAATTTAAATATCAATGAATAACTGGAAACCCTTTTTACAATCAAAATATGAAAATATAATATAGGGGCCATAGGTCGTATTTTTCTCGGGGCTAGTTGACGTTGTTCGATTCGCGCTCGTATTTAGGTGTCGTTTGTGTTTTCGGGTTTCAAATCAAAATTGGGTTTTGGGTTGCTATGCAGATATGAAAGTGAAATTACAATGCCCTAAAAATCACATTTAATTCGATGCAAATCAATGCCAAAACTTCTTTTGATACAAGAATTGCAACAGCTAACACTAAAATTCAGAATGAAGCTTAAAGACAAAGTAATGAACTGGCTGTGACAAACTGAATTCGAATGCAATAGCTCACTAAAAGTGTTGTTTAACTACAGGAATTACATGCTCAAAACCATGAATCAGTAGTTGAATCCTCATTTAAAAACAGATTCCAAAGATGGTGCCAACTTGATACGCAAGGGATCACATTTGTGCCAAAAACTTAACAAAATTCAGCTATATAAATTGATGGGCAGCAATTGATGTAAAGAACTTGGATGGAAACACACAAATAGAACACAAACTTCACAAGCTACCGAAATTAGGACAGATTCGAATAACACAACAATTACAAACTTCACAAATTTCCCAAGCTACACAAACATAATACAGCAATTGCAGAATTTCAGAATTGCAATGCAGAGGAAAAATCCAGCAAACAATGCTCTCTTGATATACAATTTCAGAACTGATTCTTGAGAGATACTTGATGGATTGCAGAAATTGAAATTAGATGGCAGAATTGGAAACCGAAATGCAGAAAACACAGCTCAACTCAGCATCCAAATTCAGAAATTCTGGGCATTAAGGTAGAAATCAGCACCAATTCAGATGCACCTACAAACAATCACAATCTATCTGATAGTAATTAAGCTGAAGATTGCAGAAGTTAAAGCTGGGTGGCAGATTTAGCAACTGAAATGCAGAAAACAAATATGAATGCAGTATGTGCAGAAATTGGAAACTGTGTGCAAAAATCGAAACCAGTTCAGCAGTTAAATCAAACACTTCTTGAGGGGAACAACTGCAATGTAGATTCAGCTGGTAAAGCTATAGTTAGTGTGATACAAAGTGCAGGATTTAATAGCTTGATTCGCAGGAAATTTCAGAGATGATAACTGCAGCACAATGTGCAGGAATGAAGTTCAATTCAGATGCAAAACAATTGGACAAAATAATCTGAATTCAATGCAATGACACACCAGAATTACATTTAACTTGGCACTAATCCAATACTGATTTGTTGTTTGATACACAATGTAGGCTTGGAACTAAAGTGCAGTAACCATATGAACAATTCAGCAATGTTTTTGATATAGAAATGCAGTGCAAGAGTGCAGAAATGAAGTCAAACCTTCAGAATTCTAATGCAGCACTAGAAAACACAGCTATAAACCAATTGATGCGCAGGGTTCAATAATTAAATTCAGAGCTAGAAAACTAATCAACTTAGTCGCAAACTGGATGCAAAATGGTGCACAGAAATTGCAGGAATTCATTGTAGAATGCAGAATTGGGTTTTGATACACACAAGCTGATCTTAATTTCAGAAATACAACCGACTAAGAAATGAACTCGAATCTAACACATTAACACACTAATTGTGATCTCTGATTGCAAGGAATGAAGTTAAACACTAGTCGAATTGAAACAAAAGCTGAAAAATTCGAAACTGAACAAAAACAGGACAACAAATCTGATACGCAGCTAAGAAAATGGCACGCAACAATTAAAGCTACAATTAAACTAAAATTTAACTCACTCTTTCACTAAACAAGTTCCTAAACTACTAAACTCGAAGGATTAAAGCTAGATTAAGCAGAGACAAGTAAGAAACGAGATTAACCAAATCTGAAATGCGCAAACAGTAAGAACTACAGCAGTAATTGAAATTACAACTAAACAAACGAATTTAACCAATGAAATCTAAACTCAATCACTCCCTAAGCTCAAGAACTTCTTGGTTGTCAATCAAGAACCGGCTTCGAACCCCTAGGCACAGCAAATCAGTGGAAATCCGTTTCTGAATTCAAATCTGCTCCAATTTGCACTTGGTGGAAATTTTGATCCGATTCACTCCATCTCAATTGGGTGAGCTGCGATGATGATTTGGGAAGCTTCTAAACTCATCTGAGAACCCCTACAAATGGCTCAGAAGCTTGGAAGTGGATTGTGGTTGAGAAGAAAGGAGTCGGACTGAGGAAATGCCGAGACCCTCAAGCAAGCCCTGTTCCAGCGCAAATGGACAGAATTCTTCAAGAAATCGATCCCCAAAGACTCAGAACTCGATCCAAGGTGGAGATTGAGTGGACGCGCCTCCTTTGATGAAGAAAAATGAGCTAAAACAGTGAAGAAAAGAAGAAGATGATGAACAGCGGCGGAGACGCGACGCTGAGAAATGTGGCTGCGTTTTGATTAAATAGGAACAAATCGACGGCTCAGATTAATCGGAGGAGATCCAACGGTAGATCTTGGTCTGATTGGAGCCAAACTTTTATGATGATGATCTGGGATCAGGATCTGCCTTGTGGTAGCTTGGATCCTCCAGATGTGCAACGGATGGTCCAGATCAACTCAATCAGTGAATGGACGCTCTAGAGCCCTCCTTGCTTGATCCAACGGTTGATTTAGCTCCGATTGGGATGAAACCTTCAGATCTTGATCATAGAGCTTGATTAACCCTAACCCTAGCTCGGATTGCTACAGATCGTCCCGGATGGCTCAGATCTAGCCACTCTTGAATCGGACGGCCCGGATTAATCGTAGGCTTGATAATTCGATCCGGTTCACATCCGACTCAGGTTTGACCCAATATGCCCTAGGTCCAGGATCCTTTCATGCCTACAAAAATATATCAGAAAATTAGTGGCCAAATAATCCAAAAATTATGTAATTTTGCAATTAAGTCCAAAATAAGATAAAGTTCCAAAACCTAGGGTAAAATCATAATTAAGCAATAAAAACATGGGTCAAACATGGATTTTAGCAATTAAAATAATCAATAAAATGGTGCTTATCACTCATCTAGTGCATTCACAAAAGTATGCATACTAATTGAAATGACATGGAATCTTCATTCTACAAAATTGAGCATGTAAAACTATCCGAAGCATGAATGTTTAATAAACTCCAAAACACAATAACTTGGAATTTGGAAATCTTAAACATGCATTTCAAATAAGCTAAACTGTCTCATCCCAAGGACCTCTCCAAGGTCAGCCACCACACACACGTCACTCAGCACCGCCTCGTCGTCTTCCTTCAGAATTGCTTGCCTTTACCTTTATCTGCAGCAAGAGGAAATGCAACTAATAAGCATAAAGCTTAGCAAGTACTATCTAGCTCACAAAATCTCGAAATGTGCAAGCATGCTTTTTAAACAGTGGAAAATCACATGAGATACTTTTATGCTTAAAAGAAATACTAAAACATGTATATACTTTTATGCTTAAAAGAAACACTAAAACATGTATAACTCAAAACATGCATACTCAAGCATTAATACATCTTAGCTCACTTTTTCTTGGCTTAGCTTGAAACTTTAGCAATTCTTTAATTTTAAATCTTTCTTTAACTTTTAGAAAATTTTGCTAAAGCATATACTTGAAAATAATACTCACTTGGATCCACTTAAGACGTAAGTACCATCTTATGCGCGTTCCCTAAAAGGTTGGGGTAGCGAGCCAACAATTCTAATAGAGCAGACCTTGGTCTACCAGGGCCAAGACCTTGGAATTGGACACCTGGATTTCTTTAACGACGCCCTTGGACGCCGGGTACTGGCCTTAGAAAATAAAATAGCTTTTCTCTCTTTTCTTTCTTATCTTTAAATGCCTTGGCATTTTATCGAACACCTTGTGTGCCCAAATCCCTAAGTCTTGACTTTTGGGGATTTCGTAAGGCCTTGGCCTTCTCTTTTCTTTTTCTTTATCTTTCTTTTCTTTTCTTATAGATTCCTTAGACCCTACACTCACATAGGGTACTCTATCAAATATATATAAGCATAAAATGAACTATGATCACATGCAAAATCTTAAACTAACGGTAAATATCTCTTTTAAAATTTTTAAGGGAAATTCTAGCAGAAAACCGCCTCTTACTGCAGGTGAGCAGTACTTACCTCCTGCGCTAGGTTTTCCTTACGAATAAAATCTGAAATTCCCGAGGAAACGTCGAATTTCGAAGTTCTTCTTGCTCCTTGGCGTTCTCCTCGCGTCTACGAGAGTTCTCGTAGAGAATAGGGCCTCTTGAGACCTTCCCTTGGCTTCTCCTTTGTCTTGGGCGAGAGAGAGGGCGAGAGGAAGAAAAAAATCTCGAGAGGGAGAGAGGGAGTCGGCGGAGAGAGGATGTGAGGGAAAGAATGAATAAAAAAAACCCTAAGTTTCCCTTTTATACTTATGGAAAAATTTAACTAATTCTACCTTATCTATTGTTTCCGCTAATCTATTTCAACAAAAGCAAGCTAGCCCACTTGGTTTGCCCCTCCTCCTGTCACAGCTTAGGTTTAGGGATCAAATCTCTTCTACGTGTTTTTCTCTTTTTACCCCTTTTTGCCACTTTCGTTTGCGGAAAAATTCTATAAAAATATCCATAAATTTGGAATAAATTCTAAGATATTTCTAAAATTAGTTTCGAGAATTTTCGGGCGTTACAATCCCCCATACCCAGAACGGACTCAAAAAATTTCATAAAAATATTCTAAAAATTCCTAAAAATATCTAGAATATTTCTAAAATATTTTTAACTAATTTCAAGAACTTTAAGGACTTAAAATGGAAATTTTAGGGTGTTACACCGCTGCTCCGAACAAGTCAACATTCATCGGACGTCGGTAAAAAGAAGAGCTTTCTTTTTGTTAAGTTTACTATACTGTATTTGTGAATCAATATCTGTAAACTTTCATTGCGCCTCATATAGAATTGCCCAAAGTAAATGGTCAATGACCGTGGGCCTTGGAGTAGGAGTCGACCCAGGCTCCGAACCAAGTAAAACCGATAGTGCCTCTGTGTGATTTTGTTTTCTTAATTTCCGCTGCTTACTTACTCTAAGTTTTCCGAAAAATGATTTCCGATATTCACCCCCCCTCTATCGGTTCTCTCGATCCAACAAGTGGTATCAGAGCGGGGTAGTTCAAACTTGGTGCAACCACCAGTTTGAAAGTTTTTCGGATTTATAAAATTTTTAATCTTATTTCTTTTCTTTCTAGTTAATCAACACCACTCGATCTTTTTCGCCTTTTATTTTAAAATAAAAAAATATCTGTAGGTGGAATTCTCATTTTTTTACCTTTTTCAATTTTGAATATCTGTAGGTCTTTTTCGCCTTTTTTAATTTTGAATTCTCATTTTTTTTTACCATAAGTTAGAATTGTTAAAATAATCAATTTTTAAAAATTTGTCATAAACTTTTTTATTATTATTTTAATATTATTTTTTCTCGAAAATCATGCTACTTTAAGTCGAGCAATTTTTTTTTAACATTAAATTCATACTTTGTCATTATTAATCAGAATTGACATTTTCAAAAATTTGTCATAAATTTTTTTATTATTTTATTATTATTCTGCCTCGAAAGTCGTGTAATATTTTTTTGGGCTATTTTTTCCTTCTCCCGCACTACTAATCCAAGACCAAGTCTTGGTACATTTTTTGTGTTTCTTTTGTGTGCGAGGTATAAACTAAATGGCCAACCAAGAATGGAACAGTGCCCGTCCACCACTCTTCTCTGGCGAAAATTTCAACTCCTAGAGAAATCTAATGGAATCCCACCTGAAGGCTAATCTGGATTTATGGTTGATAATCCAAACGGGGTTCACATTCCCCACAGAAGAAGGAACATCGATCACTTGTGACAAACTAGATGAACCAACACTGAGGAAGATCGAGACAAATGCAAGGGCTACTGCAATCCTACAATGTGGTCTAACCAATGAAGAATTAAAGCGGGTCGGATCCTTCAGATGTGCTAGAGAAATCTGGGAAAAATTGATTGACCTTCATCAAGAGATCTCAGATGAAGAAGAAGATCAGGTAAATTATCTTGCCCTTTCAGTCCAAGCACAAACAGCCGAGTCAGAGTCTGAACCCGAATCCAAAATCGAACCAGAATTAGACGACGAATTGACTGAGACGGTAACCGATTTTGAATTCTTTTCAAAATTAGAATTAAATAATCAAATAGATACTATAATGGTCGAGGAAGGTGTAAATTTTATTGCAGAGAAAAATCCTAAAGAACCACCAAAGAAGGAGCTTCAACCAGTACCCGAGTCCAACTCAGACACAGAATCAGAAGATGAGCCTAGATCCGAGGCGGCAAGAATCAAGGAGGAGATTCCCAATAAAGAACTAAAAGGTAAAAGTGTAAATTCAAATTTTAATCATGTAATTTGTTACACATGCAGGGAGAGAGGACACTACCAAAGTGAGTGTCCTACTCGTAAGATTCGAACGACACCACCGACGGCGACAAAGGAATCAGTTCCAAAAGCACGAAAGTAAAAAAGTCGCATTCAATGCTTCAAGTGCCAGGAGTTCGGGCATTATCAAAGTGAATGCACAGATAAAAGAGCTACCAAGAATGCCGGACAAACAATCAACAAAGGTAAATTTACAGTATTTGAAAATCCGTTATTTACCTTGAATAATGTGATTGATTCATGTAACTCAATTAAAGCAAACTTCAAAAAATTGAAACAAGAAAATGAACCCCTAAAACATAAGGTCAATACGTTAGAAAATTTAATTCATAATCTTGCTGATTTCGAAAATCCGGAGTATTACTCCAATTGTGACCTTACTTAGACAATTGTTTGTTTTAATTATGTGTTTCTGTTTTTTTTAGAATTAGGACTGGTTAGTTTAAGGACTGAACCAACTTAACTGAAATTTGAATAACATAGTATTGGGTGGCGGTGAGATGATAGTACGTTAGGGAAGTCTTTTCTAATAAGGTCAAGTATACATTACTTGGTCTCTTTAGACTGGTGAAACTAGCCGAAGCTACCGATCCAAGACCCAAACTAGTTAGACCAGAATTTACCAAAAAATAATTTTGAAGATGAAATTTCACTAAAAGGCTTTGTCTAGGAAAGGGTTGATGATCCAATAAGGCTACGGCCAAAGAAGGCCTTGTGCCTCGCCAAGACCTGGAATCCAATTTTTGAAATTCAAATTCAATTTACTCTTTGTTAAATTCGAATCTAACACAAATTTTCAGTTAATTTTATATTCAAATATCTCTTTTCAAAACAAATTTAAATTGGGTTTAGAAAATTAATTTAACTTTTCAAAATTAATCATGGTCTTTTCAAAATAAATCCTTCTATTAAAATATGCATCTCACAAAATAGTTAAGGATATCCTGTTTTGACCACATAGAAATGGGTGAGATGCTTAGGACCTAAAAGTTGAGTCCAACCCAACCAACTAATTCAGATTAATTAAACTAAAATTAATTCAATTAAATCAAAATCAAATCTTAATTAATTCAATTAAATCAAATCTTAATTAAATCAATTAAATTCAATCAAATCAATTAAATCTGATCAATTAAATTCAATTGAATCTTAATAAATTAAATTTAATTCAATCAAATTCAAATTTAATTCATCTGACTTTTAACATTCAAATTTAATTTAACTTTTAAAATTCAAAGTCAAAATTCTAATTAATTTCAAAATCCTCAAAAATCATTTTTTTAACTAAGTTTTAATGTTTCAAAATTAACCATTTTTTGTTAAAATTAAATATTTGTCTCACACAACCCATAAGGTTACCATGTTTGACTACGTAGAACTGTGTGAGACATCTAGGACCTAAAAGCATGATTCACTATCCTTTTAAATGAAAAAGTTTGCAAAAATTATTCAAACTTACCTCTAATTTTTAATTTATTGTACTGTACCCTACTTCTTCATTTATCACATTTTTTTTGTCAAATATCACAATAAATAGAGTCTAGGGCTTATTCTGATTTGGTCAAAATAGTCAACCCTAGCCCACATAGTCAAACCTGGTCAACACTGATATCCCTTAAGGAACTTTGATAAAAATCAGACTGTGTCAGATACAGGGGGAGTTTCTTTTAATACTTTTCGAAAAATTTAAATTCTTTTTAAAAAAACCTTATGTTCTAAATCTTATTATCATCTCGATAAGGTTTTCAAAAATTGATTCAAAAACCTTTGTATACTACTATCTGTTTGAAAAATTATCATCTTTTCAAAATATTTTTTTTAAACTGTGTTATCACTTCAAGTTATGTTTTCAAAAATGTATCTCTTTGAAAATAATCATACTCAGAAGGTTATTCAAAATTATTCTTTTGATTTTAATAAACCCTAGAGACACAAAGGAAGGTCTACTTCATGATCTACAAGGACTCCTAGGATGTGTCAAAATTAGGGGGAGTTTGAGTCAAAAGAATTTCTAGAATTTTTTTTAATAATTATTTGCTTTGAAGTTATTAGATAATTCTTATAATTTAAATCAAACCCTAAAACTCAGAGGAAGATCGCTTGTAGTCAACAAGCTTCCTAGGACTGGGTCAAGCATAGGGGGAGATTAAATTAAAAGAATTATTGAACATTTTTTCAAAATTATATGTTTTCATGCATAATACTTTTCTAAGGAATAGTATTCTAAGTACGTGAATTTTCTAAAAACTTGCCTACACATACAAAATACTTTTCTTACGTGAAGTTTTGTTGGTGCAATTTAAAGCTTTTTGCTATGCTTTCAAGAATTATGCTAAGTATTTTTATGTTTTCAAAACTCATAGGCTCTGATACATAATTTTTTTTTAAAATCTCTTTCAAAATATATCTTTTAATTCTTTATTGATATATGGCCAAGGGGGAGAGAAAGAAAGAGAAAAAGGATGTTTTTATTGTAAAAAAAAAATCTCTAAGTATCTAAGTGTTTCAAATTTTTTAAGTGAAATTTTTCTTAGTAAACAAGATTTGTCTGAGCAAAACTTTTTGAAAATTTTTGGCAAATATTTCTAAGTAAAGTCTTCTTTAGGGAAAATTTTGCCTAGAAATTTCTTAAGAATTATGTTTTTCAAAATGCACAAAGTGTTTCCAAGTAAATTAGTCTAAATGTGCAAAATTGTCTTTAGTAAACAAATTTTTTCCAAACTCTAAAAGTTGAACTTTTTTTTGGAAATTTGGCTTCAAGAATGGAAAATTTGCCTAAGTAAATTTTTTTGTAAAGTCTTGTAAGTAAAAGTTTTTTTTACAAAATTTAGGTTTGCAAAACTCTTTAAAATTTTACCTTGTCCACCCATGTTTATTTTTGATATATGTCAAAGGGGGAGGAAAGGTCAAAGTTAAGTTAAGTGTTTTATAACACAATTATTCAGGGGGACTATGAGAAATTTTTTTTTGGTTTTAGACTGTTCAGAATTGCTATATTTTTTGGTTTTAGACTGTTCAGAATTGCTATATTTCATTGCTCCTAACTGTCTTTTCTGAACTGCTATAAGTTTTCACTTAACCTTGAATTGTGTTACCATAAATCAAAAAGGGGAAGATTGTTGGTGCAGGAAGCACCATATCGAACCTTGTTTTGATATTGGCAAAGGATTCAAAGTTAAGTATTGTGTGTGATCTAATGTTGTTACTCAAGTGTGCAGAGACAAAGCCCTAGCGAAGGAATGCTAGGCACCGGGCGAAGGATAGCTCGGCATCTAAGACCTGGCAAAGGACCGCCAGACAAAAGTCCAACCAGAGGAACGGTTGGCATCAGGTAAATTCTCCCGAGAGGAGTAGGTGAGGATGCGTTCGCCTTCGAGAGAATAGTAGGCGTCGGTTCGACCTAGGGTTCCATTTTGGAGACCCAAAGTCAGAACCAAGACAGCTAAGGCTGTATAAACTAACCACTTAATGTTTTGTTGTGTTTTGGACTAACCCTGGATGCAGGACCAAAGGAACGAGTGTCTGCAGCTCAGAGAGCCTCAAAGGAATGAGGCAACAGCTGACCAGGGCGCCCGGAGTGTCCCGGGCGCCCCCAAGGTGAACACAAAACACACAAGTAAAAAGCACGCTTCGACAGTACATCCTGCGGGCGCCCCCGTGCTCCCGGGCGCCCCCAGCGTCCCGGGCGCCCCCATGCGCAAGCCTCGAACCAGAAGCCAGCGAAGCGAAGGATAACACCTTGACCCGGTCAATACGGGCGCCCCGGTCAAACCTTATCCTGATTTTTAAGGGATCAGACGCTGACCGAGGAATTGGCAGATCAAATGCCACGTGAGGGGGGCGCCCCCGACGTCCCGGGCCCCCCAGGCCCTATATAAAGGGCCCTCGACCCCAAGCTTCGAACAACACTTCCAATCAACGCTTCTACGCTCTTCCGCTCTCGCGCCTCGCTTCGGAAACCTCCCAACTCGAGCCGACGACGTCCCGCTGCTCCGAACAAGTCAACATTCATCGGACGTCGGTAAAAAGAAGAGCTTTCTTTTTGTTAAGTTTACTATACTGTATTTGTGAATCAATATCTGTAAACTTTCATTGCGCCTCATATAGAATTGCCTAAAGTAAACGGTCAACGACCGTGGGCCTTGGAGTAGGAGTCGACCCAGGCTCCGAACCAAGTAAAACCGATAGTGCCTCTGTGTGATTTTATTTTCTTAATTTCCGCTGCGTACCTGCTCTAAGTTTTCTGAAAAATGATTTTCGATATTCACCCCCCCCTCTATCGGTTCTCTCGATCCAACACCGGGCGCCCCAAGGTCAAGCAGTCGAAGCAGGCAGCAACGAAGCCAACAGGATAAGAGCCTGACCCGGTCAACCCGGGCGTCCCCAGCGTCTCGGGCGCCCCAGTCAAGATCTGATCCCGAGTTTGAAGGGATCAGAGCTGACCGAGTGAAAACTCGGATCGGCCGACACGTGGGGGGCGCCCCCGACATTCCGGGCGCCCCCAGGGGCTATAAATAGGCCCTCGACCCCAAGGCTTCGAACAACAATTCTTTCAATGCTCCTACGCTCTTCTGCTCCCGCGCTCTGCTCCGGAAACCTCTCGACTCGAGACTCAAGCGCCGAAGACGTCCCGCTGCTCCGAAAATACAACCTACATCGGACGTCGGTAAAAGAAGAGTTTCTTTTAAAAGTTTACTTTACTATATTTGTAATTCAATCTTGTAAATTGATTTGCGAAAATATAGAATTGCCCGTAGAAAACGGTCAACGACCGTGGGCCTTGGAGTAGGAGCCGACCGCGACTCCGAACCAAGTAAAAAACTTGGTGTTTGCGTGTTTGATTGTTTTAATTTCTGCTGTGTATACTCTATTTTCTTAATCCGAACGTTTTACGATATTCACCCCCCCCCCCCCCCCGCCTCTATCGTTTCTCTCGATCCAACAAGTGGTATCAGAGCGGGGAAGCTCAAATTTGGTGCAACCACCAATTTGAGAATTTTTCGGATTTTTACAAAATTTCTTTTAATTTTTTTTAATTTCTTCTCGTTAATCGAGGTTGGTGCAACACCCCTCGACAAATATTTTTTTTTCTCTCTTTATCCCGCACTGCTAATCCAAGACCATGTCTTGGGATATTCCTTTTTTTAGTTTACATTTCAGATAAAATGGCCATGCAAGAAGGCTTCAGCACCGCAAGACCACCTCTCTTCAGCGGGGAGGACTTCTCCTACTAGAAGAGCAGAATGGAGGTCCACCTGAAAACTCAGGTGGACATGTGGATAATCATCCAGTCCGGACTGGAGATTCCAAAAAATGCTGAAGGAATACCTCAGACTTACACAGAGTGGGACACCGCTTTGAAATGGAAAATTGAAGCTGATGCAAAGGCGACCCAGACCCTCCAATGCGGCTTAACAAAAGTGGAGCTGAACCGGGTGGGTCCCTTCAACAGTGCCAAGGAGCTGTGGGGGAAACTAATCGAGCTGCACGAAGGAACTTCAGTCACTCGGATCAGCAAGAGAGATCTGCTTCTGAACAAGCTGTATACAATTAAAATGACCGACAACGAAACAGCAGCCCAGCTTCACGCCCGAATTCAGGAACTGATGAACGTACTGCACACCATCGGTCACAAGGTAGAAAATCGTGACCTAATAAGGTACGCATTAAATGCTTTCCCAAGAAATACCTTGTGGGCATCTATGGTAGATGCATACAAGGTTTCAAGGGATCTTTCAAAAATTAAATTAGATGAATTGTTCTCTAAATTAGAATTACATGAACAGACTAACTGCAATTTGGCCGAGAAAGGTATTGCCTTTGTTGCAGGTAAAACTGGAAGGACAACAAAGAAAAAGCCTCAACCTGAACCCGAGTCTAACTCAGACTCAAACTCAGAAGACGAAGAAGGAGGTAGACCTAAGCTAGTCCGACTGGCAAGAAACTACCTACTACAAGGAATTTAAAAACCAAACCAACAATCGAAAAGCCAGTAGAAGAAAGGATGAACCAGCTGAACCCGCAAACGAAAAGAACAAGCCCAACGTGACCTGCTACGAGTGCAAGAAGAAAGGTCACTACAAGACGGAGTGTCCGAACCTAAAGGAGACCAAGAAGAATAGAAGGAAGAAGAAGGCACTTCAAGCAACATGAGAGAGTCCTCCTCCGAAGAAGATGAAGAGGTCCCACAATCGAACCTACTCGCACTAACCGCCTCAGAAGAAGTCGAGACCGAGTCAGAATCAGAACAGGACGACGATAGACTGACATTCTCAGAGGACGGCGAAATCAAGGTAAGTGGTTTTACTAGAAGTCAATTAAACAAGTTAATATCTTATCTTTCTTGAGATTTGGCGAAAGCTAAACTCCGAGTCAAATCCCTCCGACACGAAGTAAAACTCCTGAAAGAGGGAGCTGACTCTAAACCCTTAACTGAGAAGGTTCAAGAAGGAACCTCTACTCAAGTTGAAAAACTTGAGAAAGAGAACTCCTCCCTGAAAACTCAGGTTAAGGATCTTAGATCAGCTTTAGAACGATTCACTTCTGGTTCCAAGGGTCTTGACATAATTCTTGGAAAGCAGAAATCAGTTCTAAATCTATCCGGACTTGGCTATAGAACCAAATCTAGACAAAGATTCTACTTTGCTGTACTGAATCAGTTCAGAAATAAAGTTCAGGCATGGGTACCTAAACTGTACCTGAACAAAACTGGATCAAATCAGTATTGGATCCCCAAGGACAAGATTCACATCTTGCCTAACCATTATCGTGGCTTTAGTCCAGGGGGAGCCAAATTAAAAACTATAGTTATTATTAGATAAAATTCAATTCTTGATTGCAATTTGCTTGTTTGATTGTTTATTTAATTTCTGCAATTCACCATGCTTAGACTTAGGAATGGTTAGTTTAAGGACTGAACAAACTTAACTGAAATTTGAACAACATAGTATTGGGTGGAGGTGAGATGATAGTACGTTAGGGAAACCAATTCTAATAAGGTCAAGTATACTTGGTCTCTTTAGACTGGTGAAACTAGCCGAAGCTACCGATCTAAAACCCAAACTAGTTAGACCAGAATTTTTCAAAGATTAATTTTGAAAATGAAATTTCATTAAAAGGCTTTGTTAAGGAAAGGGTTGATGATCCAATAAGGCTACGGCCAAAGAAGGCCTAGTGCTTCGTCAAGACCTGGAAGCAAATTTTTGAAATTCAAATTCAAATTATTCTTTGTCAAATTCAAATCTAACACAAATTTTTAGTTACTTGTAGACTTAAACATTCTTTTCAAAATAAATTCAACTGTTTTCAAAATTAATTAAGTCTTTCAAAATAAATCATGTTTTTCAAAAATTCTTTTATCAAAACCTGTCTCACAAAACCTATAAGGCTAACGTGATTGAAACCCCTAGATTGGGTGAGACAGTAAAATTAAGCTCAATTGTAGTTCCTTTAATACCTATATTGTGGTTTAATCTTGTAGTTGAGAACGTAGTCAAACCATGGTCAACGTAGTCAAACCAAGGTCAAAGCAGTTAAACCATGGTCAACAAAGTCAAACCATGGTCAATATGATCAAACCATGGTCAACATAGTCAAACCATGGTCAATCCAACTTAATCATTGTCAAACGATGACAAGACATTAAATTGATCACGTCCTACACACTCCGGGCGCCCGTGACACCTCGGGCGCCCCCCCCATGCCTTTATCTTCTCTCAAGGCAAAAAGCTGCCTCTGACACTTGACCAGGGCGCCCGGAACCACGCGGGCGCCCCCATATCAGTCAAAGCAGCAAAAGCTACAAAATCACCCTGACCGGGGCGCCCGGGCCATTGCGGGCGCCCCCAACCAGTCCTAAGCCACTGCCAAAGGCAGTAGGCACTGTCTAGGGCGCCCGGAAGCTCCCGGGCGCCCCCAATGACCTGCCTATAAAAAGGCATCCGAACCCTTCCTTCTTCCCACACCAAAAACCATCCTCCTTCCTCACTTCCTTCCTTCCAAAGAGATCAAGTGACACTTGTGCTTCCTCAACCTCAACCATGCCTCCTCGGTATGATTTCCATTATGCATTTAGAATTATTTTCTTAATTCATTTCTTATAAATGCATGTTTCTTAACTTAGAAAACGCCGAGCAAACCAAGCGAACCCCGGTACCTAACCGAGTCCCGACCCTTGGTTCCCGACTCTAGAACTATGTAATAAGTTTGCTCGAACAACTTACAAGCCTATCAAAACTAGCTATCTCAATAGACATTTCTTTACCCAATCTTGTCCTTTAGCCATGAATGTCATAAACTTCTATCAACTAGATAATCTAGTATTTTGCACTCATTCGATTAATACATCTTTATGTGCCGAATTCTTGTAACACCCGCTTTTTTTTTTCTTTTCTTTTTGACCATCATAAAGCGGCGTTACGCTAACATACTTATGGCATGTAGACATCATAATGCAGCGGAAAACTTCAAACTTACACCTACATGCACTTACTACCATTCCTAGCATCATAACATGGAAGCTTGGCATATTAACCTTATACTTTGCATCATAACAGACTTAGCATCATATCATATTTTAGCATCATGTCATACTTAGCATCAAGTCATACTTTAGCATCATGTCATAGAGTCATATTCAAGTACATAGTAGTAAAGGTAAAGTTCTATTGTCAGACAAGCAAACATATGGTCTCTTGGCCAAGTCACTATCACACACATTCTGCAATGCCCTCCTGCTGCTTCCTTACTGTTCCTTTGCGTGATCTGCAGTATAAGAAAATAAAACTATAAGCACACGGGCTTAGTAAGACTCTTTCCTACTCACTAAAATCATCCGTCACTTAATCATAAACATATGAAACATTAGCACACTTAGCGCTTTACTTAGAACATCATCCTTAACATCACTTAGCATTCATTTGACATGTCATGGACACAGCATCACCCCATTCATAGCATGGCATAACCATAACCATAGACCTTCGGGTATGGCATAATACTTGACATAACATAAACATCATAAACATTCATAGCATGACATAATACTTGACATGGACATAAATAAAATGATGGCATAAATCTAATTACAATCATGGCATCCTAAACTATCATAAACATCAATAAACTCATGGCATCCTAACCTAGCATACACATAATTAAAGCATGGCATTCTAATCTAGCATAAAATCCTGGCATCCTAAACTAACATGAATATAGATAAAGTCATGGCATCCTAAGCTATCATAAACATAATTAAAGCATGGCATTCTACACTAGCATCAAATCATGGCATAAACATAAATAACATCATGGCATAACACAAATAATATCATGGCATAATCATAAATAAAATCATGGAACAAACATAAATAAAATCATGGCATAAACATAAATAAAATCATGGCATAAACATAACTAAAATCATGGCATAAACATAAATAACATCATGGCATAAACATAAATAAAATCATGGCATAATAAAATCATGGCATAAACATAAATAAAATCATGGCATGAACATACCTTCATAACATATTTTTTTGTGAACATACTTTTCATAACATAATGCATAACATGAATGGATGCATGTGGCAATCGTGCATATATATATATATATATAAGGATGCTTAATCTTGAAAACATGTTTTTAACATAATCATACTTTCATTGGGCCCTGGCTTGTACCACATTCATTCATCATATGCGCGCATCCCTAAGTAAATACGAGGTAGCTAATCTCGACCTACTAGGGTAAGGACAGCTTCATCGGTAGTCCCGAACCGTAAGGACAGCATCATCGGTAGTCCCGAACCATGGACAGCATCATCGGTAGTCCAGAACCGTGGACCTTACTTAGGTCCGGTACAAGCCCATAAAATAAAATAAATGCTTTCATATGCTTCTTCATTCATCATCATTCATAGCATATTCATTCGTTCATCATTCTTTCATCATCATTATGCCTTAAAGGCATCATCATGCATAGCATATTCATTCATTCATCATACTTAACCTTCATTCATCATTTCATTCTTAGACATGGCATAGGTACACATCATTCATATAGCATGGCATACACACATAAGCATGGCATACATTCATATCATTCATAAGACATGGCATACATACATATCATTCATACATCATGGCATACATACATATCATTCCTAAATCATGGCACATGTCTAAACATTCTATGACCTAACATATATTTCATGACATATAAGCTAAAGGTTTAGTTAACATGGTATTCTTCCACCTTACTTAAGCATACCTCCTAATAACCTATACCCAAGCATCTTGGTAGGTTTAACCCAACTCTAGTCCTAGGTTAGATCCTTGGCCGAAACTTCCAAGCCATGGGGGGTATGGAGAAATTCCATTAAAACCCCAAATCAATTGCTTAAACCCTACCCATACCTTACCATAGGGTCATTGGGCCCTTACTTGAAATAAGTCCTAGCTTTCCACCCTAATAGGGTACTTGGCCGAAACCTATAGGGTATCTATCCCATGTGAAACATTCACATAAACACCCTTCGTCTCCCTTATATCATGATAAAACATAAAAGCATATACTTAGGGTTTAAAACCCACCTTACACATGGGTCCTTCATGTTGGCCGAAATCCTAGGGTACTCTAGGGTACCCCAGAAATTCCCAAAAATTATACTTAACTTCTAAACATCATAAGGGAACATCAGATAACATTATCATGATTTTTAACATATTTATAGACATTTAAATCATGCTGGCCGAAACCTATAAACATAGGGACCTTGGTTTTGTCCCTTTCATGTTGGCCGAATCCCTAGAGTGTCCTAGGGTACTCCAAAAATTCCCAAAAATTATACTTAACATCTACACATCATAAGGGAACATAAAATAACATTATCATGATTTTTAACATATTTATAGACATTTAAATCATGCTGGCCGAAACCTATAAACATAGGGACCTTGGTTTTGTCCCTTTCATGTTGGCCGAATCCCTAGAGTGTCCTAGGGTACTCCAAAAATTCCCAAAAATTATACTTAACATCTACACATCATAAGGGAACATAAAATAACATTATCATGATTTTTAACATATTTATAGACATTTAAATCATGCTGGACAAAACCTATAAACATAGGGACCTTGGTTTTGTCCCTTTCATGTTGGCCGAATCCCTAGAGTGTCCTAGGGTACTCCAAAAATTCTCAAAAATTATAATTAATGCCTACACATCATAAGGGAACATAAAATAACATTATCATGATTTTTAAAATATTTATAGACATTTAAATCATACTGGCCGAAATCCATAAACTTAAGGACCTTGGTTTTTCTTTCCTTCCAACATCACATCCAAAAACTAACCCATATATCATACTAAAAATCATGGAAATCATAGATAACTATTATACCACAGGTGAGGGAGTCTTACCTTGGGGTTTCTAAATTTTTTAGACCTTGGATGGAGAGAAGGAAGAAGACTTGATGTCTCTTGACCACACCTAGTCCTTGGATCCTTGTAAGAACTTTAGATCTTGGGTGATGGAGCCTTGGTGGAAGCTTTTCCAAGGGAGAACTCTTCCTTAGAGTTTCGGCTAGAATGAGGAGGGAGGAGGGGAGCAAATGCACTTGATGGTGAAGAGAAGTAACCCCCTTAACCCCCTTTTTATAGCTCCTTTAAAGAGACAAATGAAGAGTCTTTCATGACCCTTCATCTCCTTCTACTTCTTAACCAACCTCTACTTCATTTACTCATACAAATTCCTTGCTAGGTGAGTTGGTTAAAGCCTTCATGGTTGTACAAGAGGTCCAAGGTTCAATCCTTGGCCCATGCACCTTTATTTTTATTTTATTTTCATTTTATTTAAACCTTTTCCTCTAATTTTCGAAAATTCCCTTTTTATTTCGAAAATTCCCCAACAATCACCCATAATAGGCTAATATTCCTAAATAAAATTCTTTTATATTTATATTAATTTTTACCTAATTAATACCCATTTTTGGGACCTATTTAAAGCTCATTAGTACCTAATTTCTTCATTAAAATAGGAAAAATTAGGCTAAGACTTACTCATAATCATGCTAATATGCCTAATTAAATCCTATTTATATTTATACTAATTATTACCTATTTATACTAATTATTACCTAAAATCCACCTATAATCATGGTACTAAAAACCCCACGTAAGGCCCATTAGTACTTAGTTTTCTCGACTTAAATGAGAAAACATAGGTTTTCTAGCCCAAAGTTCGTATCAATACTTCTAGCTCCTTCGAAAATTATCTAAACATGCTCAATATTTTTCATAAAATATCAAGAGAATTTTTTGGGTCGTTACAATTCTATAATAACATAGTTAGACAGGATAATCTCATGTTTGTCACTACTGTTTAAGGGATACCCTTGTCGATCACCCCTACCTTGCTAAATCGATTCCTTGGACTACGACCCTCCCAGTCCACCTTTTGTTGCTATCCACCTAGGAATCCTCCATTTGATCCTCTCTATTCTCACATTCCTCTAGACTCTCCACTCCTATTTCTATAGGGAAGCCAGACTCCCCGCTGATAGATGATTCCAGTCCGTTGACCTTCAGATCCAGGACTACGCCCTGTACCGAGTTCTGGTCCGATGCATATTACCACTATCCACTAGGGATGTCGCGACTATGCGACCTTTTCATACATTTCTTCTATATGCCCTGATCCATCATCTTGACATTGACATTGGACTACACATGTTTCATACTATCCTGCATGCGTCCAGTGTTACCACTCAGGCACGAGTACGCACTCCCTTCTGCCACATCATTACCTCCATCCTTCATCACCACGGACGTGACATTACCGTAGGTGAAATAACCGAGATGACCGATTTTGATGAGCTAGGATTTAGGAACTTCTCTTTAGCTGGTATAGACGTGTCGGTCACCGAGGTTTTGACTTGGAGACGACAGCGAGCTGGAGCGCAGATCGACTCAGACGAGGAGGTAGACGTTGACGTTGCAGATCTGGAAGTAGAGGCTCGAGCTCACATAGACGAGCCGCCTCCACCGACCATCGACCATGTAACGCCCGACCTTATATCTACCCTAAAGGCGGGGTTACGGGTCCACACATTCATATCATGCAATCATATTCAATCATGTATATCCAAACAAATCAGTTACAATACATGAACTCGTAATAAGCATGCTTATTGAACACTAAATTACCAAGCAAGGTTTTCCAATCAAATAATTCATTTATATCTACATGCATATAATATTTCATGCTAATATTTCATGCATTTTACTTAGCATGCATATTACAAAATTTAGACATTAATGATAGTATTAGCTAACATGGTTTAGGTTTCATATCTCTAACAGTAGAGTAGTCACAATCATCATACATTCAGAATATAGCAATACAATTTCAATCGTAATTATGGGAAGCAGTTTAGATTCTAGATAAACTAGGGTAGATATAAGGTCAGGCGTTACAAGTTGGTATCAGAGCAGTTTTCCCCTCCATCACACACACATCAAGCTTCCTTCTGCCGCTTCCAAGTAAGAAATCCTAACTCGCTTTACTTTATTTCATGTACAGTACTACTATATGAGATGATTTATGCTTGCATAATATAGAGATGATTTATGCTTGCATAACAAGAAAAAGTAGTATTAATTCTTATGTAGTCATTTATCACCTGTATGATAAATATGACTAGAGGACGTAGCAATCGGGGTAATGAGACAGTTGAGAGCACAGTGGAATTAGTAGACTGGCTCGAGCATGAGAAAATTAAATGTGTCTCATTCTACCTCACTGGCGACACCAGGATATGGTGGGAACGGGTAAAAGCTAGAAGGTCAGTGGATCAGATGAAGTGGAAGGACTTCGAGTCCGAATTTCTGTTCTGACAACACTGCCCTCGGGTGAGGTGATGCCCTCTACCCAAATGTTGCGTTCCGCACCAATCAGAATCGCAGATAGGAAACTTTACTGCGACCTGATAGTGCTTGATATGCAAGATTATGATGTGATATTGGGCATGGATTTCTGGAACAAATACGGCGCCTCTATTGAGTGCCGTAAACGGAAGGTTATCTTCCGACCTGAGGCGAGAATTCTCTTTGAATTTATCGGAGAGCCGAAGAAGAAGACTGGCAAATTCTTATCGGCTCTGAAAGCAAGGAAAATGTTAGAGAATGGATGTTCTGGATTTCTAGCTCATGTGGTTGATACACGTCCTACAGAGGACCCGAAGCTAGAAGACGTCAAAGTTGTATGCAACTATCCAGAGGTATTTCCTGATGACTTACCAGGGTTAGCACCGGAAAGAGAGGTTGAATTTGCCATTGATTTGATTCCTGGTACTAACCCCATCTCGAAGGCACCATACCGAATGGCGCCGACTGAATTGAAGGAATTGCAAGGACAGCTACAAGAGCTTCTCGACAAGGGACTTATCCGCCCTAGTCATTCCCCCTGGGGAGCTCCCGTACTGTTCGTCAAGAAGAAGGACGGGTCGATGCGTATGTGTATCGACTATCGGGCATTAAACAATGTGACCATAAAGAACAGATACCCTCTACCCAGGATAGATGATCTGTTCGATCAGTTAAAGGGAGCTACGGTTTTCTCTAAGATTGATCTGAGGTCTGGTTATCACCAAGTCCGGGTGAAAAATGAGGATATACCCAAAACTGCTTTTCGGACGAGATACGGACATTATGAGTTCGTAGTAATGCTGTTTGGAGTCACTAATGCTCCGGCAATATTCATGGACCTTATGAATCGGATTTTCTCGGCATTTCTCGACAAATTTGTGATCGTCTTCATTGACGACATCCTTATTTATTCGAGGACTTCCGAAGAGCATGCAGAGCACCTGAGTATAGTATTACAGATTCTGCAGAAAGAACAACTGTATGCTAAATTTTCGAAATGTGAGTTCTGGCTGAATCAAGTGTCATTCTTGGGGCATATTATCTCCAAGGATGGAGTGATGGTCGACTCAATTAAAATTGAGGCCGTAAGTAATTGGTCCAGACCCAAGAATGCCAGCGAGGTCAGAAGCTTTCTGGGGCTAGCCGGATATTACAGAAAATTCGTAGAGAACTTCTCTCGAATTGCGGCTCCTATGACGGCTCTGACAAAGAAAGATAAGAAATATACTTGGACCGAGGAATGTGAGAAGAGTTTCTCTGAACTGAAAAGGAGACTGACTAGTGCTCCTATATTGACTCTTCCCGAAAATGATACGGGTTTCGATATGTACAGCGACGCATCCAAACTTGGACTCGGAGCTGTACTTATGCAAAATGGGAAGGTAATTGCCTATGCCTCTAGGCAACTGAAGGAACATGAAAAGAATTATCCTACCCATGATTTGGAATTAGCAGCGGTGGTCTTTGCGCTGAAAACATGGAGGCATTATTTATATGGCACTCAGTGCAAGGTCTTTACTGATCACCAGAGTCTGCGGTATTTCTTCACCCAGAAAGACCTGAATATGCGACAACGCCGATGGCTCGAGTTGGTCAAGGACTACGATTGTGAGATCTTGTACCATCCGGGAAAAGCCAACAAGGTAGCGGATGCTCTCAGTAGAAAATCATGTGCTACTTTAATATCCTTGTCGGCTTTGTCACAACCCTTAGGGAAGGAAATTATGGATTTCGGAATCGAGATTATATCGGGACAACTTTCTACTCTACAGATTGCGCCGACATTATTTGAGGGTATTCTGGAGAAGCAGAATCTTGATCCGAGTCTTCAGAGAATCAAGCAAGAGATTCTTGAAGGCAAGGGCGAGGGATTCCGGATTTCTAATAGTGGAGTTTTATATCTCCGGGATCGATTATGCGTTCCCGACGACTCCGATTTACGGACAAGGATACTCGAGGAAGCTCACGGCACACCTTATGCGATGCATCCTGGGTCTACCAAGATGTATCAAGATCTGAAAGGTAAATTTTGGTGGTCCGGCATAAAGAAAGATGTAGCCCATTATATTAGTATGTGTTTGACCTGCCAGAGGGTCAAAGCAGAACACCAGAGACCTGGGGGAGTTCTGCAGCCTCTACCTATTCCCGAGTGGAAATGGGAGGACATATCTATGGATTTTATATCAGGGCTGCCTCGGACTACAAATGGATATGATAGTATATGGGTAATTGTAGACCGGCTGACCAAGTCCGCGCATTTTCTGGCTATCAGGATGACTTATTCAGTTGAGCAGCTGGCGCAACTGTACGTCAAGGAAATTGTCCGACTACACGGGGTTCCCAAGACCATCGTCTCTGACCGAGACGGTCGATTTACTTCTGATTTTTGGGGACACGTGCAGAAGGCCCTTGGCACGAAGCTGAAGTTCAGTACAGCCTTTCACCCCCAGACTGACGGGCAGACTGAACGAGTAAACCAGATACTAGAAGATATGTTACGGGCTTGCGTCTTGGACTTCAAGGGAAGCTGGTGTCGATACCTGAGCCTGGCAGAGTTTGCTTATAACAACAGTTATCAGGCTACTATCGGGATGGCACCGTATGAAGCACTATACGGAAGGAAATGCAGATCTCCTTTATGCTGGCATGAGAGTGGTGAAAAGAGGGAGATGGGACTCCAGACTGATATTATTGATGAGACCACTCAGGCCATAAAGAATATCCGCCAGAGGATAGAGACTGCTCAGAGTCGGCAAAAGAGCTACGCTGATAAGCGACGTCGACCACTTGAATTCGACATTGGGGATTCGGTATTTCTGAAGGTAGCCCCTATGAAAGGGGTGATGAGATTTGGAAAGAAAGGGAAACTGAGTCCACGATACGTGGGACCCTACCAGATTTTGAGACGAGTAGGCAAAGTGGCCTACGAACTGGAGTTACCGCCAGAAATGGCGGCTATCCACAACGTCTTCCACGTGTCGATGCTCAAGAAGTGTATCCCTGATGCAATTCAAATTATAGGACCCCCACCAGTGCAAGAACAAGAGAGTCCTAGTTCCGAACGCCGACCGATCCAGATCCTTGATCGGGAATTTAAAAAAACTAAGGAACAAGGAAATATCCTTAGTAAAGGTTCTGTGGCGGAACGAGCAGTTCGAAGAAGCCACCTGGGAACAAGAAGATATGATGCGATCAAAGTATCCGGAACTATTTTAAAGTTCGGGACGAACTTTTTATAAGGTGTGTAGGATTGTAACACCCCAATTTTTACAATCCTGAATACCTGGGGAATTGTTTAAAGTTCGGGACGAACTTTCTATAAGAGAGGGAGGATTGTAACACCCCAAATTTGTCAATGTAAAATCATGACAATGTATGAAAATGGTTATAATGAAATGATATAAATTTCATGCAATCACATGCTATAAAATGTTATGGATGCATGAAATATTATATGCATGAGATATTATATTCATGAAATAATATTATCATGAAATATTAGCATGAAATATTATATTCATGAAAATGGAATATTAAAAATATTATGAAATAATATTTTTGGGATATTATGAAATATTCTGAATTCATAAAATATTATGTGCTAAAAAGAAAGTGCAAAGTGGAGGAAGCAAGGATTGAACCTTGGACCTCCTAGTTGCACTCACCATGTCATAACCAATGAACCAAGCAATATTTCATGTAGAAGGAGAAAGGAACATGCTTGTTAAGTGGGTAAGAGTGAAGAGACATGTCTTTTCATGAGAAAAGTATAAATAGGTGGAAGTTGGAGCAACTTCCTTCTTTCCTTTTCTTCTTCCTCTTCATCTTCCAAAACCGAAAACTCCTTTCTCCCTTCCCCTTCCATTTTCGAAATCCCAACCCTAGGGTTCTAACCCTAGGGCAATTGCAAGAAGGGAAACCAAGTGTTAACACTCCTACCAAGACCAAGGACTACTAGGAAGAAGTTTGGAAGGAAAGGATCTTCGCATACCCTCCAAGTGTAGGGTACCCTACGATTTCAAGAAGGCGAAATTTCCAGCGCTAGGATGTAAGAATCCTCTCGCCTGCAGTATAATGGTTTATGCATGATTTCCTTGTGTTCTTGTTTTGGAAAAAGGGGAGTTCTCTTTAGAGGACTTTCGGCCACCCTAGGAAAAAGGTCCAAGAGTAGGATTTTAATCACACCTTGATGCATGCTAGTACCCCTAGGGATTTTATACATATAGGTGTTGTTTCCAAATTTTTGGAAGGACAAAAAAATAGGGTTTAGGCCCCTACAACTTTCGGCCACCCCCTTGAGAGGAGGCCTTGGTTCCTTTTGTTACATGATTATATCCCTTAAACTTTAAGGTATATGTGTAGGTGTTTTCTTAATGATGTTATGTACAAATTCTAGGGTTTACCCTTGTGTAGGTTTCGGCCAAGACCTAGGAAATTGGGTTAGTGGATGCTAATCTCACTTGAGGGTTAAACCATGGTTAAATTGTTAACATGAAATATACTAGAGGTGTTTGTATGAATGCTTGGTGGGAAAACCAAATTCTTTATTCGTATATTTCGGCCAACCCTAGTTCTAGGGTTGGGAAGTACCTAATGAGACCATGAAGCATGCTAATACATATGTGATATGTGTATAATTTATGTGACTTATTTTGTTGGATGTAAAAACATGCCTTGTAGCCCATGGGGCACCTTGATGATATGAGCATGATGTGGTTGATAATATGCTTTAAAGGGATACTCTATTAAAACTGGGATCAAGAGCACCCGAATGCGTGGTGTGTCCCTAGGGGATCAAGAGCACCCGAATGCGTGGTGTGTCCCTTTGAGAAGTGATTAAAGAGTACCTTTAGGCATATACTTATATGAGTAATTGCATGATAAATTACTTTACTTTGGAAAGTTGTCTACCCGACTCGGAAGGGGGTCGTTAAACAAATCCAATGAGCATGTACGGAAGGGTCATGGCATTGGTAGGACGGAAGGGTCCTGCTCTAATTAGATTGGTGGCTCGCTACCCCCAATTTATTAGGGAACGCGCATGATGATGTGGTACGACAACTGGGCCCTGGATGATGATATGTTATTTTGAAGTACTTACCATTATGGAACTTTTTGAAAAACATATTGTTTTCTCATTATGTGATGATCTTGTTCTGTAAAGTACTTAGAGATATTTGATGTGATGTTCATGACGCTTGATGAGATGCTTATGATGCATGATGCTTGATGAGATGCTTATGATGCATGATGCTTTGATGAGATGCTTATGAGGCTTATAATCTTGTTCTATCTTGATTACTGTGTACATGATATGATGTATCGATATGGTTTTGCGAGTAGGCCCGGAATCTTACTAAGCATGTTTTGCTTACTAGTTCCTGTTATTTTTCTTATGCTGCAGATAGCGGTAAAAAATACTCGAACTAAAGGAAGAGGCAGAGGGAAGGTTGGAGGATGTGTGTGGTGATGGCTCGGGAAAGGATGAAAGATTCTATCTACCTTAGTTTATCTAGAATCTAAACTGCTTCCCATAATTACGATTGAAATTGTATTGCTATATTCTGAATGTATGATGATTGTGACTACTCTACTGTTAGAGATATGAAACCTAAACCATGTTAGCTAATACTATCATTAATGTCTAAATTTTGTAATATGCATGCTAAGTAAAATGTTAGATAATTGCCATTATGCTTCTTTTGCATGTATCTAAGGCTAGATAACCTTTTCTATATGCTTACTTGAGATTTCATGCTATAGTGTGTTAAATGCTTTCCATATTAGGTTTTAAATGCATGTAGATATAAATGAATTATTTGATAAGAAAACCTTGCTTGGTAATTTAGTGTTCAATAAGCATGCTTATTACGAGTTCATGTATTGTAACTGATTTGTTTGGATATACATGATTGAATATGATTGCATGATATGAATGTGTGGACCCGTAACCCCGCCTTTAGGCCCCTGATGGAGGGGTAGATATAAGCTCATCTCATAAAGAGTACCTTTAGGCATATACTTATATGAGTAATTGCATGATAAATTACTTTACTTTGGAAAGTTGTCTACCCGACTCGGAAGGGGGTCGTTAAACAAATCCAATGAGCATGTACAAGGTCAGAGCAGATTTCCCCTCCATCACACACACATCAAGCNAACTATCCAGAGGTATTTCCTGATGACTTACCAGGGTTAGCACCTGAAAGAGAGGTTGAATTTGCCATTGATTTGATTCCTGGTACTAACCCCATCTCGAAGGCACCATACCGAATGGCGCCGACTGAATTGAAGGAATTGCAAGGACAGCTACAAGAGCTTCTCGACAAGGGACTTATTCGCCCTAGTCATTCCCCCTGGGAGCTCCCGTACTGTTCGTCAAGAAGAAGGACGGGTCGATGCGTATGTGTATCGACTATCGGGCATTAAATAATGTGACCGTAAAGAACAGGTACCCTCTACCCAGGATAGATGACCTGTTCGATCAGTTAAAGGGAGCTACGGTTTTCTCTAAGATTGATCTGAGGTCTGGTTATCACCAAGTCCGGGTGAAAAATGAGGATATACCCAAAACTGCTTTCCGGACAAGATACGGACATTATGAGTTCGTAGTGATGCCGTTCGGAGTTACTAATGCTCCGGCAATATTCATGGACCTTATGAATCGGATTTTCTCGGCATTTCTCGACAGATTTGTGATCGTCTTCATCGACGACATCCTTATTTATTCGAGGACTTCCGAAGAGCATGCAGAGCACCTGGGTATAGTATTACAGATTCTTCAGAAAGAACAACTGTATGCTAAATTTTCTAAATGTGAGTTCTGGCTGAATCAAGTATCATTCTTGGGGCATATCATCTCCAAGGACGGAGTGATGGTCGACCCAATTAAAATTGAGGCCGTAAGTAACTGGTCCAGACCCAAGAATGCCAGTGAGGTCAGAAGTTTTCTGGGGCTAGCCGGATATTACAGAAAATTCGTAGAGAACTTCTCTCGAATTGCGGCTCCTATGACAGCTCTGACTAAGAAGGACAAGAAATATATCTGGACCGACGAATGCGAGAAGAGTTTCTCTGAATTGAAAAGGAGGCTGACTAGCGCTCCTATATTGACTCTTCCCGAAAGTGATACGGGTTTCGATATGTATAGCGACGCGTCCAAACTGGGACTCGGAGCTGTACTTATGCAGGATGGGAAGGTAATTGCCTATGCCTCTAGACAATTAAAGGACCATGAAAAGAATTATCCTACCCATGATTTGGAATTAGCAGCGGTGGTCTTTGCACTGAAAACATGGAGGCATTATTTATATGGTGCTCAGTGCAAGGTCTTTACTGATCACCAGAGTCTGCGGTATTTCTTCACCCAGAAAGACCTGAATATGCGACAACGCCGATGGCTCGAATTGGTCAAGGATTATGATTGTGAGATCCTGTACCATCCGGGAAAAGCCAACAAGGTAGCCGATGCTCTAAGTAGAAAATCATGTGCTACTTTAATGTCTTGTCGGCTTTGTCACAACCCTTAGGGAAAGAGATTATGGATTTCGGAATCGAGATTATATCGGGACAGCTTTCTACTCTACAGATTGCGCCGACATTATTTGATGGTATTCTGGAGAAGCAGAATCTTGATCCGAGTCTTCGGAGAATCAGGCAGGAGATTCTTGAAGGCAAGGACGAGGGATTCCGGATTTCCGAGAGCGGAGTTTTATATCTCCGGGATCGATTATGCGTTCCCGACGACTCCGATTTACGGACAAGGATACTCGAAGAAGCTCACGGCACACCTTACGCGATGCATCCTGGGTCTACCAAGATGTATCAAGATCTGAAAGGTAAATTTTGGTGGTCCGGCATGAAGAAAGATGTAGCCCATTATATTAGTATGTGTTTGACCTGCCAGAGGGTCAAAGCAGAACACCAGAGACCTGGGGGAGTTCTGCAGCCTCTACCTATTCCCGAGTGGAAATGGGAGGACATATCTATGGATTTTATATCAGGGCTGCCTCGGACTACAAATGGATATGATAGTATATGGGTAATTGTAGACCGGCTGACCAAGTCCGCGTATTTTCTGGCTATCAGGATGACTTATTCAGTTGAGCAGCTGGCGCAACTGTACGTCAAGGAAATTGTCCGACTACACGGGGTTCCCAAGACCATCGTCTCTGACCGAGACGGTCGATTTACTTCTGATTTTTGGGGACACGTGCAGAAGGCCCTTGGCACGAAGCTGAAGTTCAGTACAACCTTTCACCCCCAGACTGACGGGCAGACTGAACGAGTAAACCAGATACTAGAAGATATGTTACGGGCTTGCGTCTTGGACTTCAAGGGAAGCTGGTGTCGATACCTGAGCCTGGCAGAGTTTGCTTATAACAACAGTTATCAGGCTACTATCGGGATGGCACCGTATGAAGCACTATACGGGAGAAAATGCAGATCTCCTTTATGCTGGCATGAGAGTGGTGAAAAGAAGGAGATGGGACTCCAGATTGATATTGTCAATGAGACCACTCAAGCTATTAAGAATATCCGCCAGAGAATAGAGACTGCACAGAGTCGGCAGAAGAGCTACGCTGATAAGCGACGCAGACCGCTCGAGTTCGAGGTTGGGGATTCGGTATTTCTGAAGGTAGCCCCTATGAAAGGGGTGATGAGATTCGGAAAGAAGGGGAAACTGAGTCCGCGATACGTGGGACCCTACCAGATTTTGAGACGAGTAGGCAAAGTGGCCTACGAACTGGAGTTACCGCCAGAAATGGCGGCTATCCACAACGTCTTCCACGTGTCGATGCTCAAGAAGTGTATCCCTGATGCAATTCAAATTATAGAACCCCCACCAGTGCAAGAACAGGAGAGCCTTAGTTCTGAACGCCGACCGATCCAGATCCTCGATCGGGAAGTTAAAAGGCTAAGGAACAAGGAAATATCCTTAGTAAAGGTTCTGTGGCGGAACGAGCAGTTCGAAGAAGCCACCTGGGAACAAGAAGATACGATGCGATTAAAGTATCCGGAACTATTTTAAAGTTCGGGACGAACTTTTTATAAGGTGTGTAGGATTGTAACACCCCAATTTTTACAATCCTGAATACCTGGGGAATTGTTTAAAGTTCGGGACGAACTTTCTATAAGAGAGGGAGGATTGTAACACCCCAAATTTGTCAATGTAAAATCATGACAATGTAGGAAAACGGTTATAATGAAATGATATAAATTTCATGCAATCACATGCTATAAAATGTTATGAATGCATGAAATATTATATGCATGAAATATTATATTCATGAAATATTATTATCATGAAATATTAGCATGAAATATTATATTCATGAAAATGGAATATTAAAAATATTATGAAATAATATTTTTGGGATATTATGAAATATTCTGAATTCATAAAATATTATTCATATTATGAAATTTCATGATGGGCTTGGTTTATTGGGCTTCGAAATGAATGGTGCTAAAAAGAAAGTGCAAAGTGGAGCAAGCAAGGATTGAACCTTGGACCTCCTAGTTGCACTCACCATGTCATAACCAATGAACCAAGCAATATTTCATGTAGAAGGAGAAAGGAACATGCTTGTTAAGTGGGTAAGAGTGAAGAGACATGTCTTTTCATGAGAAAAGTATAAATAGGTGGAAGTTGGAGCAACTTCCTTCTTTCCTTTTCTTCTTCCTCTTCATCTTCCAAAACCGAAAACTCCTTTCTCCCTTCCCCTTCCATTTTCGAAATCCCAACCCTAGGGTTCTAACCCTAGGGCAATTGCAAGAAGGGGAAACCAAGTGTTAACACTCCCTACCAAGACCAAGGACTACTAGGAAGAAGTTTGGAAGGAAAGGATCTTCGCATACCCTCCAAGTGTAGGGTACCCTACGATTTCAAGAAGGCGAAATTTCCAGCGCTAGGATGTAAGAATCCTCTCGCCTGCAGTATAATGGTTTATGCATGATTTCCTTGTGTTCTTGTTTTGGAAAAAGGGGAGTTCTCTTTAGAGGACTTTCGGCCACCCTAGGAAAAAGGTCCAAGAGTAGGATTTTAATCACACCTTGATGCATGCTAGTACCCCTAGGGATTTTATACATATAGGTGTTGTTTCCAAATTTTTGGAAGGACAAAAAAATAGGGTTTAGGCCCCTACAACTTTCGGCCACCCCCTTGAGAGGAGGCCTTGGTTCCTTTTGTTACATGATTATATCCCTTAAACTTTAAGGTATATGTGTAGGTGTTTTCTTAATGATGTTATGTACAAATTCTAGGGTTTACCCCTTGTGTAGGTTTCGGCCAAGACCTAGGAAATTGGGTTAGTGGATGCTAATCTCACTTGAGGGTTAAACCATGGTTAAATTGTTAACATGAAATATACTAGAGGTGTTTGTATGAATGCTTGGTGGGAAAACCAAATTCTTTATTCGTATATTTCGGCCAACCCTAGTTCTAGGGTTGGGAAGTACCTAATGAGACCATGAAGCATGCTAATACATATGTGATATGTGTATAATTTATGTGACTTATTTTGTTGGATGTAAAAACATGCCTTGTAGCCCATGGGGCACCTTGATGATATGAGCATGATGTGGTTGATAATATGCTTTAAAGGGATACTCTATTAAAACTGGGATCAAGAGCACCCGAATGCGTGGTGTGTCCCTAGGGGATCAAGAGCACCCGAATGCGTGGTGTGTCCCTTTGAGAAGTGATTAAAGAGTACCTTTAGGCATATACTTATATGAGTAATTGCATGATAAATTACTTTACTTTGGAAAGTTGTCTACCCGACTCGGAAGGGGGTCGTTAAACAAATCCAATGAGCATGTACGGAAGGGTCATGGCATTGGTAGGACGGAAGGGTCCTGCTCTAATTAGATTGGTGGCTCGCTACCCCAATTTATTAGGGAACGCGCATGATGATGTGGTACGACAACTGGGCCCTGGATGATGATATGTTATTTTGAAGTACTTACCATTATGGAACTTTTTGAAAAACATATTGTTTTCTCATTATGTGATGATCTTGTTCTGTAAAGTACTTAGAGATATTTGATGTGATGTTCATGACGCTTGATGAGATGCTTATGATGCATGATGCTTTGATGAGATGCTTATGAGGCTTATAATCTTGTTCTATCTTGATTACTGTGTACATGATATGATGTATCGATATGGTTTTGCGAGTAGGCCCGGAATCTTACTAAGCATGTTTTGCTTACTAGTTCCTGTTATTTTTCTTATGCTGCAGATAGCGGTAAGAAATACTCGAACTAAAGGAAGAGGCAGAGGGAAGGTTGGAGGATGTGTGTGGTGATGGCTCGGGAAAGGATGAAAGATTCTATCTACCTTAGTTTATCTAGAATCTAAACTGCTTCCCATAATTACGATTGAAATTGTATTGCTATATTCTGAATGTATGATGATTGTGACTACTCTACTGTTAGAGATATGAAACCTAAACCATGTTAGCTAATACTATCATTAATGTCTAAATTTTGTAATATGCATGCTAAGTAAAATGTTAGATAATTGCCATTATGCTTCTTTTGCATGTATCTAAGGCTAGATAACCTTTTCTATATGCTTACTTGAGATTTCATGCTATAGTGTGTTAAATGCTTTCCATATTAGGTTGTAAATGCATGTAGATATAAATGAATTATTTGATAAGAAAACCTTGCTTGGTAATTTAGTGTTCAATAAGCATGCTTATTACGAGTTCATGTATTGTAACTGATTTGTTTGGATATACATGATTGAATATGATTGCATGATATGAATGTGTGGACCCGTAACCCCGCCTTTAGGGTAGATATAAGGTCGGGCGTTACAAAATTTGGGAATGTTTGGAGAATTGTGGAATTTCTGGCGCATTTCTGAATTTGGCCAGAAAAGCTGATTTTCAGAGTATCAATCGAATGCCATGGGGGGCAGTCGATTGGTCAGGGCTGAGTTTTGTATCAGCAGCTGGGAAGTGGTCCAAATGATGTAAAACAAGTGTATGGGAGGTTAGTACACTATGTATAGGATCATTGGGGATTAAAAGAACCAATAATTGGGATATTGTTGGGTCTTTTTTGATGTTAGGTAAAGGGAGAGAAGTGTTGGGTTTAAGTTAGGAAACCAAACACACCTTTGTAAGGAAATCCTAGGTCTAGGGGGAGACTAGGTGAAGGGGGAGCATGGTTGCTCCGTTCTTGGCGTAAGGGGAACTTTGGAGAGGTTCTTAAAAAGCCTTTGTAAGACCAATGTAGGGGGAGCCTTGGGATAGGTTTTAAAAAAGCCCGGTTTTGGTGAAAAGTCCTAACTTGCAGGGTTAGGTGTGGGATGCCTTGTGATAGGATCAATACATGTTTGCATTTGTATATGCATTGGCGGTGTAAGTCCAAGATGGAGTCTTGGCAACGTAAGTCCAAATGATTGTTTTAGCATTGATATTGCTATCTATTACTATTTGTTTTCCCTAACTTAAACGTATTGCCAAATATCAAAAAGGGAGAGATTGTTGAGGCAATCTATAGTCCGGAGTGATCATGTGTTTTGATGTTTGGGCAAAGGGTTTAAGTTAGGTTTACCTTTGTGTATTTGATATGTGTATGTGAGTGTGTAGGTTGTGCAGGTTACACATATTGACTTGGTTGGACGGCTTCGGTACGGTGAAGGGTGGCATGGAGACAAGATGGAGGCTTGTGTGCACCCGAGGGACCTTGGTATAGCTGGGACGAAGAGTTGAGGGGCACGGACTTTGAGGCATGCATGAAGGATGGCATGGAGGAAAGCTGGAGGCTTGCGTGCATCCGAGGGATGGGAGCCAAAGATGAAGAGGGCGCGAAGGCAATAGTCGAGCCTGCTGATGAGGAGTCAGCGGAGTCGTGAGGCTACGAGTGCTGAGTGATTGTACTCGGGAAATCCTAGAATTCGAGTGTTGAGAGAAGTGTACTCGTGAAGGGAAATCTTAGGTGTGTGAGTGAACTAGTCGACTGCCCTTACGGCAGTCGACTGATAAAACTCACAGAAAGTTTTCGACTGGTAAAGTCAAAAACTAGCCGTTAGATTGCTGTTTGGCTTGCACCAGTCGACTGCCCTGGGAGCAGTCGACTGGTGGCGAGGGTTTCAACCTTAGTTCTATTTAAGAGGACTTCATGTTGGCTGAAAGGTTTGACGAATTTGGCTTTGGGTAAGAGCCAAATAGTAGTCTAAGTGCTCAGATATTGTCGAGGTGTTGTGGCGAGATTTCTCCACCCACAAGGAGCGACAAGGGTTAGCCGGAGGTTATCCAGGGAGTGATCCACTGAAGGATTCTTGGATTAGTCACCTTTAGGGGTGGATACCAAGTAAACTCTTCTTGTTAGCATTGCTTTCTTATTGTTTATTGTTTTGTTTGTATTTCCGCTTTCGCAACAAACAACGTAGGTAGAAGAAAGCCGAGAATTGCTATTCACCCCCCCCCCCCTCTAGCAACCGTCAATGATCTTACACTTAAGCTTTTAGGGTTTTCCATTTTAAATTTCTTAATTAACTCTTTTGCATATTTGGATTGATGAACATTGTTACCATCCCTGGTTTGTTTTATTTGGAGACCTAAGAAAAAGTTTAGCTCACCTACCAAACTTATTTCAAACTCACTATCCATAATTTTGACAAATTCTTTTAAGAAGTTGGAATTTGTTGACCCAAATAATATATCTTCTACATATATTTGAGCTATAAATATGTCTTTTTCTAAGATTTTAATAAATAATGTTGAGTCAATTTGGCCTTGGTTAAATTCCTTAGAAATCAAATAGGTTGATAGTCTTTCGTACCAGGCCCTAGGTGCTTGTTTCAATTCATAAAGAGCCTTCCTATGTTTGAACACATATTCAGGTTTGTCTAAGTCCTCAAATCCTGGGGGTTGCCCTACGTATACTTCCTCTTTTATGAACACATTAAGAAAGACAGACTTGACATTCATTTGGTATAGTTTAAAACATCTATGGGCTGCAAAGGCCAGTAACATCCTAATTGATTCAAGTCTGGCTATGGGGGCATTGGTTTTATCATAATCTAACCCTTCGACTTGACTAAACCCTTTAGCTACTAAGCGGGCTTTGCTTCTCACAATTTCCCCTTGGTCATTTAGCTTGTTTCTAAATACCCATTTAGTGTCAATGATTGACTTACCTTCAGGTTTAGGTACTAACTCCCAGACTTGGTTTCTCTCAAATTGGGCTAGTTCTTCTTGCATTGCTATGATCCAATTTGGGTCTTGTAGGACTTCTTCTATAGTCTTAGGTTATATTTTTGAAATTAGAGCAATTTGACTAAGATTTCTATAAGAAGATCTAGTTTTGACACCTAAGGTTGGATCACCCAGGATTTGGTCAAATGGATGATTGAGTCTGGGTTTTTTCATTCTCCTAGAACTGGGTTCAGCCTTAGGTTCGGCTAGTAGGTTTGGTTCAGCGATCGATTTAACTACTTAGGTTGGTTCAACTATTGGTTCAGTTGATGCCTCAGTAGTTGGTTCAATTGATAGTTCAGTTAATGGTTCAATTAATGGTTCAATATCTTCCTGATCAAGATTTGAGTTGTTTAAGTTTTGATTGTCAATAGGTTTTGTTTCATTTTCTTCATCAAATATTAAGTTGGTGGTTTCTTCAATTTTATGGATTTGTCTATAGTAAACCCTATAGTCTCTACTTGTTGTTGAATACTTAAAAAGATTGGGGTTGATTTTGATTGAAACTTACCTAGGTAGTCCTTAGTGTTCAGAATATGGACATTGCATCCAAAAACCCTTAAGTAATGTAGATTTGATAATCTGTGATAATAAATTTCATAGGGTGTCTTATTGTGTCTTCTATTAATTAAGACCCTATTTTGTATATAACATGTTGTAGTTACCTCTTCTGTCCAAAATTGATTATTTAGGTTGTATTCATTGAGCATGGTCCTAGCGGCTTCCTGAAGGGTTCTATTCTTTCTCTCAACTATTCCATTTTGTTGGGGAGTTCTAGGACATGAAAACTCATGGGCGTACCCATTAATTTTACAAAATTCCTCAACTCATTGATTTTCAAACTCTCCCCCATAATCACTCCTAAGTCATTTAATTTTTGTGTTATTTTGATTTTCTATCATTTTGCAAAAAATATTAAATGAGTTAAAGGTTTCATCTTTAGTTTTTAAGAACCTAACCCAGGTAAACTTAGAGTAATCGTCAATGATTACTAAGCAATACCAGTTCCCGCTTAGTGACTTGGCTCCATGTGAATCAAATAGGTCTAGGTGTAGGAGCTCATGTGTGGCTTGGGTTAAGTCTGACTGGGTTGGTTTATGAGTTGACTTGGTTTGTTTACCTTGTTGACATGAATTACAAATTGTATTGTCAATGTTCTTAATTTTAGGTACACCTTTAATCAATCCAAGTTGAGTTATTTTTGAAAATAATTTAGTACGGGTGTGGCCTAGTATTCTATGCCAAAGATTGGTTTCTTCTAATTGAGTTAGAAAACATTTAGGCACTACGGGTAGATTGATTGTGTAAGCATTGTGTTCCCTACTACCCTTAAGTGTTATCTCTGAATCTTGTAGATTCCTAATCAGGCAGTCAGTGTTGGTGCAGGAAGCACCATATCGAACCTTGTTTTGATATTGGCAAAGGATTCAAAGTTAAGTTTGATTGTTATCTAACAATGTTACTCAAGTGTGAGAGTAAAAAGCCCTAGCAAAGGACTGCTAGGCACTGGCGAAGGAATGCCAGAGTGAAAAGCCCTAGCGAAGGACTGCTAGGCACTGGCGAAGGAATGCCAGAGTGAAAAGCCCTAGCGAAGGACTGCTAGGCACTTGCGAAGGAATGCCAGGGTGAAAAGCCCTAGCGAAGGACTGCTAGGCGCCAGGCGAAGGACAGCTTGGGACTGAAGCTCTAGCGAAGGAATGCTAGGCACCGGGCGAAGGACAGCTCGGCATCTAAGACCTGGCAAAGGACAGCCAGGCAAAAGTCTAACCAAAGGAGAGGTTGGCATCTGGTATATTCTCCCGAGAGGAGTAGTTGAGGACGCGTTCCCCGTCGAGGGAACAGTAGGCGTCGGTTCGATCTAGGGTTCCATTTTGGAGTCCCAAAGTCAGAACCAAGACAGCTAAGGCTGTATAAACTAATATTTTATTGTTTTATTGTGTTTTGGACTAACCCTGGATGCAGGACCGAAGGAACGTGTGTCTGTAGCTCAGAAAGCCTCAAAGGAATGAGGCAGCATCTGAGCAGGGCGCCCGGAGTGTCCCGGGCGCCCCTAAGGTGAACACAAAACACAAGAAAGCAAGATGGGCTTCGATAGTTCAACTCCCGGGCGCCCCCGTGCTCTCGGGCGCCCTCGCTGCTCCCGGGCACCCCCGCTGCTCCCGGGCGCCCCCAGCGCTCCGGGCGCCCCCAAGCGCAAGCGTCAAAGCTCAACCCATCGAAGCCGAGGGATAAGATTTGACCCGGGCGCCCCGAGCGCTCCGGGCGCCCCGAGCGCTCCGGGCGACTCGGTCAAAGCGGATCTCGAAGATAAAGGGATCAGACGCTGACCGAGGAATTGGCGGATCAAATGCCACGTGGGGGGCGCCCCCGACGTCCCGGGCGCCCCCAGGCCCTATATAAAGGGCCCTCGACCCCAAGCTTCGAACAAAACTTTCAAACAACGCTTCTACGCTATTCTGCTCCCGCGCTCTGCTCCGGAAACCTCCCGACACGAGACTCAAGCGCCGACGACGTCCTCCCGCTCCAAAAATACCATCTACTCCGGACGTCGGTAACGAAGAGCTATTTTAGTTTACTGTACTGAATTCTGTAAAATCTTTTGTAAACTATTTTTGCGACATATAGAATTGCCCGCAGAAAACGGTCAACGACCGTGGGCCTTGGAGTAGGAGTCGACCTAGGCTTCGAACCAAGTAAAACCACCTGTGTCTGTGTGATTTTAACTTTAATCTTCCGCTACGCATTTTCTCTTCAAATCCGAACGATTTCCGATATTCACCCCCCCTCTATCGGTTCTCTCGATCCAACAAGTGGTATCAGAGCAGGGTAGTTCAAACTTGGTGCAACCACCAGTTTGAAAGTTTTTTCGGATTTACGAATTTTTTTATTTTATTTCTCTTCTTTTTCTTTAATCGAGGTGGTGAAACACCACTCGATCGTTATTTCAAATAAATAATATCTGTAGGTGTATTTTTTTTCAATTTTGAATTCTTATTTTTGTACCATAAGTCAGAATTGATAAAACAAACAATTTTTGAAAATTTATCATAAACTTTTTTTTATTATTATTTTAATATTTTTCTCGAAATTCGTGCTACTTTAATTCGAACAAATTTTTTTAACATTAAATTCTTACTTTGTCATTATTAATCAGAATTGACAAAATCAGCATTTTCAAAAAATTGTCTTAAATTATTTTTATTATTTTATTATTCTACCTCGAAATTCGTGTAATAATTTTTTTGGCTACTTTTTCCCTTCTCCCGCACTACTAATCCAAGACCAAGTCTTGGTACATTTCTATTTTCTTTTGTGTACAAGGATCATTTTAAATGGCCAATCAAGAATGGAACAGTGCCCGTCCACCGCTATTCTCAATTCCTGGAGAAGTCTAATGGAGTTCCATCTGAAGGCCCATATGGACAGATGGATGATCATTAAAACAGGGTTCTCCCTCCCCACAGAAGATGGATCATCGATCGCCTGGGACAAATTGGACGAACCATCTCTGAGGAAGATCGAGACTGATGCCAGGGCAACAGCAATCTTACAATGCGACCTGACCAAAGAAGAACTGAAGCGGGTCGGATCCTTCAACTGTGCCAAGGAGATGTGGGAAAAGCTAATTAATCTACACGAAGAGAGCTCCGATGTTGAGATCTTAGATGCTCAAGAACAAGTAGCTGAGACAGACTCGACACCCGACGTCGAAATCAAACCAGAGTCAAACGACGAGTTTTCTGAGACAAAATCGGTAACTAATTTTGAATCGTTTTCTGAATTAAGGTTAAATAATCAAGCTGATATTGCAATGGTCAAGGAAGGTATAGTTTCTATTCCAGGGAAAACTCCAAGAGAACTGCAAAAGAGGCCTCAACCAATACCCGAGTCCAATCAGACTCGGAATCAGAAGACAATGAGGGAGATCGACCCAATATGGTCCGATTAGCTCGTGATCATTACAAGAGCACTGGACAAACGATCGGGAAAGGTAAGTTTACAGTATTTGAAAATCCATTATTTACCATGAATAATATGATTGAATCTTATAAATTAGTTAAGCCTAATTTGTTAGAAAATTTAATTCATAATATTGCTGTTTTTGATAATCCAGAATATTATTATGATTATGATGTAACTTAGGTCATTTTTTTTTTTGCTTTAACTGTATGTTTTTTATTTTTATGTTTTTTAAAATTAGAATTGATTAGTTTAAGGACAAAACAGTTTAACTGAAAGTTGAACAACATAGTATTGGGTGGAGGTGAGATGATAGTACGTTAGGGAAGCCATCTTGGCGGAACTAGCCGAAGCTACCGATCCAAGACCCGAGCTAGTTAGACCAGAATTTTTCAAAAAGTAATTTTGAAAATGAAATTTCACTAAAAGGCTTTGTCAAGGAAAGGGTTGATGATCCGATAAGGCTATGGCCAAAGAAGGCCTAGTGCCTCGCCAAGACCTGGAAGCCAATTTTTGAAATTCAAATTCAATTTACTCTTTGTCAAATTCGAATCTAACACAAATGTTCAGTTAATCTTAGATTCCAATATTCCTTTTCAAAATAAATTTAAAACTAATTATTTTCAAAATTAATCTAACTTTTCAAAATTAACTATATTTTCAAAATTAAAATATTTGTCTCACAAAACCCATAAGGTTAACATGCTTAATCACGTAGAACTGGGTGAGACATTTAGGACCTAAAAGTATAATTCACTATCCTTTTAAATGAAAAGGTTTGCAAAAGTTATTCAAACTTATCTCTATTTTATTTTGTCAATTTATTGTACTATACCCTACTTTTTCATATCTAGCATTTTTTTATATATGAAATTTCATGTTAAAAATCTCGATCCAACAAGTGGGTCTTGTTTTGTTCAATATAATCTAGGACTTGTTTTGTTTTAGTCATTGATCAGTCAAAACAGTCAACCCTATTCAACATAGTCAAACCTGCACACTGAAACCCCTTAAGGAACTTAGATAAAAGTCAGACTGTGTCGGATACAGGGGGAGTTTCTTTTTATACTCTTCAAAAAATTTAAATTTTTTTTTCAAAAACCTTATGCTCTAAATCTTATTATCATCTCGATAAGGTTTTCAAAAATTGATTCAAAAACCTTCTTATACTACTATCTGTTAGAAAAATTATCATTATTTCAAAATATTTTTTGAAAACTGTGTTATCATTTCAAGTTATGTTTTCAAAAATGTATCTCCTTGAAAATTATCATACTCAGAATGTTATTCAAAATTATTCTTTTGAGTTTAATAAACCCTAAAGACACAGAGGAAGGTCCACTTCATGATCTACAAGGACTCCTAGGATGTGTCAAATTTAAGGGGAGTTTGAGTCAAAAGAAGAATTTCTGAAATGTTTTTTTTGCTTTTGTTTTGAAATTGTTAGATAAATTCCTTTGATCTGAACTGAACCCTAAAGACTTAGAGGAAGAATACTTGTGGTCAACAAGCTTCCAAGGATTGCGTCAAATTTAGGGGGAGGTCAAATTAAAAGAGTTATTAAACATTTCTAAATAATATGTTTTCATACACTATATTTTCAAAATTGTGTCCAAAACATATATAATTTGTCTTACAAAATATTATTTTAAAATATTCTTGTGGCTTATAAAATTATTTTTGAAATACCTTAGAAAACAATACTTGACATTGGAAAATTTTCCAGGACACTTAGGAAAATATCTTGTAGTTAACAAGGTTTCCTAGGATTGTGTCAGACTGAAAAAGAAACCAAGTAAAGTATCATGATCTCAAAATAACATTAAATTTTTTTAAAATATTATGTTTAAAAGTACTTATATTTTTCAAAGATTGCATGATATCTTCTATTTTTTCAAAATGTAATATGTTCAAAAGTACTAATACCTTTCTAAAGCAATAGTGTTTTAAGTACGTGAATTTTCTAAAGACTTGACTACAAATACAAAATCTTTTTCCAAAATTGCACAATATCTTTCAAAGCGGAGTTTTTTTGCAATTTAAGTTGTGTGCTTTCAGAATTATACTAAGTATTTTTATATTTTCAAAACTCATAAGCTCTGATACACACATTTTTTTAATTCTTCTTTCAAAAAGTTCCTTATTGATATATGGCCAGGAGAGAGAAAATTTTGAATTTTATCTTGTTTTCACTAAGTATTTTTTTTAGTGTTTTAAAATTGGTCTAAGCATCTTCAAAGTACTGTCAAAACCTCTAAAGCACTAAGTACATTTATTTTGAAAATATTTCTAAGCAAAATCTTTCTTAGTAAACAAAGTTTGTCTGAGCAAAAACCTTTGAAATTTTTGACAAATGTTTCTAAGCAAAAATCTATATTTCAGCAAAAACATGTCTATTTAAAGATTTTTCCAAGTAAAAATGGGTTTTAATGCACAAAATATGTTCCAAGGAAATTTCTCTATGAGTGCAAATGTTGAACCTTTTTAAAAGGAAAACCTGTTTCCAAAATATTAGCTAAGTAAGTTACTCTTGAAAACTATGTTGCAAGTTTTTGCAAGTTTTTTTAATATAAGGAGAAGAGTTGTCACATTAAGGGGGAGCTTCATGTATTTTCAAAACACCTATTACCTTGAACATCATTTTTTATGAAATCCATTACTTAAAGTTTTTCTTGAAAACTATGTTTTTAAACTCCCTTACTTATTTTGGTGAAACTCAAAACTTCCTATTAGATACCTTGTTCGCCCATGTATGATTTTGATATATGTCAAAGGGGGAGGAAAGGTCAAAGTTAAGGGATATAACATAAGTATTCAGGGATTTAGGGGGAGTATAAAATTTTTTTTAATCTACACTTATACTGTTCATACTCCTTTATTTCTTAACTGTTATATGTTTATATTTAACTTTGAATTGTGTTGCCATAAATCAAAAAGGGGGAGATTGTTGGTGCAGGAAGCACCATATCGAACCTTATTTTGATATTGGCAAAGGATTCAAAGTTAAGTTTGATTGTTATCTAACAATGTTACTCAAGTGTGCAGAGTAAAAAGCCCTAGCAAAGGACTGCTAGGCATTGGCGAAGGAATGCCAGAGTGAAAAGCCCTAGCGAAGGACTGCTAGGCACTGGCGAAGGAATGCCAAAGTGAAAAGCCCTAGCGAAGGACTGCTAGGCACTGGCGAAGGAATGCCAGGGTGAAAAGCCCTAGCGAAGGACTGCTAGGCGCCAGGCGAAGGACAGCTTGGGACTAAAGCTCTAGCGAAGGAATGCTAGGCACCGGGTGAAGGACAGCTCGGCATCTATGATCTGGCAAAGGACCGCCAGGCAAAAGTCCAACCAAAGGAGCGGTTGGCATCAGGTATATTCTCCCGAGAGAAGTAGGTGAGGACGCGTTCCCCGTCGTGGGAACACTAGGCGTCGGTTCGACCTAGGGTTCCATTTTGGAGACCCAAAGTCAGAACCAAGACATCTAAGGCTGTATAAACTAATATTTTATTATTTTATTGTGTTTTGGACTAACCCTGGATGCAGGACCGAAGGAACGTGTGTCTGTAGCTCAGAAAGCCTCAAAGGAATGAGGCAGCATCTGACCAGGGCACCCGGAGTGTCCCGGGCGCCCCCAAGGTGAACACAAAACATAAGAAAGCAAGATGGGCTTCGATAGTTCAACTCCCGGGCGCCCCCGTGCTCCCGGGCGCGCCCACCACTCCGGGCGCCCCTAAGCGCAAGCGTCAAAGCTCAACCCAACGAAGCCGAGGGATAAGATTTGATCCGGTCAACCTGGGCGCCCCGAGCGCTCCGGGTGCCCCGGTCAAAGCGGATCTCGAAGATAAAGGGATCAGACGCTGACCGAGGAATTGGCGGATCAAATGCCACGTGGGGGGCGCCCCCGACGTCCCGGGCGCCCCCAGGCCCTATATAAAGGGCCCTCGACCCCAAGCTTCGAACAAAACTTTCAAACAACGCTTCTACGCTCTTCTGCTCCCGCGCTCTGCTCCGGAAACCTCCCGACACGAGACTCAAGCGCCGACGATGTCCTCCCGATCTGAAAATACCATCTACTCCGGACGTCGGTAACGAAGAGCTATTTTAGTTTACTGTATTGAATTCTGTAAAATCTTTTGTAAACTATTTTTGCGACATATAGAATTGCATGCAGAAAAGGTCAATGAACGTGGGCCTTGGAGTAGGAGTCGACCTAGGCTCCGAACCAAGTAAAACCACCTGTGTCTGTGTGATTTTAACTTTAATCTTCCGCTACGCATTTTCTCTTCAAATCCGAACGATTTCCGATATTCACCCCCCTCTATCGGTTCTCTCGATCCAACAGTCAGAGTTAGTGAAGGTGACAATATAATCAGTATCACAGAGTTGGCTAATGCTAAGCAAATTAAACTGAAAATTTTCAACCAATAACACATTTTTAATAATAAAATCTATGTTAAGTTCAATGTTACCTGACCAAATTACATTAAGTGTGACATTGTTGCCAAATGCCACTGAGCCTAGATTTTTGAACCTGATTTTGGTGAACTTCAATTTATCCCCAGTCATGTGTCTGGAGCATCAACTATCCAACATCCACTGGTCCAAATCTTTATGTTCCTACACATAAAGTATGTTTGATTTGGATCCATTTATGTAGAGGCAAGGATAGATTGAATTGAATTTCACTACCTAATCTGTCTCACCCACATCTAACGTTATCAAGTATGTTGACCTTATGGGTTTTGTGAGACAGGATTCCAGTATGAGTTGAATTAATTTTGAAATAGAATTTGAAAATTATTAGTAGAATTAAATTTGAAAATGTGAAATTCAAATTAATTTTGAAAATGTAATATTAATTTTGAAAAATGTAGAATTTGTAGGACCGGTGCCGTCGATAGAGGGGGGGTGAATATCGACCGTTAAAAACATTCGCGAAAACTTTCGGATCTTCATTCTAGATTCAGAGTTAGTAGCAGCGGAAAACAAACAGAATGAATAAAACAATAATACAAGGACACAGCGGGATTATTTACTTGGTTCCCAACCCCCCAGGGTCAGTATGTCCAAGGCCTATGTACTCGGCGTGAGTCCACTATTGGTCTCCTTTTCGGAATTTCCAGAGGTGGAGAAAACCCGTCTTACAGTGTACAATTACACGCAATAATATTGAAAAATTAAGTACGGTAATTAACAAAATGCAAACCAACAAGACAAGGATGAAGCTCGGCCAATCTGAACCTCCGAAGTGCCGTGCACTTCCTTCTGGAGCCTCCCGGTCGTAGAGCCTCGTTTCTAGTGCGTTGTCATCGGTCGAAATGATCAGAACATTACTTGGAAGTCGTGTCTGAAGCAGAGGGGTAGAAGCCCCTTATATAGGCCTCCTGGGGGTGCCCCGGACGCTGGGGGCGCCCCGGAAGACTCGGTCAACTCTTATCCTTGCGCCTACTTCGTTGCAGGTGATAAGACCTTTGACCAGGGGCGCCCCGAATGCTCCGGGCTCCCCCGTGAGGGCTTATCCTGTGTTCTGACTTCGAAACAGTAAAACAGCTTCTAATCCGGGTGCCCCGGACGCTCCGGGCGCCCCGGTTGACACCTGTTCACCCTGCTTCACCATAACTCCCTGTTTAGCACAGACTGGGGGCGCCCCCACTGTTGGGGGCACCCTGGTTGCATGGGGGCGCCCCCCTTGCTGGGGCAGTCCCCCTTAAAGCCTACAAGACCACTTTTTGACTGGTTTACCTGCTTTGACTCCGGTTCTTGATACCTGCAAGATACACAAACACAAAGCATAGATACATATGATGTTAGCCTTAAGGACTTGGTTCGGACTTCGGATTTGCACGAAACCCTAGGTCGAAGCATAGATACATATGATGTTAGCCTTAAGGACTTGGTTCAGACTTCGGATTTGCACGAAACCCTAGGTCGAACCGGCACGAGTTCCTATCCCCGAGAACTCGCCCTTCACCTACTCCTTTCAGGAGTCATTTGCCACCCAGTCCTTCGTGTGGACTTTTGCTTAGCTTCCGATACCTCCAGACCTCGAGACGCCCAAACCCTGACCCGTCTCTACTCCTGTCCTTAGTCATCGACAAGCTAAGTTGCTTAGTCCCTCGGACCAAGTCTTCATTCCCTAGCAGTCCTTTGCCAGGTGCCTAGCAGCCCTTCGCTAGGTCTTTGTTACCAAGCGGTCCTTCGCCTGGTGCCTAGCAATCCTTCGCTAGGTCTTCTATGCCTAGAAGCCCTTCGCTAGGTGCCTAGCAGCCCTTCGCTAGGTCTTCTATGCATAGTAGTCCTTCACTAGGTGCCTAGCAGCCCTTCGCTAGGTCTTAGGGTTACGAAACCTAGCAGCCCTTCCCTAGGTGCCTAGCAGCCCTTCGCTAGGTGCCTAGCAGCCCTTCGCTAGGACTTGGGGTTTTGATGCCTAGATTAACTAGGACTTTTCTTCAGCTTAGTTTACTTCACTTTTGCTCTCCTTTGTCTGTTGAATATATCACTGACTTAAGTGTATTGTCAAACATTAAAACACTTAAAGGAGAACATCATTGATGCAGCTTGCACCAACAATCTCTCCCTTTTTGATGTTTGACAATAACTTAAGTTAGATTGGTTAAAGGGGCTAACTTACTATCTTTGGGATCAAACTAAAACGTGACCTTAGTTTTGAAAAAACATTTTGATCAAATGGTAACTTAAGCACAGCTAAAATTTTCTAACTTAACTAAGATTTTCTAACTTAAGCACAGCTCTCCCCCTTTGTCATACATCAAAATAAACAGACATACTTGCACCAACAATGAGAGTATTTTTGAAAATACTTAGTGTAAAATTTTGAAAGCATAGCATAAAATTAATGCTTAGTATACTTTGCCGGATTTTTGAAAGTACAAATATTTTGAAAGATGATCTTTGAAGCAAGCAAGTACTTTTGAGAGAATAGATTGAGCATTTTTTGAAAAATAAATATTTTTGAAGAAGGATCAGAATAATAAGTAATTATTGATACCAAAATATAAGTGCTTCTGAAAAATGTATTGAGTTTTTGAAAAAATAGGTACTTTTTTTTAAAAAAAGATATATTGAATATATATATATATATATATATATATATTTTAAATTAAGTGCTTTTGAAAGAATATTTGGTTTTGAAAGACATAAGTACTTTTGAAAACATAATATTTGACTTCACTTGGTTAATTTTTCAGTCTGACACTATCCTGGGAACCCTTGTTGACTACAAGGACATTTTCCTAAGTGTCTTGGAAGTTTTCCAACCCAAGTAAATATTATAAAAAATTTCATAAGTCACAGAATAATAGGATGTAAGTTAATTTTGAAAAATGTAAAGATTTTAAAGTGATAATACTTGATTTGGTTTATCTTCCAGTCTGACACAATCATAGGAAACCTTGTTGACTACAAGGACATTTTCCTAAGTGTCCTGGAAGATTTTCCAAACTCAAGATATTATTTCAAAAATAGATGAATTTTTGAAAATAATAGTATTTTTTTTTGAAAATTGATACTATTTTGAAAAAATACTTATGTTTTCAACAGGATTTGAAAATACCGCGCATGAAAACATTTGAAATTTTCAATAATTCTTTTAATTTGATCTCCCCCTAAACTTGACCTAGTCCTGGGAAGCTTGTTGACCACAACTACTCTTCCTCTAAGTCTTAAGGGTTGATTCAAATTAAGGAAATTATTTAATAATTTCAGAACAATTAATTAAACAAAATTGTTTCAGAAGTTTGATTTATACTCCCCCTAAAGTTGACACATCCTAGGAGTCCTTGTAGATTATGAAGTGGACCTTCCTCAGTGTCTTTAGGGGTTATCAAAATCAAACAAGACAGATAAATTTTACAACATAAACCTTTTTCGAAAAACACAAGTGATAACGATTTAAAGCTCAATTTTCGAAAAGTATTTTCAAATAATAGTAATTTTTAATGTGCAAGTTTTTTTTAAAAAATAAAAAGTACTCCCCCTGTACCCGATACCGTTTGACTCTATCTAAGTGCCTTAAGGAACTTTACTGTTGTCCTAAGAGGCTTGTGTCTAATTGAGTGAGTCAAACAAATTTTTGAAAAGATATATTTTTGGAAAATGTATAATATATATAATCAAACAGACAAGCATGAATTACATAAAAACATTATTATGTTGAAGCACTATTTTGAAAATATATTTTTATGAAAATATTCTAATAATTTTGAAAAACAATTTTGAAAAATATTTTTCAATTCATTAGTCCTTAATATCTCACCCATTTTAGATGTATCAATACAACAAACATGGTTGCCTTATAGGTGTATTGTGAGATGCTTGAATCATTTTTCTTAATTTATTTTTAATTCTAAGATTTAATTGAAGCTTGTGTTAGATTTGAATTTGACACGAAGTAACTTGAATTTGAATTTCAAAAATTGGCTTCCAAGTCTTGGCGAGGCACTAGGCCTTCTTTGGCCGTAGCCTTATTGGATCATCAACCCTTTCCTTGACAAAGCCTTTTAATGAAATTTAATTTTCAAAATTACTTTTTGAAAAATTCTGGTCTAACTAGTTTGAGTCTTGGATAGGTAGCTTCGGCTAGTTCCGCCAAGATGGCTTCCCTAAGGTACTATCATCTCACCTCCACCCAATACTAGGTTGATCAAGTTTCAATTATTCTTTTTCCTATAGCCGTTCTAAATTATGCATAAAATTTAAATATGAATGACATGTCATATATTAACAAAATAAATAACAAATGTATGACATGGCAATTATGCATGAGTCAAACAATTCAAATTAGTTTATTTAAGTTTCTAAAAATGTATCAAATTCCCGATTTGATACATGTCGAGTGAACTCGCGAATATGTCAACCCACTTTGGCATATTTTAATGTTATTAGTTTTAATTATTATAGTTTGGGTAAAATTTTAGTTTGAGTCATTTAAGATTTTAGTTGAGTTCAGGTTAATTAAGAGTTGATTGGAAAAAATAATTAATTAATTGAAAATGAATTTAAGCTTCAATTAATTTGGATTAAATTAAATTTTAATTTTAATTTTAATTTTAATTTGAATTTTAATTTAAGTTTGAATTTGAAATTAATTTAAATTTAGATTTCGAATTTTAATTTAAATTTGAATTTCGAATTTTAAATTTGAATTTTAATTTAAATTTGAATTTTGAATTTTAAATTTGAATTTAGAATTTTAAATTAGAATTTCAATTTATGTTTGAATTTGAATTTAATTTGAATTTGAATTTGAATTTAATTAATATTGAAATTGAATTTAATTAAGATTTAATTTGAATTTAATTAAGATTTAATTTGAATTTAATTAAGATTTAATTAAGATTTAATTTGAATTTAATTAAGATTTAATTTGAATTTAATTAAGATTTAATTTGAATTTAATTAAGATTTAATTTGAATTTAATTAGGATTTTATTTGAATTTAATTTGGATTTAATTTGAATTTAATTAGGATTTAATTTTGAATTTAATTAGGATTATAATGATTAATTAATAATTGTGGGTTTAAATTCATCATTTTCATTATTTCAAAAATTTCTTCTTCATTTTTATCTTTCTTTTCAAGTTTTTCTAATAATTTTGATTTATTTGAATTTTTATAATTTTTATTAACTATGACCTTTATTTTAGATAGTTCTATATCCTCCTCAAGATTAGAGTTTTCAATATTCTCACAGTAGGTGGAGTAAAAGGGCCCACTAGTTAAATTTTTGTAATAACTTTCAAGATTTTCTATAATTAAGTTATCATCTAGGAGAATTTTATCCTCATGAATATTTTCAACAAAATCATCTTTATCCTTAAAATTTTCAATAATTTCAGAGATATCACTAGAATTATCCTTAAGGTTTTCAAATTTGAATTCGGAATTATCCTTAGGATTTTCGAATTTGAATTCCGAATTATCCTTAAGAATTTCGAATTTGAATTCAAATTTATCCTTAGGTTTAACTTTATCTGATTTAAAATTATCAGACTTAATATTATCAGGATAATTATCAGAATTAATTTCATCAGAATAATTTGCAGAGTTAATTTCATCAGAATAATTAGCAGACTTAATTTTATCAGAATAATTGTCAGAATTATTTTCATCAGAATAATTGTTAGAATTAATTTCATCAGAATAATTGTCAGAATTAATATCATCAGAATAATTGTCAAAATTAATTTCATCAGAATAATTATTAGAATTAATTTTATTAATTTCTGAATTAAACAATTAATTTTAGATATTTTAGTCATATCTGCATTTTCTAATTTGACATGCAAGATATTAATTTTGTTGTGCAGGTAATCTAATTTATCAGGAAAATTAACTAAGTTATCATAAGATAGTGCAGGAATTTGTAAAGTTTTTGAAACAAAAATTTTTCGTACCTTTGCTGGATATTTGTTTTTGTAATGCCCGTATTTTTCGCACTTGAAGCATCTGATATGGCTTTTGTCCCTCCGGTTTCCTGGCGCTGGTGCCTCCTTCGCCGCCGGTGATGAACGATTTTTATGAGAAGGGCACTGATTTTTATAGTGCCCTCTCTCCCTGCATGTGAAACAAATAATATGTGATTTAAAATTAGACATTAAAAAAAATGTACCTTATTCACCCCTGGGCTCCCTCTCAACTCCTGGCATCGTTGCTCCGTTGGCGGTTAGTCCGGTGAAGAGCGGCTCGGCTCTGATAGCAATTGTACGACCGGTGCCGTCGATAGAGAGGGGGGGTGAATATCGACCGTTAAAATCTTTCGCGGAAACATTCGGATCTTCGTTCTAGATTCAGAGTTAGTAGCAGCGGAAAACAAACTGAACGAATAAAACAATAATACAAGGACACAGCGGGATTATTTACTTGGTTCCCAACCCCCCAGGGTCAGTACGTCCAAGGCCTATGTACTCGGCGTGAGTCCACTATTGGTCTCCTTTCCGAAATTTCTGGAGGCGGAGAAACCCCGTCTTACAGTGTACAATTACACGCAATAATATAGAAAAATTAAGTACGGTAATTAACAAAATGCAAACCAACAAGACAAGGATGAAGCTCGGCCAATCTGGACCTCCGAAGTGCCGCGCACTTCCTTCTGGAGCCTCCCGGTCGTAGAGCCTCGTTTCTAGTGCGTTGTCGTCGGTCGGAATGATCAGAACAGTACTTGGAAGTCGTGTCTGAAGCAGAGGGGTCGAAGCCCCTTATATAGGCCTCCTAGGGGCGCCCCGGACACTGGGGGCGCCCCGGAAGACTCGGTCAACTCTTATCCTTGCGCCTACTTCGTTGCAGGTGATAAGACCTTTGACCAGGGCACCCTGGACGCTCCGGGCACCCCCGTGAGGGCTTATCCTGTGTTCTGACTTCGAAACAGCAAAAAAACTTCTAATCCGGGTGCCCCGGACGCTCCGGGCGCCCCGGTTGACACCTGTTCACCCTGCTTCACCATAACTCCCTGTTTAGCACAGACTGGGGGCGCCCCCACTGTTGGGGGCGCCCTGGTTGCATGGGGGTGCCCCCCTTGCTGGGGGCGCACCCCTTAATGCCTGCAAGACCACTTTTTGTCTGGTTTACCTGCTTTGTCTCCGGTTCTTGATACTTGCAAGATACACAAACACAAAGCATAGATACATATGATGTTAGCCTTAAGGACTTGGTTCGAACTTCGGATTTGCACGAAACCCTATGTCGAAGCATAGATACATATGATGTTAGCCTTAAGGACTTGGTTCGGACTTCGGATTTGCATGAAACCCTAGGTCGAACCGGCACGAGTTCCTATATATTCCCGAGAACTCGCCCTTCACCTACTCCTTTCAGGAGACGATTGCCACCCAGTCCTTCGGGTGGACTTTTGCTTAGCTTCCGATACCTCCGGACCTCGAGACGCCCAAACCCTAACCCGTCTCTACTCCTGTCCTTAGTCATCGCTCAGCTAAGTTGCTTAGTCCCTCGGACCAAGTCTTCATTCCCTAGTAGTCGTTCGCCTGGTGCCTAGCAATCCTTCGCTAGGTCTTCTATGCCTAGCAGCCCTTCGCTAGGTGCCTAACAGCCCTTCGCTAGGTCTTCTATGCCTAGTAGTCCTTCACAAGGTGCCTAGTAGCCCTTCGCTAGGTCTTAGGGTTACGATACCTAGCAGCCCTTCACTAGGTGCCTAGCAGCCCTTCGCTAGGTCTTGGGATTTCGATACCTAGCAGCGCTTCGCTAGGTGCCTAGCAACCCTTCGCTAGGACTTGGGGTTTTGATGCCTAGATTAACTAGGACTTTTCTTCAGCTTAGTTTACTTCACTTTTGCTCTCCTTTGTCTGTTCAATATATCACTGACTTAAGTGTATTGTCAAACATTAAAACAATTAAAGGAGAACATCATTGATGCAACTTGCACCAACAGAATTAAGTTTTGAAAAATGTTAAATTAGTTAATTTTGGAAAAATGTAGATTTAATTTTGAAAAATGTTGAATTAATTTTGGAAAATGTAGATTAAAGTTTGAAAAAAAATGTTGAATTATTTAATTTTGGAAAATATAGATTTAATTTTGAAAAAATGTTGAATTATTTTTGAAAAATGTTGGTTGAGTTGAGTTGAACTACATTATTAGGTCCTAGACATCTCACCCAATTCTAAGTGACAAAACAGGTTTCCTTATCTATTTTGTGAGATGTATTATTTTTATCTTTTGGATTAATGTTAAATCTAAGATTCAATTATAACCTTTGTTAGATTCAAATTTATCAAATAGTAAGTTAAAAGTGGGTTTCGATAATTGGCATCCAGGTCTTAGCGAGGCACAGAGACCTTCTTTGGCCATTGCCTTATAGGAGCAACAACCCTTTCCTTGACAATGTCTTTTACCGAAAGTTCATTTTCAAATTACTTCTTGAGAAATTTTGGTCTAACTACCTTAGGATTTGGTTTGATAACTTCGGCTAGTTCCACCATACTAAACAGACCAAGTAGGGTACACCTTACCCTACTTGACTTTTTAGAAGGGATTCCCTAACATACAATCATCTCACCTCCACCTAATACTATGTTGTTCAAGTTTCAGTAAATCATTTGTCCTTAACTAACCATTCCTAAGTCTAAGCATAATAAAATTGCAAAAATGAAATAAACAAGCAACAAGTTATTATTCAAGTAAAAAAGATCATCTAATTATAAAAATGATTTTTATATTCGCTCCCCATGGACTGAAGCCTCGATAAGGGTTAGGCAATATTTGAATCTTGTCATTGGGGATCCAATATTGGTTTGGTCCAGCTTGTTTATTCAAACATAGCTTTGGGACCCATGCTTGGACTCGGGTTCTAGGTTGGTTCTGTACGACCGGTGCCGTCGATAGAGGGGGGGTGAATATCGACCGTTCGAAATCTTTAGAAAATCTTCGTTCGTAAAACTATTCAGATCGTTAGTGCAGCGGAAAATAAAAACAAAACGAACACAGGTACACAGCGGATTTTACTTGGTTCCCGACCCCCCAGGGTCAGTACATCCAAGGCCTATGCACGGGAACGCCCGTCCACTATTGGTCTCCTTCCCGGACTTTCCGGAGGCGGAGAAACCCGACTTACAGTGCAATATTACAAACAGTAATATAGAAATTTAAGTACAGTAATTAAAAAGCAAACCAACGAGACAAAGTCAGAAGCTCGGCCGATCTGGACCTCCGAAGTGCCGCGCACCTCCTCCTGGAGCCTCCCGGTCATAGAGCCTCGTTTCTAGCGTGTTGCAGTTGATCATAAAGCTTGGAATGGTTCTTAGAATTCGTCTCTGAAGCAGAGGGGTCGAGGCCCCTTATAAAGGCCACCTTGGGGCGCCCCGGATGCTGGGGGTGCCCCGGTTGACTCGGTCAACTCTTATCCTCGCGCCTACTTCGTTGCAGGTGATAAGACGATTGACCAGGGCGCCCCGGACATCCTGGGCGCCCTCCTGAGCACTTATCCTTTGCTTCTGGCTTCGAAATTGCGAAACAGTATTTTAGTACTGGCTGGGGGCGCCCCCAGCACTGGGGGCGCCCTGGTGCATGGGGGCGCCCCCAACACTAGGGGTGCCCTGGTTAGGGCTTCCAGCACACTTGCTTTGTCTTCGGTTCTTGGTACCTGCAATATCCACAAACACAAAGCATAGACACATATAATATTGATCTTACGGACTTGGTTCGGACTTCGGATTTGCACGAAACCCTAGGTTGAACCGACACAAGTTCCCATCCCCGAGAACTCGCCCTTCACCTACTCCTTTCTGGAGATGGTTACCACCCAATCCTTCGGGTTGACTTTTTCTTAGCTTCCGATACCTCCGGACCTCGAGACGCCCAAACCCTGACCCGTCTCTACTCCTGTCCTTAGTCATCGCTCAGCTAGGTTGCTTAGTCCCTTAGACCAAGTCTTCATTCCCTAGCAGTCCTTCGCCAGGTGCCTAGCAGCCCTTCGCTAGGTCTTTGTTACCAAGCGGTCCTTCGCCTGGTGCCTAGCAATCCTTAGCTAGGTCTTCTATGCCTAGCAGCCCTTCGCTAGGTGCCTAGCAGCCCTTCGCGCCTAGCAGCCCTTCGCTAGGTCTTCTATGCCTAGCAGCCCTTCGCTAGGTGCCAGCAGCCCTTCGCTAGGTCTTGGGGTTACAATACCTAGCAGCCCTTCGCTAGGTGCCTAGCAGCCCTTCGCTAGGTCTTGGGGTTTCGATACCTAGCAGCCCTTCGCTAGGTGCCTAGCAGCCCTTCGCTAGGACTTTGGGTTTCAATGCCTAGATTAACTAGGACTTTTCTTCAGCTTAGTTTACTTCACTTTTGCTCCCCTTTGTCTGTTCAATATATCACTGACTTAAGTGAATTGTCAAACATTAAAACACTTAAAGAGGAACATCATTGATGCAACTTGCACCAACAATCTCCCCCTTTTTGATGTTTGATAATAACTTAAGTTAGATTGGTTTAAGGGGCTAACTTACTGTCCTTGGGGTAAAAATGAAAAAAATGATATAGGTTTTGAGACTACATTTTTGATCTTCGGGTAAAAATTTTCTAACTTAAGCACACATCTCTCCCCCTTTGTCATACATCAAAAAATAAAATACTTACACTAACATTAAAAACCTTTGGTTCTTTTTGAAAATACTTAGTGCAAAATTTTTGAAAGCATTGTATTTTGAATAATATATTGCAAAAATTATGTAATTTTTGAAAGATATAAGTACCTTTGAAAATATATTAAATTTTTGAATAATTAAGTACTTTTGGAAAATGCATAAATTTTGAAAGAATGTTATTTTGGAAAATATAAATGTTATGCCTATTTTGCAAGTACTAATTGTGTTTTGAAAATAAGTGTTTTATGAAACATAATATTTTTCAAGGTCAAGTAAATATTAATAGAATTTAAAAAAATGATAGTACTTTTGAAAGAATATTGGCTTCGAAAGACATAAGTACTTTTGAAAACATAATATTTGACTTCACTTGGTTAATTGTCCAGTCTGACACTATCCTGGGAACCCTTGTTGACTACAAGGACATTTTCCTAAGTGTCCTGGAAGTTTTCCAACCCAAGTAAGTAAAGAATTTCATAAGTCACAGAATAATAGGATGTAAGTTAATTTTAAAAAATGTAAAGATTTTAAAGTGATAATACTTGATTTGGTTTATCTTCCAGTCTGACACAATCATAGGAAACCTTGTTGACTACAAGGACATTTTCCTATGTGTCCTGGAAGATTTTCCAAACTAAAAAAATCCAGATGAATTTTTGAAAATACTAGTATATTTTTTTTAAAATTGATACTATTTTGAAAGAATACTTATGTTTTCAATAGGATTTGAAATATTCAGTAATTCTTTTAATTTTGATCTCCCCGTAATTTTGACTCAGTCCTGGGAAGCTTGTTGAACACAAGTACTCTTCCTTTAAGTCTTAAGGGTTGATTCAAATTAAGGAAATTATTTAATAATTTCAAAACAATTAATTAAACAAAATTGTTTCAGAAGTTTGATTTATACTCCCCCTAAAGTTGACACATCCTACGAGTCCTTGTAGATTATGAAGTGGACCTTTCTCAGTGTCTTTAGGGTTTATCAAAATCAAACAAGACAGATAAATTTTACAAAATAAACCTTTTTTGAGAAACACAAGTGATAACGTTTTAAAGCTCAGTTTTCGAAAGGTATTTTCAAATAATAATAATTTTTACAGTGTAGTTTTCGAAAGCCAAAAAAAAATCACTCCCCTTGTATCTGATCCCGTTTGACTCTTTCTAAGTGCCTTAAGGAACTTTAGTGTTGTCCTAAGAGGCTTGTGTCTAATTGCGTGAGTCAAACAATTTTTGAAAAGATATAATTTTTTAAAAACGTATAATATGTATATTCAATCAAACAAGCATGAATTCCATAAAAACATTATTATGTTGAAGCACTATTTTGAAAATATATTTTTAGGAAAATATTCTAACCATTTTGAAAAATAATTTTGAAAAATATTTTTCAATTCATTAGTCCTTAACATCTCACCCATTTTAGATGTATCAATGCAACAAGCATAGTTGCCTTATAGGTGTATTGTGAGATGCTTAATTTATTTTTCTTAATTTATTAACTCTAAGATTTAATTGAAGCTTGTATTAGATTTGAATTTGACAAGAAGTAACTTGAATTTGAATTTCAAAAATTGGCTTCCAGGTCTTGGCGAGGCACTAGGCCTTCTTTGGCCGTAGCCTTATGGGATCATCCACCCTTTCCTTAACAAAGCCTTTTAATGAAATTTCATTTTCAAAATTACTTTTTGAAAAATTCTGGTCTAACTAGTTTGGGTCTTGGATCGGTAGCTTCGGCTAGTTTCACCAGTCTAAAGAGACCAAGTATACTTGATCTTATTAGAATTGGCTTCCCTAACGTACTATCATCTCACCGCCACCCAATACTAGGTTGATCAAGTTTCAATTATTCTTTTTCCTATAACCGTTCTAATATATGCATAAAGTTTAAATATGAATGACATGTCATATATTTTAAAAGAATAGCAAATGCATGTCATGGCAGTTATGCATGAGTCAAACAAGTCAAATAATTTTATTTAAGTTTCTAAAATGTATCAAATTCTCGATTTGATACATGTCGAGTGAACCCGCGAATATGTCAACCCACTTTGATTTATCTAATGTTATTAATTTTAATTGTTACACTTTGGGTAAAATTTTACTTTTAGTTTGAGTTTAAGTTATTTAAGATTTTAGTTAAATTCAGGTTAATTAAGAATTGATTGAATTAGAAAATTAATTAATCAATTAAGAATTAATGAATTTAAGTTACAATTAATTTGGATTTATTTAAATTTGAATTTAATTTAAATTTCAATTTTATTTAAATTCGAATTTAATTTAAGTTTGAATTTCGAATTTAAATTTCGAATTTAATGTTGAATTTCGAATTTGAATTAGAGTTTTGAATTTAATTTAAATTTGAATTATAATTTAATTTGAATTTCGAATTTAATTTAAATTTGAATTATAATTTAATTTAAATTTGAATTTAATTTAATTTAAGATTTAATTATATTTAATTAAGATTTAATTTGAATTTTCTTAAGATTTAATTCGAATTTAATTAAGATTAATTTGAATTAATTTGAATTTAATTTGGATATAATTTGAATTTAATTTGAATTAATTTGGATTTAATTTGAATTTAATTTGAATTTAATTTGAATTATATTGAATTAATTTGAATTTAATTTGGATTTAATTTGAATTAATTTGAATTTAATTTGGATTTAATATGAATTAATTTGAATTTAATTTGAATAAATTTGGATTTAATTTGAATTTAATTTGAATTTAATTTGAATTATTTTGAATTAATTTGAATTTAATTAGTATTAAATTAAGATTTAATTTAGATTAAATTAAGATTTAATTTGAATTTAATTAGGATTAAATTATGATTTTAATTAGATTAAATTAAGATTTAATTTGAATTTAATTAGGATTAAATTAAGATGTAATTTGAATTTAATTTGAATTATTTAAGAATTAATTAAATAATTTGAATTAATTGAGAATTATTTAAGATTTAATTAATTAATTTGAATTAATTTGAATTATTTAAGATTTAATTCGAATTTAATTCGAATTATTATGAATTAATTAATTTGAATTAATTTGTATTATTTAAGATTTAATTTGAATTTAATTGGAATTATTATGAATTAATTAATTTGAATTATTTTGTATTATTTAAGATTTAATTCGAATTTAATTTGAATTATTATGAATTAATTAATTTGAATTATTTTGAAAATTAATTTGAGTTTAATTAAGATTTAATTAAAGTTTTTTTAAGGTTATCATGATTAATTAATAATTGTGGGTTTAAATTCATCATTTTTATTATTTCGAAAATTTCTTCTTCATCTTTATCTTTCTTTTCAAGTTTTTTTAATAATTTTGATTTATTTAAATTTTTGTAATATTTATTGATTATGGCCTTTATCTTAGAAAATTCTATCTCTTCCTCAAGATTAAATTTTTCAATACCCTTACAGTAGGTGGAGTAAATTGGGCCATTAGTTAAAGTTTTATAATAATATTCAATATTATCTATAATTAAGTTATTATCTAGGAGAATTATATCTTCACCATTATCCTTAGAATCATCCTCAGATATATTTTCAACATTAATCTCTAGATTATCTTTAAGATTTTCAGGATTAATTTCTGGATTAATCTTGAGATTTTCAGAGTTATCTTTATAATTTTTAGATTCGAATTCAAATTTATACAACGGATTTTCAAATTTGAATTTGTAATTATCTAAAGGATTTTCTGACTTATAATTATCCTTAAGATTTTTGAATTCCGTTTTATGCTTAGGATTTTCGAATTTGAATTCGGATTTATCCTTAGGATTTTCAGATTCAAATTCGGGATTGATTTCAGATTTAGATCCAGAATTAATTGCATCATTATCTGTAGAATTATCAGAGTTTATTTTAGATTTAATATCAGAATTAATTTTAGTAATTATTGAATTGGTATTAAAGATTAAACAATTTTTTTCTAACATTTTAGCCATACTCACATTTTGTAACTTATTATTTAACATATCTAATTGACTATGCAATAATTCTAATTTATCAGGGAAATTATCTAAATTATTAAAAGACATTGCAGGAATTTGTAAAACTTATGGAACATAAATCTTACGTACCTTTGCCGGACACTTGTTTTTGTAGTGTCCGTACTTCTCGCATTTGAACCATCGTACGTGATCCTTGTTCTTCCGAACTCCTGGCGCTGGTATCCCCTTTGCCGCCGGTGGTGTAGACCAAGTCTTACGAGTAGGGCACTGATTTTTGTAGTGCCCTCTCTCCCTGCACGTGAAACAAATAATATGCAATTTAAAATTAGACATTAAAAAAAATGTACCTGATTTACCCCTGGGCTCCCCCTCAACTCCTGGCGTCGTTGCTCCGTCGGCGGTTAGTCCGGTGAAGAGCGGCTCGGCTTTGATACCAATTGTAGGACCGGTGCCGTCGATAGAGGGGGGTGAATATCGACTGTTCGAAATCTTTAGAAAATCTTCGTTCGTAAAACTATTCAGATCGTTAGTGCAGCGGAAAATAAAAACAAAACGAACACAGGTACATAGCGGATTTTACTTGGTTCCCGACCCCCCAGGGTCAGTACATCCAAGGCCTATGCACGGGAACGCCCGTCCACTATTGGTCTCCTTCCCGGACTTTCCGGAGGCAGAGAAACCCGACTTACAGTGCAATATTACAAACAGTAATATAGAAATTTAAGTACAGTAATTAAAAAGCAAACCAACGAGACAAAGTCAGAAGCTCGGCCGATCTGGACCTCAGATGTGCCGCGCACCTCCTCCTGGAGCCTCCGGTCGTAGAGCCGCGTTTCTAGCGCGTTGCAGTTGGTCAGAAAGCTTGGAATGGTTCTTAGAATTCGTCTCAGAAGCAGAGGGGTCGAGGCCCCTTATAAAGGCCTCCTGGGGGCGCCCCGGACGCTGGGGGTGCCCCGGTTGACTTGGTCAACTCTTATCCTCATGCCTACTTCGTTGCAGGTGATAAGACCTTTAACCAGGGCACCCCGGACATCCCGGGCGCCCTCCTGAGCGCTTATCCTTTGCTTCTGGCTTCGAAATTGCGAAACAGTATTTTAGTACTGCCTGGGGGCACCCTGGTGCATGGGGGCGCCGCCAACACTGGGGGCGCCCTGGTTAGGGCTTCTAGCACACTTGCTTTGTCTTCGGTTCTTGGTACCTGCAATATCCACAAACACAAAGCATAGATACATATAATATTGATCTTACGGACTTGGTTCGGACTTCGGATTTGTACGAAACCCTAGGTCGAACCGGCACATGTTCCCATCCCCGAGAACTCGCCCTTCACCTACTCCTTTCAGGAGACGGTTGCCACCCAGTCCTTCGGGTGGACTTTTGCTTAGCTTCCGATACCTCCGGACCTCGAGATGCCCAAACCCTGACTCGTCTCTACTCCTGTCCTTAGTCATCGCTCAGCTAGGTTGCTTAGTCCCTTGGACCAAGTCTTCATTCCCTAGCAGTCCTTCGCCAGGTGCCTAGCAGCCCTTCGCTAGGTCTTTGTTACCAAGCGGTCCTTCGCCTGGTGCCAAGCAATCCTTCGCTAGGTCTTCTATGCCTAACAGCCCTTCGCTAGGTGCCTAGCAGCCGTTCGCTAGGTCTTCTATGCCTAGCAGCCCTTCGCTAGGTGCCTAGCAGCCCTTCGCTAGGTCTTGGGGTTACGATACCTAGCAGCCCTTCGCTAGGTGCCTAGCAGCCCTTTGCTAGGTCTTGGGGTTTCGATACCTAGCAGCCCTTCGCTAGGTGCCTAGCATCCCTTCGCTAGGACTTTGGGTTTCGATGCCTAGATTAACTAGGACTTTTCTTCAGCTTAGTTTACTTCACTTTTGCTCCCCTTTGTCTGTCAATATATCACTGACTTAAGTGAATTGTCAAACATTAAAACACTTAAAGAGGAACATCATTGATGCAACTTGCACGAACAGGTTCAATACGGAATAGTAAGACCGTTGTCACGAGTTGGTTTGATAGCCTAGTCAAGATCGATTTAGAACTGATTTTTATTTTCCAAGAATCTTGTCAAGATTCTTGGAACCCGAAGTAAATCCTTCTAACGTGACTCTGAGTTCCTTGACTTGTGTTTTCAAGGAGGAATTCTCTTCCTCAAGCTTTTGAACTTGAGTTGAGTTTCCTTCTTGAACTAACTCGGTTAAGGAACTCGAGTTGACTTCCTCTTTCAGGAGTTTGACTTCTTGTCGGAGGGTTTCAACCCGGATGTTGGCATTCACCAACTTGCGTGATAAGTACGAAATTAGATTGTAAAGTTTGGATTCAGGATAACCTCTTACCGTGATCCGTCCTTCCTCCGAGATCGAGAGCTTTCCGGTGCTGACATCTTCGTCCGGTTCTGATTTCGTTTCGGAGCCGATGTCTTCCGAGGCGGTCAATGCGAGGAGATTTGAGTGCGGAGCTTCTTCTTCATCTTCCGAGGATGATTCGTCTCAGGTGGCTTGAAGTGTCTTCTTCTTCTGAGCCTTTTTATTCTTCTTCAGGTTGGGGCACTCTGTTTTGAAATGTCCCTTCTTGTTGCACTCGTAGCATGTTATGTTACCTTTGTTCTTCTGGCTCATCAAGAGTTCAGATGGATCTTCCTTCTTCCGATTTGTCTTCTTTTTGTTCGTTTGATTTTTGAGCTCCTTGTAGTAGTCACGAGCTAACCGTACCAGTTTTGGATGATCTCCCTCATCGTCGTCAGACTCCGAATCTGAGTCAGACTCGGGTACTGGTTGTAGCTTCTTCTTCTGAGATCTTCCTGGAGTTTTTCCTGTAACAAAAGCAATACTCTTCTCGACCAATGTAGCATTAGCTTGCTCGTGTAATTCTAGTTCGGAAAACAACTCACCTAATTTAATTTCAGAAATGTTCCTTGAAACCTTGTAGGCATCCACCATAGATGCCCATAGTGTGTTCCTTGGGAACGAGTTCAGAGTATACCTTATTTGGTCATGGTTTTCGACCTTGTGACCTATTATGTGCATCCCGTTCATCAGCTCCTAGATTCTTGTGTGGAGCTGTGCTGCTGATTCACCTTCATGCATCTTTATGCTGTAGAGTCTGTTGAGTAACAGATCTCTTTTGCTGATCCGTGTAATAGACGTAGATTCGTGCAGCTCAATTAGTTTGTTCCAAAGTTCCTTTGCATTGCTAAAGGGTTCGACGCGGTTCAACTCTTCCTTCGTCAGGTCGCATTGTAGTATCTGTGTGGCCTTTGCGTCTGCCTCAATCTTCTTCTTGAGTGGTCTGTCCCACTCTGTTTAGACTTCTACCTCACCTTGTGCATTTTTGGGTATCTCCAGTCCGGACTGGATGATAATCTACATGTACACCTGAGTTTTCAGGTGGATCTCCATCCTATTCATCCAATAGCAGAAGTCTTCACCTGAGAAGAGTGGTGGTCTGGCGGTGCTATAGCCTTCTTGCATGGCCATGATGTTGGGTATTGCTTGGCGGGTTTCCCTAGCGAATACTTGGTCATCCTTGAGAGACCTCTCCATGTCTACGGATTAAAAATTAATCCGAATGGAGACCCGTTTCCCAACGACCATCTCGTCATCGTATCGTTCGGTACGAATTACAACCTGGCAATCACAAAGATTGTGCCTTGTAATTCTCGTAACCGAACGACCGCGGAAGAGATGACGAGTGGATCGCTGGTTCTTGTGTTTATGGTCAGGGTCCAATTAATTAATTATTAACCATGATACAAAATCAAAATAATTAACTAATGCACATGAAATGACGAAGCAAAGCAATAAGACACTAAAAGAACAAAAGGAGCTAAGGGAGAGAATTATACCTTCCCTTTACCTCGTAGCCTTCTACCTTATGTCCCTTCCCTCCTGGACATCGTGTGGGCGACGATCTACCGAGAACCAAGAGCCACCGAGACCACCTTTCTTCTCTTCCTTGCTTGCGCCAACCACAAGAAGAAATATCCCCTTTCTGCGCAATCCTAGCCTCTCTTCACGATGTTGCATGCCGATCAAAGAAGAGAGAGATCTCCCCACCTCGCTTGACCTAGCCAAGAACCTCCATCTCTTCCATCAACACCCGCCGGACATGGAGAGGAGATCTCCAAGTTCCGCCGTCGGGCCATGGATGAAGCACCACCTTCTTCTTCATAAACTGTCGCCTGCCATGGATTGGTTTTCTCCATGATCTGCTTGCTAGCCATGAAGAAGAGGTTGTCCCGCCATGGAGATGAGGATCTCCAAGCCCCGTCGCAGACCAAGGAAAGCAGCTTCTCCTCTTGCTTCTGCCGGCTATGGAGATGATGACCTCCAAGATCTGCCCGCTGTTGAGGAGAAGAACCTCCATCCTCATCATGTTGCCGCCGGCGGTAGAAAAGAGATGGAATTTCTTGCAGCCGCCGGCCATGGAGATGAAGACCTCCAAGCCCCTCTGCCAGCCATGCAAGACACCTTCTCCCTTGCTCACGATGGCTATGGAGAAAAACTATCCCCATGATCCGCTGACTGCTAGAGAGAAGAAGGACCATCTCCTTCTCATGCTTCCACCCATGACCTAGGAGAGAGGAGAAGAAAATTATGATTCAACATCATTCAGTCTCAGTTTCATGACTCATATGGGGTATTTATAGGGCTAAGGTAGGGACCAAGAGGAGGAGTTGGATCTTGACCCACTAATGGATCTAAACCCGATCCAATAATTAAGACCCATTCCACTAAAGGATCTTAATTGAGCTTCCTCACCAACCCCCATATTTTCATACGGGCTCCACGTATTATGAGTCATCCATCCCCCCCCCCCCCCCCCCCCCCGTGTTTATGATATCGAATGCCCATCAATTAATTTAAATTATTGGCAATTTAAATTAATTAACTTCTGGATCCTTGATTAGTACCACTCAATATTATCATCATGTCGGATCAAATCCACCTGCAGGGTTTGACATGATGAACCTTATGAGCTCATCAAGGAGGCATCATCATCCTGACTAAGCAGGACACGGATTCCGTCAACAAACAATGGCACACCATATAGTTAATATTATTTCCCAACTTACCAGGCCTATCGGCTAACAGAATAGATCTCACCCATAGGTAAATCAAAGAAATAATAATTAATTATATGTACCCGTTATTATATCGGGATTTAGGGATCGTACTCCATAATAAAATCTGAGGCCCTATCCAATTATCAAGCCAGTACAAATTGGATGACCTCTGGTTTTGGTCCTGCTCAATGCACCCAAAGTAATTCTATGGTCAAGATCAACCATACCTAATTACACTACAACCTTCCCTATGGTTTGTCTATTTCCATCTCGCCTATGAGCCTCTTGCTTACATTATGCAAGGAACTGATAACACGATCTTCTGTGTGTCACCACACACCATATTATCTACAGTGCACAGTATTGGGCTTTTATGCATATATACTAATCTAAACACGCATCTAGTGTTGTTGTGATTCTCTTTCAAAATGTGGATGACCATACGTAAAAAGCAAGGCTTTTAGTATACATCCTATCAATCTCCCACTTATACTCAAAGACATTGCTGTTCTCATTATGTCATACATCTGACTCCCTGAACCTTCACATGCCTAAAGCTCTCGCTATCAAGGCCTCAGTCAAAAGATCTCCCAGGTTGTCATCTGATGTATTCTAGGCAAAAACAGCTTTTCCTCTCCTGCGTGGTACTTGCGCTCTATGTGTTTACTTACTCTATGGGTTCGTGATTCCTTCGAGTTTGCAACTGCGCCATTATTATCACATCATAATGTGATAGCTCTTAGCATACCAGGATCACATTGAAGTCTATCTTGAGGTTCCTGAACCATGTAGTTTTTCTTGGCTATCTAAGAGACTGCCATCCATCCAGCTTCCATGGTGGAGTCCATAATGCAGTCGCAGCACGACACTCCTCCAAACTATGGTTCTACCTCCTAAAGTAAACACAAAACCCTGAGGAATACTTATATTTGCCCCTATCCGATTGGAAATCTGTATCTATATAACCCATAAGAGATTGGTCTGTTCGGTAAACCATTATATAGTCCTTAGTCGTTCTCAGGCACTAATATATGCTTTTACCGCAAACCAATTTCCTTGACTTGGGTTACTCCGATATCTGCTAACCATGCCCACGACACAACAAATATCTGGTCTCAATTTTAGCATACATGAGGCTTCTTATAGCCGATGCTAAAAGAACCGCCATTACCTACTCTATCTCTTTTGATAATCTAAACATATCTCCTTAGATAGAGTAGTTCCACAGTTGAAAAGTATAAAAACTTTTCTTGGAGGTTTCCATCCTAAAACGAGTTAAGGCAATGCCTCTGAATGAAACTTAGGATAAGCACAACATCCTTCTCTGGTGATCCCTTAAAACTTTGATCGCCAAGGATGTATCCTGCTTCTCCTAAGTTCTTCATGTAACGACCCGGCCCATTTGGCGACCCATTTGGTGGCCCATTCGGCGACCCCTTATTTTTCTGTGGGTCATCGATCGTCGACCGTGCCGTTACTCATTAGGACTTCCCACCCCTGGCCAGTAGATTTTTTCCTTCCCCAGGATTCGAACCCTAGACCTCCAGGCTTAAGTACTAGTTCTTTATGAATCCTGGTAACCAAGGCTCAATTGGATACCAAGATTCATAAAGAACTAGTACTTAAGCCTGGAGGTCTAAGGTTCGAATCCCGGGGAAGGCAAAAATCCACTGGCCAGGGGTGGGAAGTCCTAATGAGTAACGGCACGGTCGACGGTCGAGGGTCGACGACCCATAGAAAAATAAGGGGTCACCGAATGTGCCGCCAAATGGGCCGGGTCGTTACAATTAAAAGGCGCCTTTTTATTGTAACGACCCGGCCCATTTGGCGACCCCCTTATTTTTTTAATGGTCGTCGACCGTCAACCGTGCCGTTACCTTACTAGGTCTTCCCACCCCTGGCCAGTGGATTTTTGCCTTCCTCAGGATTCGAACCCTAGACCTCCATGCTTAAGTACTAGAGTTTATGAATGCTGGTAATCAATTGAGCCAGGCTCAATTGGTTACCATGATTCATAAACTATAGTACTTTAGCTTGGAGGTCTAGAGTTTAAATCCTGGGGAAGGCAAAAATCCACTGGCCAGGGTATTCTTGTACTATACGTAGATAATATTTTGTTAGTTGGCAACAATGACAAAGTATTATCAGTCATAAGGGTATGATTGTCCAAATAGTTGATATGAAGTTTAACGACCCGACCCATTTGGCGACCCCTTATTTTTTTGTGGGTCATCAACCGTCGATCGTCGACCATGCTGCTACTCACTAGGACTTTCCACCCCTGGCCAGTGGATTTTTGCCTTTCCCAAGATTCGAACTCTAGACCTCCAAGCTTAATTGGTTACCAGGATTCATAAAGAACTAGTACATAAGCCTGGAGGTCTAGAGTTCGAATCCTGGAGAAGGCAAAAATCCACTGGCCAGGAGTGGAAAGTCCTAGTGAGTAGCATCACGGTTGACGGTTGACGGTCGACGACCCACAAAAAAATAAGGGGTCGCCAAATGGGCCGGGTCGTTACACTTCATATCAACTATTTGGACAGCCATACCCTTACGACTGATAATACTTTGTCATTGTTGCCAACTAACAAAATATTATCTACGTATAGTACAAGAATACCACAAAGTTTCCGTCACATTTCTTACATACACAAATCTCATCCGTCCTTTGAACAAATCAATATGTCAGGATTATCTTTTCAAAGCGGATATTCCTCATCATAGGTCTAGGGATCTTGATTTATGGTCACCAGGGACTATGTTCGAAGACTATCCCAAGAACATGAATGCTTTAGGTTAACTAACAACCCTCCCACTATGACGAGGCACCACCTGTGTATCTTCTGTGACACGCGGTGCAGTGACTTGTGGTATATCATCTTGTACAGTTGGTACTAAGGTCGGAACATCCCCTCTTAATTCTTTAAGAACTAGTCTACTCATGGGCTTGTGGTTCATCACATAGTCTTCTTCTAAGAATCTGGTATTCGAGCCAATGATTACCCTCTGATCCTTAGTACTATAGAACCATCTTTCGTTCCTCTAGGTTAGCCGACGAACAAGCGCACAAGATTCGAATCTTATCAGTATCCCCACTCAGCACATGTGCTGAGCTATCCCATGTTCGAATATGTCTTAGACTTGACTTTCGCCCAGTCCATACTTCTACGAGAGTAGAAGGCACTGAACTAGATGGTATCAAGTATGTACGTTGTCGTTTCTAGAGCATATCCCCAGAACGAATTTGGTAACTCGGTGCAACTCATCATTGTCCTAACCTCTCCATAAGAGCTCTTTTCCTTCGCTCTACTGCACCGTTCTGTTGGGGCGTACTGGGTGCAGTCAATTGGAATTGAATCACAGTCTCTGATAAATAAGTCCTAAACTCTTCCCAAGAGGTACCCACCACCACGATCTGATCGCAGTGTCTTGATACTTTTACCTTGATGTTTCTCTACATCAGTCTTGAATTCTTTGAACTAATCAAAGATTCAGTCTTGCGACCATCAAGTAAACATATCCATACCTTTGAATATTCATCTCACGAAGTTTTCAAAGCTACCTCTTTCCTGGATAGGCATAGGACTACACAAATCAAAATGACTAATTCTATCATATCTTTGGCTCTATACCCCTTGACCTTGAAAGGCCTTTTGGTTATCTTACCTTCCAAGCATGACTCAAAGGTTAGGAAGTCTCCCACCACTAATGTACCTGAAGGCCCATCGGCTATCGACCTTTGAATCCTACTAAGGTCAGTCTGACCAAGCCTTAGATGCCAAAGACATGTTTGGTTCATCTTGGAAGGAACCTTTCTCTTATTTTGATTAGATTATGAGCTCTTAGTTACTATTTGCATTATGGGAGACTTTGGTTCTAATTGCTTAAATTGCTTATCCATGTTCCTAAATAGATAATCTTTCTATTTCACTTTTCATAACAAAAGGCAATAGAATATCCATTATTTCAGAAAATGAACCAAAGTTCTTTCTAAAAAAATTAGGTAGATAAAAGTAATTTTCTTAAAACCAAAACTTTATTTTCGTAAATAAAAATAAATAACTCCCACTGCAATAGTAGTCACCTCTGTAGTATATCCCATGTAGACAGCAATCTCTTTCTCAACTAGTTGTTGGGCTTCCTGGAACCCCTGCAAAGAATTGTAGACATGTTTAGTGGCATCCGTGTCTACACACCAGGTACCAGTAGATAAAACCGCTAAACATGTTACAATGACAAAAGAAAAAGATATACATTTCTCTTGACAATGGGGACAGTTCGCCTTCCAATGTCTAGTCTGCTGGCTCATGAAGCACTTGCCTTTCCGCTTCATCACACCAGCCTAAGGTCCCTGTGATCTAGTCACCTTCTTGTACCCACCTTGGTTCTTCTTATTCCTGCCTTTCGGCACAGGAGTAGAAACCGCCTGAGTGACCAATGCCTATGAACTCTAATGAAAGGCCCCTCTGCCGCCTGGAGTTCTCCTAGCAGTTCCCCAAACGTATACTCATGCTAATTCATGTTATAGTTGTCCCGGAACTGCTCAAAACTCCAAGGCAAAGACAGGAGTATAATATTGACCTGGGTTTCCCCGTCGATTTGTGCTCCCAGTACCTCAATTTCATTGAGGTGAGCCATCATCTTCAGGACATGATCCCTCACGGGTGCCCCTTTGACCATAGTAGTTGTCATTAGGTTCTTCATCATAATCTATCTAGCGGCCCAACCCTGGTGCCCGAAGAGCTCCTTGAGGTTTAACATCATGTCACTAGTAGTGGGCATGGCCTAATATTGATGTTGCAATACATTAGACATAGATGCCAGAATGTAACACCGTGCCATCTCATCTGCCTTGATCCACCTCTTGTAACGCTCCCTCTGCTCTTTGCTAGAGTTCTCACTAGGCTTTTCGGGACAGACCTTGAATAGCACATATTTGTACTCTTCAGCGGTAAGGACAATGTCTAGGTTTCTTTTGTAGTCAATGTAATTGGGTCTAGTAAGTTTGTTCTCCTTAAGTATGGTATCTAGTGGGTTAAAGGTCATTTTGAAAATCCTGAGAATCACAACATACACTACTTTAGAATTCAAAAATAAATTTATTCCTCAAAATAATGAATTTTTGAAATCAAACAACACCTCTAAACACCGAGAATTCGCATGCCATGTTAGTATGGATGTATACGAACTCTACATTCGTTAGAGAAGGTTTTACCGATCAATCTTACTATCTTGTCAACCTAACATTTTTGACAAGTAAGATTAATAGTTGATTCACTTCGGCCCGACAACATATTAGCAATGATTCCGTTGGGGAGAATACTAATATTTGTATCTAAGTGTTTACCATTACACGACACTAAGAGAATTATTTACGATTATGTGCCTTCCATTGGGGAAGTACACATGCTCTTCAATAATTCCCTATAATCTTTTCTGACCTTGTGATCCGTAGAACAAGCCTATCCGTTATGGAGGAAGGCACTCAGAGCCAACACGCGGGCTTGTTCGCATCACATGTCAGATTTGTAATAGAGGTCATGGGACCCTTAGGGTCCCTCTCCCACTTAGTAATTTAGTTTGAGGAATTTTAACAAGCACACACACACGACATGCACATAACCAACATAATGAAAATAGAAAATCCTAGATTTTCCAACTTTTCATGGCCTTGTTCTCCAATGCACCTCCAGTCGTGTTGTCACCTCGTCTGCACCTCCCTACCTTATGCGCAAGCCACCATGAGGGATTTCCGAGCTGAAATGACTAGCTAATTATTTACATCATCGATCCTATACTCCACAAAAGAGTGTACATGAAATCTAGATCGAAAGTAAAATAATAAGCTCGGATAAACATGTGCCGTATTTAATCACAAAAATTAAATACTACCTAGTCTCGTCAACCCCGAGGATAAATTAATTTACAACACATTGCACAAACATTCACACATATCAATTATTTGGCCATGATAAGTTGGAATTGTAGCGACCCGCCTTCTCCTGCCTTAGACGGATCGTTACTTCTGTCTACTTCTCGACTCTAACGCACGACTAAAGAAAAAAATACGGAAATCTTTTTTTTTCTTTTTAATTTATCTAAGAATGATATTCTAACTTAAGTAGTCATGCATAATACCATGTCACACTCTCCTTCTCAAAAACTCCTAAGACGAAACTTATTGAAGCTTTTGAAACTTACCTCACCCAACTCACACTTCGGGTATCAGTCGACTGATACTGTATCAGTCGACTGATAGGCCTGAAATCAGAATTTCAGGTTTCGGCATTTGCTTCAAAGCTCCACCAAACCTATACTTTCGAGCCATATAGCACCATGACACCATTTCTATACTCTATGCCAGTTTTCAAATCAATTTAGCCAATCAAAACGAATCCATAAACTTGAAATTAGGACTTTTGCGGAAGAAAATAAACTATTCAAGTTATATGAACTTTAACAATGAAGTTTGTACCAATCTTGACTCCTATGTATTCATAACACCAAATACATGTTCTATAACCTTGCCAAAGCATTGTGAAATGTGAATGCAACTTTTCTAAACATATTTAAGAAGTAAAAACTTGATTCAAGGGGAAATTGATACTATCATGGCACATGCATCTATTTCTCTAACAAAGTATCAATATCTCTAATTACTCACATTTCTACTCATCCAATGCAATCATAAGAATATGTAGGCTAAAAGAAATAACATGGAATCTATACTCTAAGAAATTGAGTATGTAAAACTATCCAAAAACTTATATGTTCGCTAACTCCATAAAACAAGAACTTGAAATCTGAATAAACTATAACATTGTAATTTAAATAGTTAAATTGTCTCGTCTCAAAGATCTCTCCAAAATCAGCCACCACACACACTTTTCTCAGCACCGCCTCGTCGCCTTCCTTCAGAATTGCTTGCCTTTACCTTTATCTGCAATAAGAGGAAATGCATCTAGTAAGCAAAAAGCTTAGTAAGTACTATCTAGCTCACAAAATCTCGAAATGTGCAAACATGCTTCTAGAACAATATGAAAATTATATGAGATACTAATATGCTTGAAAGAAAACTAAGAACATGTATAACTCTAAACATGCATACTCAAGCAATAATAAATCTCAATTTACTTTTCTTGGCTCAACTTAAAACTTTAGCTATTCTTTATCTTTTGAAAACTTTCTTAAACTTTAGAAAACTTTGCTAAAGCATATACTTGAAAATAATAATCACTTGGATCCACTGAAGACATAAGTACCATCTCATATGCGCGTTCCCTAAAAGGTTGGGGTAGCGAGCCACCAATCCTAATAGAGCAGACCTTGGTCTACCAGGGCCAAGACCTTGAAATTGGACACCTGGATTTCTTTAACGACGCCCTTGGACGCCGGGTACTGGCCTTAGAAAATAAAATAGCTTTTCTTTCTTTTCTTTCTTATCTGTAAATGTCTTGGCATTTTCTCGAGCACCATGCGTGCTAAAATCCCTAAGTCTTGACTTTTGGGGATTTCTTAAGGCCTTGGCCTTTTCTTTTCTTATCTTTATCTTTTCTTTTCTTTCTCATAGCTTTTCTTGGACCCTAAACTCACATAGGGTACTTAATCAACATATATAAGCATATAATGAACTAAGATCACATGCAAAAACTCAAACAAAAGGAAATATCTCTTTTAAAAACTTTTAAGGAAAATTCTTACGGAAAAACCGCCTCTTACTGCAGGTGAGCAGTGTTGGTGAGAGCCCTAGAGCCGATCATGTAATGATTGTATGGACTAATTTGTATCATATTCCTATGTATAAAGGCATGTTTTATGGTTATTATACTTACGTGTATTTGTGCCAATTAGCTAAGTATAATAATGTCCTTGAGTAGAAGTTTCTTATCTATATCAATCGATTGGTTGAATCGATAGTGAGATGATATAGAGAACACTACTCTAAATAATTCCTAGTCAAGTATTAACATTCAGGGACAATGTTAATACGTAGAGACTAGCATGTAGGTCAACATGATGACTTGATCTCAAAAGTCATGGATATAGAGATATCAAGTTGACACATGGGTATGCATTGGAGAATGTATACTGAATGACCCGCCATGAGAAAGTATCATGGATCGTTATATGAGTGTCATATACTTTCTCATGTGGCTATTAGTATGACTATTAGTCCTTGGACCTGAAGTCACCATGGATTCCTACATAAGGAGTTGCGTACTTTGGCTTCGTCAAACGTCACCCGTAAATGGGTGGACTATAAAGGCGATTACTGGGTATGTAACAAATTATGGAGAGGGATGTGAGTGATGTAGATGGGATCTATCCCTCCTATATGACGGGAGCGATATCGTATTCTTGATAGAGTGAGACCACAAAGTGCATGGCCATGCCCAAGTGAGTCAATATGAGATATTGAGCTCACTTGATTAGTGTGAGTCTACTTGGAGTTCAAGATATAGATTGACTCGAGGATGACACGGTCTATGCCTCAATTGAGTCAATCTAGATATCAAGGATAGAGGGACATTATCATATATTGTGAGAGTCACAATTATTAGTCACAAGGTGATGTTGGATCTCAACATTCTTGTAACTTGGGTAGCAATGATGTGTTGCTAGATACCGCTCATTGCTTATGTTTCTAAGAGGTTAGAAGCATTGCCAACGTTACAAGAACCTATAGGGTCACACGCAAAGAACAAATAGATGTAGAAAAATTGAAGTCAAGTTTGACTTGGCTAAATATGGAAAGTCCATAAAAGGCAAGTTTGACTTGACCTAAATCCAAATCAAGTTTGACTTGACTTGGTTCCACTTCGAGTTAGACTCAACATGGGAGAAGAAATGAAGTCAAGTTTGACTTGGCTAAATATGGAAAGTCCATAAAAGGCAAGTTTGACTTGACCTAAATCCAAATCAAGTTTGACTTGACTTGGTTCCACTTCGAGTTAGACTCAACATGGGAGAAGAAATGAAGTCAAGTTTGACTTGGCTAAATATGGAAAGTCCATAAAAGGCAAGTTTGACTTGACCTAAATCCAAATCAAGTTTGACTTGACTTGGTTCCAATTCAAGTTAGACTTGACTTGGTTTTTCCCCCCCCCATTTGAATTTCGAATTCAAATTGATAGGGGATTTGGAAGGCCACCTAATGGCACTTAATGGCCATTATGGCCGGCCACCTAATGGCCATTAATGGCCATTAAGTGGCCGGCCACCCAAGGGAAACAAAAGGCGGGTTTTGTTTCATTTTGGGTGGCTCTTCTTCTCCTCCCGGATTTTTCTTCTTCCTCTCCCTCTCTTGGCCGAAACCCATAGGGGTGCTAGCACACCGAGGTTTCGATCCATCTTCTTTTGTTCGCGTGGATACATATAGAGGAGTGTCTACTTTGATACTCTACGAGATCCGGCGGCCTCTTGGATAAGCGGGAAAGCGAAGGGCTACGCGTCAAGGGTAATGTCCTTATCACGTAGATCTAGTGTAGATCTAGATATTAAACTCGTACTCGTATTTGTTTTATAAGTTCGCACGGATCCGTGGCCGAGATTCTGGGGTTTCCGCAACGCAAAAAGCGGTTTTTGCGGCCTAGAATGTCTAACAGTGGTATCAGAGCCACGTGCGAACCTTGTACGAGTTTAAATTTGTTTTTTTTTTATTAGATACAAAATTTAAAGACAAATTATATTCTGTGATTTTTCGAAATTTATAGAATTTATGGGTATTTTTCTCATGAAGTCGAAGCAACAAGTGTTCGGACACTTGTAGGCTTCACCGATCGAGAAAAACTTTCCGAAACGGAAAGATCTCGCTATAATTTTTCGGGACAGCGGCTTAAGTTGCTGTAAGATGATTTTGGGACACTCGCGAAATTCATTTCGCGAGTAGGGGTGCTGCCCCTAACCCCGCAAGGGGCATTGTCCCGAAATCGTGCCCGAAAATCGCGTAGCGGGACCGTTACGGAAGTGTAACTCATAATATTGTAAAATTGTCGAAAAATTATAGAAATTTATTTAAAATACATAATTTGGAATTATGTATGAATTTGTGATGATCATGGCCCAATAAAAACCCAATATGATTGGAATGTGTTGTAATTCATATTACGGTCTGCGTACCGTTTTTGTGGTTGTGCGTGTTGTATAGTGTATGCGACCTGCGAGTCGGCTTCTTTTATTTTATTTCTGTGCTTTCTTATTTTGTAATGTACAAAATGAAGACGGTGGGCGGTTCATCCGAAGACGGAGTTATGGAGGGAGCCGGCGACACGTGGCGGTCAAAGGAGAAGCTTGGAGAAGCGAAACCCTAGGTTGACCGTCCGATCTTCTCATTGGCTTGAGAAGATCGTAGTAGGGCCATGATCCAATCACAAATTAAATTATTTTATTATTTGCTTGTATGTGATGCATGCTAGAGTAAAATAATTAGAGCCTTGTGTATATGATACACCCTCTCTCTTGCGATTAGATTCGATCTAATTCAAATCAACTCATTCTCGAAATGCCTAACAAGTTTTGATACCTATCACTACCTCGATCATTTGTTGTTGTTGAATCTGCCAAAGCAGAGCAACACATTTAATCTTGGTAGGGTACGGAGGGACAATCTTGGTCCCGCCTATCACGGCTTGGGTGAGAACAAACTCAATCAGATTGAGTGAAACTAGTAACTCGGTTGGATCGAGTTCAACTATAGGCATATTCCAATCGTTGGAAAGGTAGGATAAAATCGCATTTATATTAAAACTTGGGCGATTTAGCCAAAGCTAACTCAAGTTTTTATGTAAATGTAAATTTTAATCCTATAAACAAGAGTTGCATAGAGATGTAATCGGTAAATTGTTACCTACCGATCGTACTAAGTCTTGGGCGATTTAGCCAAAGCTAACTCAAGGATTAGTATGATGTGGATCTTGTCCCACTATATTATAGTTAAATTAGATAGAATCTTGTAGCGTGGTTTGACCACGTCTATGACTTGATTCTACAAATTTCTATAATTCAGTGGGAGAATCGTTTAATTAAAGGCCTAATTAAATGATAGTTGGAATGTGATAATTTATTTTCTGCATTTTATTGTTGTAGATTGCCATGTCGACAAACGCAAATACTCTCTCCTTGCGATCTGTCCTTGAGAAGGACAAGCTCAACGGAGCAAACTTCCTGGACTGGTACAGGAACTTGAGAATAGTTCTCAAGCAAGAACGTAAACTGTACGTTCTGGAGCAGCCTATTCCCGAGGCACCTCCTGCCACTGCCACGCGAGCTGACCGTGATGCTCACAAGAAGCATCAAGATGACGCATTAGATGTGTCATGCCTTATGCTCGCAACCATGAACTCTGAGCTTCAGAAGCAACATGAGTTAATGGATGCTTTCGATATGGTTGAGCATCTGCGTCAACTGTATCAAGGACAAGCAAGGCACGAGAGATTTGAGATCTCTAAGGCACTGTTTCAGTGCAAGATGCAAGAAGGGACTCCCGTAGGTCCCTATGTACTCAAGATGATTGGGTACATAGAGAATCTGCAGAGATTGGGATTCCCACTGGGCCAAGAGCTGGCCACAGACTTGATCTTGCAGTCCCTACCCGAAAGTTATAGTCAATTTGTCATGAACTGGAACATGAACGAAATTGACAAGCCCCTGCCTGAGATGCTCAGCATGTTGAGAACTGCTGAGCTCAATCTTAAGAAGGCCAAGCCCATTTTGATGGTGCAGAAGGACAAAGGTAAGGGCAAGCCCAAAGGCAAGGGAAAGTCTCAAGCCAAGGGCAAGGGCAAGGGCAAAGCACTGAAACCCAAAGGAGGGTTGCCAAGGATGCTACCTGCTTCCACTGCGGTGAGACCGGACACTGGAAGCGGAACTGCAAGAAGTATATGGAAGATCTCCAGAAGAAGAGAAGTCAGACTTCTACTTCAGGTATTCATGTTATAGAAGTCAATTGTCTATTTCTACATCATGGGTATTAGATACCGGATGTGCTTCTCACATTTGTACTAATGTGCAGGCGCTGAGAAATAGCAGGACATTGACAAAGGGCGAGGTGGACTTACGAGTTGGCAATGGAGCAAGAGTTGCTGCTGTTGCTACAGGAGTTTATATGCTATCTCTGCCCTCTGGGCTTGTACTAGAGTTAGATGATTGTTATTATGTGCCTTCTCTGACTAAGAACATAGTTTCTGTTTCTTGTTTAGACAAGAAAGGATTTTCGTTTATAATAAAGAACAAATGTTGTTCAGTTTATTTGAATGAAATGTTCTATTGTAGTGCACCTCTGATGAACGGACTCTATCTTCTAGACTTAGAAAACCCTATCTATAACATAAATACCAAAAGGCTCAAGTCTAATGACCTGAACCAAACCTATATCTGGCACTGTCGCTTAGGCCATATAAATGAGAGTCGCCTATCCCAGCTCCATAGAGATGGTTTGCTGGACTCATTTGATTTCGAATCATTTGAGACATGCGAGTCTTGCCTTCTTGGCAAGATGACCAAGACTCCATTCAGTGGACACAGCGAAAGAGCAACCGATTTGTTAGGTCTTATACATACCGATGTATGTGGCCCTTTCAATGTTGCTGCCAGAGGAGGTTATAGGTACTTCATTACATTTACTGATGATTTCAGTAGATATGGTTATGTGTACTTGATGACACATAAGTCAGAATCCTTTGAAAAGTTCAAAGAATTCAAGAATGAAGTACAAAACCAGCTTGGCAAGAGTATTAAAATACTTCGATCAGATCGAGGTGGAGAATACCTCAGCCATGAGTTCCGTGACTATCTAGCTGAGTGTGGGATTCTGTCCCAACTCACTCCTCCTGGAACACCACAATGGAATGGTGTGTCCGAAAGGAGGAATCGAACCCTATTAGATATGGTGCGATCCATGATGAGTCACATAGATCTTCCTATATCCTTTTGGGGATATGCTCTGGACACGACAGCCTTCACTCTTAACCGTGTTCCATCAAAGGCTGTAGTAAAGACACCATATCAGATATGGACTGGGAAGAGTCCCCAGATGTCTTTTATGAGGATTTGGGGTTGTGAGGCTTACGTTCGACGTCAAGTCTCAGACAAACTGGGACCCAAATCTGATAAATGCTATTTTGTAGGATATCCCAAGGAAACGAAGGGATATTACTTCTACATACCCAGTCAGCACAAAGTGTTTGTGGCGAAGACTGGGGTTTTTCTAGAAAGGGACTTTGTTTCTAGAAAAACTAGTGGGAGTACGTTCGATCTTGAAGAACTTCAAGATATGGACCAAAGCACTGAGGCCTTGATGGAGGTTGAACAGGAACCACAAAATGTTGTGGGTCATGAGGTTGTTACACAAGGAGTTATGGAACAACATCCTGTTCAAGTAGAACTACCTCTTCGCAGGTCTGGTAGGGTACGTCATCAGCCTGAGAGATATTCATTTCTCTTGTCTGATGACAATGACGTTGTGCTCATTGAGAATGAGCCTACAACCTATCAGGAAGCTGTGATGAGCCCAGACTCTGAGAAATGGCTTGAGGCCATGAGATCCGAGATGGATTCCATGTACACCAACCAAGTTTGGACCTTGGTTGATCCACCTGAAGGGGTAAAACCCATTGGGTGTAAGTGGGTCTTTAAGAGAAAGACTGACATGGGAGGACTTACGCATACCTATAAGGGTAGACTGGTAGCAAAGGGTTTCAAACAAATTCATGGTATTGACTATGATGAAACTTTTTCTCCAGTAGCGATGTTCAAGTCCATTCGGATCATGCTTGCTATTGCAGCATACCACGATTATGAGATCTGGCAGATGGATGTCAAAACCGTGTTCCTGAATGGGAACCTACTCGAGGATGTGTACATGACACAACCTGAGGGTTTTGTAGATCCAAAGCATACTGGCAGAGTATGCAAGCTACAAAGGTCCATTTATGGACTAAAGCAAGCTTCTCGGAGCTGGAATCTTCGATTCGATGATGCAATCAAACAGTTTGGTTTCATCAAGAATGAAGATGAACCCTGTGTCTACAAGAGGGTTGAAGGAAACATAGTAGTTTTCCTCATATTGTATGTGGATGACATACTACTCATTGGGAATGATATTCCTATGCTTCAGTCTGTGAAGACTTGGCTGGGGAATTGTTTCTCAATGAAGGACTTAGGTGAAGCAGCCTGTATTTTAGGCATCAAGATCTATAGAGATAGATCTAAGAGATTGCTTGGCCTAAGTCAGAGTACATACATTGACAAGGTCTTACTTCGGTTTGCCATGCAGAATTCCAAGAAAGGATTTCTGCCTATGTCACATGGTATGAGTCTTTCGAAGACTCAAAGTCCCTCTTCTAGAGAGGAGAGAGACCGCATGGATAAGATCCCTTATGCCTCGGCCATAGGATCTATCATGTACGCCATGCTATGTACTCGTCCTGATGTCTCGTATGCTTTAAGTATGACGAGCAGATACCAGTCAGATCCAGGTGAGCGTCACTGGATAGCGGTCAAGAATATTCTTAAGTACTTGAGAAGGACTAAAGAATATTTCTTGATATATGGGGGCAATGAGGAGCTAACTGTAAAGGGTTACAGTGATGCTAGCTTCCAGACCGACCAGGATGATTATAGATCGCAATCAGGGTTCGTGTTTTGTCTAAATGGCGGCGCTGTGAGCTGGAAGAGTTCGAAGCAGGACACAGTTGCTGATTCTACAACAGAGGCTGAGTATATTGCTGCATCAGAGGCAGCAAAGGAGGCAGTTTGGATCCGCAAGTTCGTTGCAGAGCTTGGAGTGGTTCCTAGCATTGCAGATCCCATAGAGCTCTATTGTGACAATAATGGAGCTATTGCGCAGGCTAAGGAACCTCGCTCACACCAGCGGACCAAACATATACTACGGTGTTTCCATCTCATTCGAGAGATCATCGATAGAGGAGATGTGAAGATATGCAGAGTACCCACAGAGGCGAATGTCGCAGATCCCCTGACCAAGGCTTTGGCACAGACAAAGCATGATGGTCACACTAGATCATTGGGTATTAGATACTACAGTGATTGGCACTAGTGCTAGTGGGAGATTGTTGGTGAGAGCCCTAGAGCCGATCATGTAATGATTGTATGGACTAATTTGTATCATATTCCTATGTATAAATAAAGGCATGTTTTATGGTTATTATACTTACGTGTATTTGTGCCAATTAGCTAAGTATAATAATGTCCTTGAGTAGAAGTTTCTTATCTATATCAATCGATTGGTTGAATCGATAGTGAGATGATATAGAGAACACTACTCTAAATAATTCCTAGTCAAGTATTAACATTCAAGGACAATGTTAATACGTAGAGGCTAGCATGTAGGTCAACATGATGACTTGATCTCACAAGTCATAGATATAGAGATATCAAGTTGACACATGGGTATGCATTGGAGAATGTATACTGAATGACCCACCATGAGAAAGTATCATGGATCGTTATATGAGTGTCATATACTTTCTCATGTGGCTATTAGTATGACTATTAGTCCTTGGACCTGAAGTCACCATGGATTCCTACATAAGGAGTTGCGTACTTTGGCTTCGTCAAACGTCACCCGTAAATGGGTGGACTATAAAGGCGATTACTGGGTATGTAACAAATTATGGAGAGGGATGTGAGTGATGTAGATGGGATCTATCCCTCCTATATGACGGGAGCGATATCGTATTCTTGATAGAGTGAGACCACAAAGTGCATGGCCATGCCCAAGTGAGTCAATATGAGATATTGAGCTCACTTGATTAGTGTGAGTCTACTTGGAGTTCAAGATATAGATTGACTCGAGGATGACACGGTCTATGCCTCAATTGAGTCAATCTAGATATCAAGGATAGAGGGACATTATCATATATTGTGAGAGTCACAATTATTAGTCACAAGGTGATGTTGGATCTCAACATTCTTGTAACTTGGGTAGCAATGATGTGTTGCTAGATACCGCTCATTGCTTATGTTTCTAAGAGGTTAGAAGCATTGCCAACGTTACAAGAACCTATAGGGTCACACGCAAAGAACAAATAGATGGAGAAAAATTGAAGTCAAGTTTGACTTGGCTAAATATGGAAAGTCCATAAAAGGCAAGTTTGACTTGACCTAAATCCAAATCAAGTTTGACTTGACTTGGTTCCACTTCAAGTTAGACTTGACATGGGAGAAGAAGTGAAGTCAAGTTTGACTTGGCTAAATATGGAAAGTCCATAAAAGGCAAGTTTGACTTGACCAAAACCCACCTCACCTTTGTTTGACCAAGTGATGACTTGGTTTTCCCCCCCATTTGAATTTCGAATTCAAATTGAAAGGGGATATGGAAGGCCACCTAATGGCACTTAATAGCCATTATGGCCGGCCACCTAATGGCCATTAATGGCCATTAAGTGGCCGACCACCATGAAAAAAACAAAACCGAGGTTTTGTTTCATTTGGTGGGAGTGAGGCTTTTCTTCTTCTCTCTTGATTTACGGTGGGAGTGCTTCTTTGACCTCTCCTCTTGGCCGAAAGCTATAGGGTGCTAGCACACCTAAGCTTTTGATCCATCTTCATTTGTTCGCGTGGATACGTATAGAGGAGTGTCTGCTTTGATACTCTAAGAGATCCGGCGGCCTTTTGGACAAGCGGGAAAGCGAAGGGCTACGCGTCAAGGGTAATGATTCTTATCATGTAGATCTAATGTAGATTAAACTCGTACTCGTAATTTATTTTTATGTTCGCACGGATCCGTGGCCGAACTTCTGGGGTTTCCGCAACGCAAAAAACGATTTTTGCGGCCTAGAATTTCCAACACAGACCTAGTTTTATTCTTATCAACTCTTGCTACAATTTTTATCTTTGGAGGAGTCTAAGGATGATATGCATTACATAATAAGGGCTCTCTGAAATTTGTTAAACTTAAGATAAATAAATGCTTGAATTCGACCTAAGGGTGATATATTACCATATCAGGCCCTAGAAGGGTCAGAAATTAAAGTAGTTCAGTCCCTGTAAGTGTATACTATCATTAGATTTCAGGCCCTAGGAGGGACTGAAATATGTTATTTTCAGGCACTGGGAGGGCCTGAAATAAAAGGAATTCAGGTCCTTCCAGGGCCTGAAATGAAAAAAGTTCAGGCCCTTACAGGGGATGAAATCATTGGATTTGAGGGTCTGGGAGGGCCTGAATCAATATAATTTAGGCCCTCCAAGGGCCTGAAATATACTGATTTCAGGCCCTATGAGGGCCTGAAATAAAAATAGTTCAGGCCCTCACAGGGCTTGAAATATAATGATTTCAGACCCTGTGAGGGCCTGAAATAAAAATATTTCAGGCCCTGTGAGGGCCTGAAATCAAAATATTTCAAGCCCTCAGGCCTTCCTAGGTCCTTGATTATGATTTTCAAAGTTTACAAAATGTAATTGTAATTTATTTTTTAGGGATGATAATATTGTTGGCAAAATTCTATCCGAGATATGGAATACTCTTGATGATAATGCTGTCACGGGGAATGGATCAGAAATTACAAGGAATTAGACAATTGATCTAAATGAAGAAGCAACTAATATAGAAGGTGAGGGTTTGAATTCTTCTATAAGAGTTGTTGAATTCTTTGAGCCAACCTGGAGTAGGGAGGAAGGAATTAAAATCTGAAATGCAGATGAATTAGAACCCATTACAAATGTACTAGAATTCCAAGCCGATGATATGCATATTGAGCAATATGAATTCCCCCCAGACGAGTACAGTGACTTAGAGGAGGAGTTTCCTTAGCTGAAGATCCTTATATTTTAAATTCTCGATTGCTTGCTGGGCCAATTGGAGAGGTAGAGGCAAGAGATGGGCATGAATTTTTTGTGGGGCAGATATTTCCATCTGGAGAAGAATTCAAGAATGCACTTGTCAAACATGTCATGGTTAAGCATATGAGATATAACATAGTTGACACCCGAAAAAATAGAGTTAAAGCAGTGTGCTTCAACCAACCATATACATGGAGAGTAGTAGCAAGGAGGGAAGTAGAGTTCACTGTTACAAAATATATAAAGGAACACCAATGTGGAACTGTTAGGGAAAGTGCTGATCATCATGCATGCTCTTCATCATTTGTTTCTTCTTTTGTTGAAGAGCAATTTCTTCATAATGACCAATACAAGCCCAGTATGATTATATCAGATATTAAAGCTAGATTTGGAGTGACCATTTCATACAGAAAAGCATACATAGCTAGGGAGAAAGCATTGAAAAAGGTTGTTGGAGATTATGATGAGGCTTACAGAGATCTTCCACAATATCTACGTGAGTTAAGAGCTAGAGATCCTAAAACGTATGTGGCACTATGCAGGAATGGTGACAATCAGTTCCAGCGGTGTTTTTGGGCTTTTGGTGCTTGCCGAAGGGTGTTCAGGTCTTATTTGCGTAGACTTATTGGAATTGATGCCACACACCGAAGAGGAAAGTATCCGGGAGTAATGTTGATTGCAACGACGATTGATGGTAATGACAATGTTCTTCCAGTTGCCTTCGCAATAGCTGAAGTTGAATGTGGGTCTGCATGGGAGTGGTTTTTGGAGCATACAAAGAGATTCTTTGGTGTCGATGATCACTCAATCACCATAGTATCAGATAGACATCGGGGCATTATATCAGCAGTTAGAAAAGTCTACCCAAACGCGCATCATGCCTTTTGTTGCCACCACATGTGTTGTAATATGGTAACTGATACTGAAAGTAGAGCTGCTGTAGGTTTGTTTTGGGCAGCAGCACGAGCCAACACAACACTCCAATATGATATGATAATGCAGACAATGCTTGAAAAACATCCAGTTGCCCATAAGTGGCTTCACAACATTGACCCTAAAAGGTGGGCAAATGCACACTTTTCAGGGAGAAGGTACAGAATGCTTACCACGAATTGTGTGGAGAACTTAAATGCTTTGTTCAAGTCTACACGTGAGCTTTCCATAAACAGGTTAATTGATAATACAAGAAGAAAAGTTGTTCAATGGTTCTATAACCGTAGAGAGGAAGTCTCCAAATGGCATCTTGCTTTGACACCTTATGCTACAAAAGAAATGGATTCAAGGAGAGAGAAAGCAAGAGCTTATAAGATTCACCCTTACTCTCAATCAGAAATGGAAGTAGAAACATGGGGCACTTCATACATTGTTGATTTGGAAAAAAAGTTTTGTCATTGTGGGGAGTTTCAAATTTCAGGACTTCCTTGCTCACATGCTATTGTCGTAATCATTCATAGGAACATGGATACACTCCCATATTGTGAGAATTATTTTTATTCTGAAACTTAGAAATGGGTTTACATGGATCATATTTTCCCTTGTAGAAGCAAGTAGTTTTGGCCTACTGGAGTAAACGACATTACAGTTCTATGTCCCCGTAGCCTTGTGCAGCCTGGTAGACGAAAGAAGGCACGGATAGAGTCCAGACACAATGGCAAGGTCACTAAAATGCAGCCGGTGCAAACAACTTGGTCATAATAAAAGGACATGTAGAATGTCGCCAGCCCCAAGGTCTTGAGTTAATTGGTATATGTAGTGACCCAATATTCTGATTGAAGTGTATATTGTATGGAGGATAACTGAATGTATATATTTTGTAGATTGTACAGCTATAGTATTGTCAAAAAACTAGTTGTTGTTAATGTTGTGACTTGAAGAAGTATTTCAATATTATGATACATTTTTCTTGTGTAAATTTATGTAAGCAGAATTGAGCAGTTGTGAAGTTTTCAGATTTTAAAATCCACAATAATGTTATTTCAGGTCTTGAAGTCCTGAAGACCTATGGTTTGTGAATATCTGTCATTTGAGACCCTCTGTTTGTTTGCTTTGTTGATTCATTATTCTGTACCAACTGATACTGTATTAACACATAATTGATAATCATTAGGACTATGTTTGGAGACCAAAAATACCATCTCCTAGCTATCTAAACTCTAACTACTGGTAATGAGTTTTGAGAAATCAAAATATCATAGGTCCATGAAATAAACCTCCTGCCGTGCCAAATTCTGAAAATATGAGGTAATGATGTGGATGGAATTAAATTGTGGTATGCAATGTCTATGTAGGTACTTTCTTTTTTGTTTAATATTAGAAATAATTTCAGAACATGTATATTTATATAAAATATTTAATCATTCTATTATTGAATTATTTGAAATCTGAAATGAGATTATTGTGTCAGGCCCTGCGTGGGCCTAGACATTATTGTTTCAGGCCCAGCTTGGGCCTGAAATGAAATTATTTGAGGCCCAGCGTGGGCCTGAAATGAGATTATTTCAGGCCCACGTTGGGCCTGAAATAATATCATTTCAGGCCCACGCTGGGCCTTGTTGGGACCGGGTGCATGTTGACATGGATACGGGTTCGTAATTTAAAAAAAAAATTACGTGCAGCAGAAGAATTAGCATAAATAATTTCTCAAATTATTTTTAACCACGTATCTAGCATGCAACCTTATGATGTGTGGACATGATCATAAATTAAAATTTTGCAGAAAGTAAACTAATTTACTCAATACCTCGCGTAACTCGAAGTAAGGGACGAGATCCAACCGTAGCGTCCCTTGGAAGCTCCGCCTCTATTCGCGTCCACGCCGAGTTCTCTTCGGGATGACTTCGCAAAGCCACGAGTTTCATGCCGACAAGAACTACTAGATTCTCCAAAGGCACGACTAGAATATCAAGAGAGAAAGATGGAAGACTAACCACCAAGTAACGGAATCAAGATTCCGAGGGAAGGAAGGAGTTGCGACCCGCTTCTTCTTCTTCTTTGGCCCCTTCTTGGTGGAGGAGGCTCACGGCAACCCTAGGCGGTGCGCCGGCCCTAGGGGAGGAGAGAGGGCGCCGGCCCTGGAGAGAGAGAGAGGGCGCCGACCCTAGAGAGAGAGGGAGTGTCGGCCCTAGAGAGAGAGAGGGAGAGAATAAAAGAGAGAGAGAGAGCTTGCTTCTTAATCTCTTTGATTAATTGGAATTCAAGCCTTGCTTTGGTTCCTTTATATAGTAGCCTCTCCATTGCGAAGTCTCCCTTTTAATGGAATAAATTTACATAAGAAATTTATCTTATAAATTTTCTTATGAATTATTCCGTTATGCCAAGTTTTATTATAACTTAATTTATAATAAAACAAACACATCTCCCAATTTATTATGGAATAAATTTTTACAAGAAATTTACTATATAAATTTTTCTTATCATGGAAAAATCAATTCACAATTGATTTTATAAAATAAAAATAAATCATTTAAAGTTTATTTTATTCTACATGAAAATAAATTTATTTATATAAATTTGTTTATATAAATTTCTTTATATAAATTTATTTATCCATAATTTTATAAAACAAATCGCGCTTGATTTATTTTATAATTTAAACCAAATAAATTGGTTTCTCTCTTTTGTTGTGGCCGGCCAAACCAAAGAGGGTGGGAACCCTCTTTGGCCGGCCAAACCAAGCCGCCTCCTCGCGAATTAAACTCATTTAATTCGCCCGATAAGCCTTCAAAAGACTTAGCCATTTTAAGCTTCCGATGCGCCTCTGATTAATTCAGATTCGACTTATTTCTCTTGATCGGAAAATCCAATTTTCAACTCGTTTTAAATCCCTCGGATTACTCGTAGTGCGTGTGACTAAATAGGCTTCCGATTTATGTTGGCCGTCAATAATCAACCAATTATAGAACGATCATGAGTGGCACCTAGTAGTACATCATGACCCCCAATTAATCGAAAGATCAACGGTTGACCTCAGAAATAATTCTGAAACCCTTCAGCAGCTATAATGAGTTGTGCCTCATTCCCTTCACCATCTTATACCAACTTGGTTCAGGACACAGTCTTTGTGTGTCAGTCCCCACTAGGCTGACTACGTCACACCTAGCCCAAGTAATGTCTTTCTCGTCCAACGGATTCTAATTACTCTCATGTTTCCTAGAGATTCATACTCGGAACATGTCATGCTCTGGCCAGAGACTTCGAGTAACAATCCGACGATAGGCCTTGGGTATACATCTCCTCGCAAGGAGTGGTGAATCCTTTGTAGGTTGTTCAAACATTTTCGGGCACTTCGGCTTATACCCAACCATCCTGGGTCCACACCTCCTTAGAGATGCTTGCTTAAGATGTCAAAGTATAAGTCTCCGTGACCAAGATAACTTAAACACCGCAAGTCAAAGGAACATCGCACTTAAGCTGCAGTAATAACTTTCATTGACATATCTATATGTAGATTACCATATGAAGTTTTACAGCTAGTCACTCCAATGAACTAGTTCCCTTAACTAGCATTCATGTTTATCTCCGAACATCCCAATGTCACCAGCCAGTGAGATTCAGCTGATTAGAGAATAACCCATGCTAGTCTCAACAAAATTGATAGTGTCCGTATTTATCAATTCATCGACTAGGGATATTTTCAATACTTCACAATTGCACATGTAGAGATTATCACTAGTTGTGATTCCATCACAAATTCTTTCATGCTGTGAATTGTATTGCGGACATTCAGTAAATGAGTTTAAGATCCCAATCAAATACACAAACATGTATACTCAAATAGTGAATTTTCATTTATTAAAATAAATGTTTACAATCATAAGGCGATTGCCTTAGGACACTTCTCTCATATTACTAACAAACTCCCACTTGGCCTAATGCCAATCGCTACGGTATCCAATACCACAGGATCTAACATGACCCTCAAACTTGCTCTGAGGCAAGGACTTAGTTAAAGGATCCGCTAAATTCCTTTCAGTGGGAATTTTCTCAATTAGTATGTCATTCCTACTTATAATCTCTCTGATCAGATGATAGCGGCGAAGCACGTGTTTGGATCGCTGATGAGACCTTGGTTCCTTTGCTTGTGCAATAGCTCCATTGTTGTTGCAGTAAACCGGTATTGCTTCATCAATGGTTGGAACCACACCAAGTTCAGAGACAAACTTCTTGATCCAGACTGCTTCTTTTGCTGCTTCCGAAGCCGCAATATATTCCGCTTCCGTGGTAGAATCTGCTATAGTGTCTTGCTTGGAACTCTTCCAACTTATTGCGCCTCCATTCAAAGTAAATACATATCCAGACTGAGATTTGGAGTCATCGTTATCTGTCTGGAAACTGGCATCTGTATACACACATATTACCATATCTACTTCTCCATATATTAGGAACACATCTTTAGATCTTCTTAAGTACTTAAGGATTGTCTTGACAGCCGCCCAATGATCCATTCCTGGATCAGACTGGTATCTGCTCGTGACACTCAGAGCATACGATACATCAGGCCTAGTACATAACATAGCATACATGATAGATCCTATCGCGGATGCATAAGGAATCTTATTCATGCAAATCCTCTCGTCTTCTGTGTGCGGACACATAGACTTTGAAAGGTTGATCCCATGCCTGATGGGAAGGTAACCTTTCTTGGATTCCGACATGCTAAACCTTTTTAGCACTCGGTCTATATATGTAGACTGCGAAAGACCAAGCAATCGTTTTGATCTATCTCTATAGATTCTAATCCAAGGATATAGGTTGCTTCTCCAAGGTCATTCATGAAGAAAGTTTTGGACAACCAAATTTTAACCGACTGTAAGACTGATATATCATTTCCTATAAGCAATATGTCATCGACATATAGTACTAGGAATACGACTGCACTCCCACTAACCTTCTTGTACACACAAGGTTCGTCAGGATTTTGTGAGAAATCAAACTCTTTGATTGTCTCATCAAAACGGATGTTCCAGCTCCTGGATGCTTGCTTCAGTCCATATATGGATCGTCGAAGCTTGCATATTTTGATTTTATCAACCGATGTGAAACCTTCAGGTTTAGACTAGGTGTCTCTGTAATGTCTATTAGAGTTTCTTGAACTTCATCAAGTTCAATTTCACTCCCACTGTTTTCTTGTAAAAGAAATTCTTTTTCCAGAAATACAGCATGCCTTGAAACAAACACCTTTTGATCCAAGGGATGATAGAATTGGTAACCCTTCGTTTCCTTAGGGTATCCAATAAATAGACATTTATCAGACTTAGCATCCATTTTGTCTAATACAGTCCGCTTCACATAAGCAGGACAACCCCATATCTTAAGGTGAGTTAAGTGAGGTTTCTTACTATTCCACATCTCATATGGAGTAGTAGAGACTACCTTGGTCGGGACTCTGTTTAGCAGGTAAACAACTGTCTTAAGTGCATAGCCCCAAAAGGATTTTGGAAGAGTTGCATGATTCATCATCGACCTAACCATGTCCATCAAGGTTCGGTTGCGCATCTCAGATACACCATTATGCTGTGGTGTATACGGCGGAGTCCATTGGGACAATATCCCATTGTCCCTAAGATAATCTTGAAACTCTTGACTTAAGTATTCACCACCCCGATCGGATCGAAGTATCTTAATACTTTTGCCAAGCTATTTCTCTACTTCATTTCTGAACTCTTTGAATTTCTCAAAAGCTTCAGATTTGTGTTTCATCAAGAACACATACCCGAATCGTGAGTGATCATCGATAAAGGTGATGAAGTAGCTATAGCCTCCTTGTGCAAGAGTTGACATTGGTCCACATACATCAGTATGTATTAGACCAAGCAATTCTCCCACTGGATTACCTTTTCCAGAAAAGGGTAATTTGGCCATCTTGCCTTTTAAGCATGATTCGCATGTATCAAATGAACCGGGTTCAAATGATTCCAAAATTCCACATCGGTGTAATTTGGTCATGCGTTTCTTACTTACATGGCCAAGACGACAATGCCACGTGTAGGAGTCTATTCGATTATCTATTCGAGCACGTTTGTTGCTAACTTCGATATTGAAAACGTCACCGGATAAATCTAACGTGTAGATACCATTGCACAAAGTTCCATTCCCATAAAGAACGCTATTTAAAGTTATGTAACAACAATTGTTACTAAAAGTTAAATGATAACCCTTTTCATTCAAACATGAAATAGATACAATGTTCTTTATTAACAAAGGAACAAAATAACAATTATCCAATTCTAAGACACGTCCTGTAGGGAGCTTTAGCAAATATGTTCCGATGGCAACAGCAACAATCTTTGCTCCGTTTCCAACTCGTAAATTCGCTTCTCCCTTGACGAGTCTTCTTCTATTCCTTAGCCCATGTATGTCATTACATATATGTGAGCTACACCCAATATCAAGTACCCAGGTGTTTGAGGAAATAGAGTGACATTCAATAACGAAGATACTTGAAGAGGATGGGGCATCGGATGCCTTTTTCTTTAAGGACTCAAGATAAACCTTGCAGTTTCTTCGCCAGTGACCCTCCTTGCCACAGTGATGGCAAGTTCCTTTTAGGGTATTTTCAGTCTTTTTGGCCTTTTTCTTCTTTCCCTTATTCTGTTCTTTGGCCTTCCTCTTAGAACCTTTCTTCGAGTAACCAACTAACAGTACCGTCTTTTGATCCTACTTCACAGAAGGCTCTACAGTCTTCAGCAGGTTGAGCAACTCAGGAAACTGGTCTGGAGTTGCATTTTCAAGAGGACGGTTGGGAGGTTGATCTTCAAGGACATAAGCAAGCTTCTCTGCCTTGAGGACTATCCTCAGGTTTCGAAGCCAGTCCATGAAGTTTGGCCCAGTCAGTTTATTGGTGTCCAAAATGGAACGCAAATTCAGAGAAGACATGATCAAGTGATTATCCTAGAAATACAAATTGAGCTTATGTGAGAAGAATGATAAAGAATGCATCAACATACATTAATTAAATCCTATTTATTTCTCGAATTGAATAACCCTTTTTATCAATTCGGGAGATCGTAGGAACATCTCCAAATAGGTTGATATCCAACCATAGATAAGAACAACCATGGCTGTGGTCATCAAGTTATTCTTAGTTATGAAGGTAGGTAATTATACCGATTACATATCACATATATGTAACTATCACTTTATGCTATCAACTAATTGAATGTTTGCATAAATCATTGGGTTGTTAACTCATTAACAAGTATGCCTCATTATACATAACACCCAACTGCACCTCTCTTTACATCGACCTTGGCTGTGGCACAACAAATCGATGCTCCAAGTTTAAGGCTGACCCATTAATCAAGAAATAATTTTAATATGGTTGGAGCTCATTCAACCGTTTAGTCAGGCTTGGATGTGTCCAACAACCAAAACTAAGGATTGACCTCTGACTCCAACTATATTATTCATAAACTAATTCCATGGTTTGAACATGTTGAGGTTTAAGCCGGGCATGGATGTGTCCATCAACCCAAACGAGAAACAAAACTCCGGTTCTAACCATATTAATGGAAGGTGTTAGCCTTAATATTTTGTAAGGGGTTTTGGGTCTTATCCTTTCTTTTCTAAGCACATTCATGACATATAATTATGTCATGACTAACGATTTCCTTAATAAAGTATGTATGTGACTTAATTTATCAAGTCTCATTAATTGAATTAGGAACCGGATTTCCTAATTCTAATTTCATACTTTATTCAAGGAATTGTTTTGGGAAACAATTTCCTAAATTGTCATAATCAATTTCGGAAATAATATGTTTAAGACTTTGATTTCTCTAAATCAAATCTTATTAAATTAAGAGACAGATTCCCTTAATTCAACCACATATTATTTTCATGAAAATCTCATTTAAGAAAACTCTATAGGAAACCATTTTCCTAATTAATTTTGGAGACAACAATATATAAGAGCATCACCTCTTAAATCAAATTTCCAAGATTTGATCACATATTTTATTCATGGATTAATTAATTACAACAAATTATTTTCTAAGGGTGGCTCCCCGAGGCTCAGATACCCAAAGAAAAGAAATTTGTCGTAAATCCAATTTGGTTCGCTCCCCGAGGCGTAACCAAATTAAACATGACAATTTTATTCAAAATGGGAAATTAAATTACAACAACTAACTTTAAATTGGACGGCTCCCCGAGGCTCAATCCAAAATAAAGAATTTTATTAATAATTTAAAACCAATTCGAATTTAAATTGTCAATTAATGATCCATAAATTTGTCTAGACTTTCTTGAAAGAAAGTGCCCAAAATTGCGAGATTTCATAACAGGTTCTCAGAATAATTGTAAGTTTTTGGTACAAAGAAAACTTACATATTTCCAAAGTTGGAAAATTTCCAAAATAGGAAATTTCCAAAATTGGAAAGATTCAAAAAATGAGAAGTTTTCACAATTATCATAAAATTTCAGAAACTAGGATATTTCAAAAGTTTGCGAATTTTCATGAGGATTTCCAAACTTTGAAATTCCTAAATCTAAAATTTATCATAATTGGAAAGTTTCCATAATTGGAAAATTTTCCAAAATTGAGATCATGACAAAGTTTTCCGCAAAACAATTATATGATTATGTCGAACACTAACCGGCTCTGATACCACTGTTGGGACCGGGTGCATGTTGACATGGATACGGGTTCGTAATTTAAAAAAATAATTACGTGCAGCGGAAGAATTAGCATAAATAATTTCTCAAATTATTTTTAACCACGTATCTAGCATGCAACCTTATGATGTGTGGACATGATCATAAATTAAAATTTTACAGAAAGTAAACTAATTTACTCAATACCTCGCGTAACTCGAAGTAAGGGACGAGATCCAACCGTAGTGTCCCTTGGAAGCTCCGCCTCTATTCGCGTCCACGCCGAGTTCTTTTCGGGATGACTTCGCAAAGCCACGAGTTTCGTGCCGACAAGAACTACTAGATTCTCTAAAGGCACGACTAGAATATCAAGAGAGAAAGATGGAAGACTAACCACCAAGTAACGGAATCAAGATTCCGGGGGAAGGAAGGAGTTGCGACCCGCTTCTTCTTCTTCTTTGGCCCCTTCTTGGTGGAGGAGGCTCACGGCAACCCTAGGCGGTGCGCCGACCCTAGGGGAGGAGAGAGGGCGCCGGCCCTGGAGAGAGAGAGAGGGCGTCGACCCTAGAGAGAGAGAGGGAGTGTCGACCCTAGAGAGAGAGAGCTTGCTTCTTAATCTCTTTGATTAATTGGAATTCAAGTCTTGCTTTGGTTCCTTTATATAGTAGCCTCTCCATTGCCAAATCTCCCTTTTAACGGAATAAATTTACAAAAGAAATTTATTTTATAAATTTTCTTATGAATTATTCCGTTATGCCAAGTTTTATTATAACTTAATTTATAATAAAACAAACACATCTCCCAATTTATTATGGAATAAATTTTTACAAGAAATTTACTATATAAATTTTTCTTATCATGGAAAAATCAATTCATAATTGATTTTATAAAATAAAAATAAACCATTTAAAGTTTATTTTATTCTCCATGAAAATAAATTTCTTTATATAAATTTATTTATCCATAATTTTATAAAACAAATCGCGCTTGATTTATTTTATAATTTAAACCAAATAAATTGGTTTCTCTCCTTTGTTGTGGCCGGCCAAACCAAAGAGAGAGGGAACCCTCTTTGGCCGGCCAAACCAAGCCGCCTCCTCGCGAATTAAACTCATTTAATTCGCCCGATAAGCCTTCAAAAGACTTAGCCATTTTAAGCTTCCGATGCGCCTCTGATTAATTCAGATTCGACTTATTTCTCTTGATCGGAAAATCTAATTTTCAACTCATTTTAAATCCCTCGGATTACTCGTAGTGCGTGTGACTAAATAGGCTTTCGATTTATGTTGGCTGTCTATAATCAACCAATTATAGAACGATCATGAGTGGCACCTAGTAGTACATCATGACCCCCAATTAATCGAAAGATCAACGGTTGACCTCAGAAATAATTCTGAAACCCTTCAGCAGCTATAATGAGTTGTGCCTCATTCCCTTCACCATCTTATACCAACTTGGTTCAGGACACGGTCTATGTGTGTCAGTCCCCACTAGGCTGACTACGTCACACCTAGCCCAAGTAATGTCTTTCTCGTCCAACGGATTCTAATTACTCTCATGTTTCCTAGAGATTCATACTCGGAACATGTCATGCTCTGGCCAGAGACTTCGAGTAACAATCCGACGATAGGCCTTGAGTATACATCTCCTCGCAAGGAGTGGTGAATCCTTTATAGGCTGTTCAAACATCTTCGGGCACTTCGGCTTATACCCAACCATCCTGGGTCCACACCTCCTTAGAGATGCTTGCTTAAGATGTCAAAGTATAAGTCTCCATGACCAAGATGACTTGAACACCGCAAGTCAAAGGAACATCGCACTTAAGCTGCAGTAATAACTTTCATTGACATATCTATATGTAGATTACCATATGAAGTTTTACAGCTAGTCACTCTAATGAACTAGTTCCCTTAACTAGCATTCATGTTTATCTCCGGACATCCCAATGTCACCAGCCAGTGAGAATCAGCTGATTAGAGAATAACCCATGCTAGTCTCAACAGAATTGATAGTGTCCGTATTTATCAATTCATCGACTAGGGATATTTTCAATACTTCACAATTGCGCATGTAGAGATTATCACTAGTTGTGATTCCATCACAAATTCTCTCATGCTGTGAATTGTATTGCGGACATTCAGTAAATGAGTTTAAGATCCCAATCAAATACACAAACATGTATACTCAAATAGTGAATTTTCATTTATTAAAATAAATGTTTACAATCATAAGGCGATTGCCTTAGGACACTTCTCTCATATTACTAACAGGCCTGAAATAATCTCATTCAGGCCCAGCGTGGGCCTGAAATGATATTATTTCAGGCCCAACGTGGGCCTGAAATAATCTCATTTTAGGTCCACGCTGGGCCTGAATAATCTCATTTCATGCCCAACGTGGGCTGTGATTTAAAATTAGGATATCAAATTACTTATAGCCCTGAATAATCTCATTTCAATATTACTTATAGTATCGACAAGAGGACAGATTATAGATTAGAGATTACACAATAACAAGGATCGAAAGCAATGCTCCATTGCTGTATCAAAATAGTTTACATACATTATAACTACAAACATATATTGTTTGTCATCAAACTTACATTATACAACTGAATCATTTTGTTTCAGGCCCTAAGTGGGTTTCCTAAAATGCTTTTGTTTCAGTCCCACTGTGGTCCTGAATTCAAATGATTCTATCAAAAGCAAGGTTCAATATTACTGATGGGTTCGACAATAATTACAGATTACAGATCATATATGAGACAAAAACAATGATCTGAAACAAAGTTTCATTGATTTGAAAAGGAGTATATGGATTGTATAATTATAAATATACAATGTTTGTGATCACAATTACATATTCATAGTATCAAAAACACTATTTAAAGATTTAGCTTCCAGCACTAGTCTCTCATTATTTTATAGCCCACCTGAAATCGATAATTTTTCATTTGCTTTTGGCTAAAATCTGTAGATCTTTGAAAAACTAAACTTTCTGCATACCACATCATGAAAAATGCACAATCCAACCTGAAAAACCAATATTCACATTGTTGTCATCTTATAAATCCAACCATGAAATCAATTTTATTTTTAACAAAAATAAACATCCTCTTACGATCTGCTTTGGGTAGGTCATTCTACAACAATTTTATTAAACTTTGTCCCAGCTATGGATGACAATCCTTTATTCCATGTCTTGTAATAAGACCAGTTCAAATTTTTAAAAAACACCACCTACACAGATATGTCATTACTAACAATTATATTGGTATGAAGCTTTTTGTTGAGGCATATCTATGAAATAGAAAACTTACAGTTTTTTCAAATTTGGCAGTGTACCATTCTGTGGCGCCGAGAGAATTATAATGATGGATACTACCTTCCACGAGCTCAATAATCATTAGATGCCAATGATCATCTGCATTATTTAGAGGACAGATGAAATATCTAATTGGCTTATCCATATCAGTAGCAATAGTTTGTTCAAAAGCCTGAGCATGAATCGCCTCAAAAAGTTTCTATGGTTATTAAAAAGGAAGTGTCAGTGGACTAAATTATAGAAAAGAACAACAAAACAAGTAGCTAATTGACTTACATCAAACCTCACCCCACAGAATATGGAGGGCTGGTATGGTGAGTTACACGCTTTTGCATCATTTCCAAGAATAGTCCAGTATGTATTGATGCAATCCCCCGTGGTGTAGTCATTCCAATCAAATATTGTCAAAAAAGATAGCATATCTAATGTAAAGGTCCCATTGGACCATATTGTATTCAACTCATACCTACATTCAAATAAGATAAGCAACTTAATAACAATGTGAATGATTAAATTTTATTAATGAATGTCAATAATCATCAATGTTTTACAATATTTTTCCAAACGCAATAGCAACTAACTCACTTTAATTTACTAAGCTTTAATAATGTTTCAGCAATCTCTGCATCTTTAGTCTTCTTAAAAAATACCCTGGAATTCTTCAAGATTTTACTTTTCACCTTTTGAAATTCTTTAGCTTTAGCTGCGTGTTCAGATATGTTAGTTTGGGTGGAGGTCGCAGATTTTGTTGTTTGCGTTGTAGTATCTGACATTGATGGGGCAGGAGGCTCGTCATCTTCATCTTCATCTTTATCCTCATCCTCCTCCTGAACAACTTGTTTGCCCTTGCCTTTGGCTTGGTAGGTTTGTCTGACCTGAGTTATTTTTCTTTTTTTGGCAAGTGGCTCACCTTCATCTGACCCTTTGCTTTGCAATTGTTCATGTAGCTGTTTGATTTTTTGGTTAGACTGAAGTATGATACCCTCCCTTACAGCTATCCTTTTATCATTTTGCTCCTCTTGTTGTTTAAGCTGCGAATCTTTGTCACCAATTATTTTATCCTTTTCAACAATGATATCATCTTTTTGTTTCAGCTGGGACTCCTTCTCTGCAATTATTGTTTCTTTCTGAGTAATAATTTGATCCTTGGCACTGATGGCTAATGCCGTCTCACTTTTGGCTTCCTCCAAACTTTTAATTGCTATATTTAATTGTTGCTGTAAGGTTTTAATTTGTTCTTGTTTTTGTATGCATATATTGCAAGCTTCCATTTGTAAGGGTTGTAGCCTTCCTTGTGCTGCCTGGCTTCCTTCTGGTGTCTGCTGTAATACCTCACATTCTAACTCAAGTGGTTGAGTTGGAGGAGAGTAGTCAGGTACCAAATCATGCTCTATATCAAACGGAATTAAATCAACAATAATTAAATTTGTGGCCACACGGTCTATGATCCTCTTGATAGTGTCAACATGGGCTTTAGGCCAAGTCCAACGAAGTATTCTTGGCAATCTATGAGGATGTTCAGGAGCAGCAATATTAATATGTTCATTAACCCATACCTGCAACATCATTATAATCAGTAAATAATATCCATCATCAAATTATATTAGCAGGTATATGTACTCTAATTTACAGCCAAAATATTTGGAAATCCCTTGAGCAAGGGAGCCTTGGCCGATTGGGTTGAATCACCTACATGTGGTCTATGCCTCAATGTCACCTCCTTTCCAATGGCTCCCAACTAAGGGGCCATGAAATTGTACACGATATTGCACCAATTGTAGTTTGGTAGAATGTCAAAATCATCTACACAATCAATAAGTGACAGGGCAGGAATGACAAGTATGCTGCTACTACCACAAAATAGCACTGTACAAAAAAATAGAGTATATGCAACTGACAGTACAACTTGTCATTGGATGTAGACTTTATTAGCAGTTTCTCCAAATGCCGTGCAGAACAACTGGAATCTTCAAAATACTCCTTGTACAGTGGGCTGGAGGCCTCATTCAAATCAAGTTGGACTATCTCTCCATGGTCAGGTAGCCCTAGAATAAGTGATATATCAGCCTTTGTGAAATTGAGTTTTTTCCCATGGAATACAAAGCTATGTTCTTCTTTATCCCAATTATCAAACATGTTCTTAACCTGGGGTCTTACACAAGAACTAGTAGGAAGGTCGAGGACCCAAGAAAAGGGTGTTTCTCGAAGCAAATGTTCTTGTGCTGGTGTGGGTGGAACAGATTCAATAAAATTTTTGAAATGACAAAGGCTACTTTTCCAGTTCATTCGTTTACTTCGACCTCTGTTGGCAAAACTTGTATACTCGGTAGGCAATTTGATTTTTCGTTGTGGCAGCTATTTTTTCCCATGCCTTCCCCCAGGGACTTGCTGTTTCTTAGATTTGGTGGGAGCAGCTTTCTTTGAAGATGATCTTTTTTGACCCATACCGAACTTAGCAACCATCAAACAAACAATTATTTGACACAAACAAACAATGACACATAGAATTCGTTCATAAAACGGGCCTGCTTAAATTTAGTCTATTACTGAAAACTATCGCTAACCCTAGGTGAAAAGCAAGAACTGAAATCACAAACTACAAATTAGGGTACGTACAATTCGACTAGTGCGATGACGAGGATCTCGCCCACAACTACTCCAATGAAGTCAAGCACGCTACCATGAAATCGCAACAAATCTGGAGCTAAAAGACGATTGCTGAGCACTAGGCTCTAAGGGACGCTATACAGCTGAGTGACTACTGGGCCTGATATAAAAGGATATCAGGCCCTAGGCGGCCCTTTTTTCTTTATATGTATTAAAAATATAACTTAGGTTATATCTACTTTTATTTATAAAAATCAAACTAACTTTGTTATATTTCAAATATATTTTTGATTTATTATGTGCATTTTATTGATTATGTATTTATATTTAATTTTCAAGGCTCTAAAATTCACATATAGATGAACGACGCTGGGCCTGAAATAAGAGTTATCCAAGCCCACCGTGGGCCTGAAATAAAATGTTTTCAGGCCCACCATGGGCCTGAAATAAAATGAATTCAGACCCACAGTGGGCTTGAAATAAAATTATTTCAGGCCCAATGTGGGCCTGAATCAAATGTTTCAGGCCCACGGCGGGCCTGAAATAAAATGATTCAGGCCCACGGTGGGCCTGAAATAAAATGGTTGATCCTAGCTCAATCATATCTAGTATTCTAAAAACCCTATATCAGTAGACAAGGTTGAGCTAGGAGATGATATTTTTGAGGTCCAAACCTCTAATCTTGCTGTATCACCATTGCTATAGCAGTAGTTTAGGTATATCAGTGAGTTTTGAGCAAAACTCACTGATGGACATACCATATCTGGAATTCTGAAAACCCTATATCAGTAGAGAGGGTTGAGCTAAGAGATGAAATTTTTGGGGTTCAAACCTCTAATCTTGCTGTATCACCAAAACTATAGGAGTAGTTTAGGTCCATCAATGAGTTTTGAGCAAAACTCACTGATGGACCTCTCATATCTAGAATTCTGAAAACCCTATATCAGTAGAGAGGGTTGAGATAGGAGATGAAATTTTTGGGGTCCAAACCTCTAATCTAGCTGTATCACCAAAGCTATAGGAGTAGTTTAGGTCCATCAGTGAGTTTTGCTCAAAACTCACTGATGGACCTCCCATATCTGGAATTCTATAAACCCTATATAAGTAGAGAGGGTTGAGCTAGGAGATGATATTTTTGGGGTTCAAACCTCTAATCTTGCTGTATCACCATTGCTTTAGCAGTAGATTAGGTATATCAGTGAGTTTTGAGCAAAACTCATTGATGGACCTACCATATCAGGAATTCTGAAAACTCTATATCAGTAGAGTGGGTTGAGCTAAGAGATGAAATTTTTGGGGTCCAAACCTCTAATCTTGCTGTATCACCAAAGCTATAGGAGTAGTTTAGTTCCATCAGTGAGTTTTGAGCAAAACTCACTGATGGACCTCCCATATCTGGAATTCTGAAAACCCTATATCAGTAGAGAGGGTTGAGCTAGGAGATGAAATCTTTGGGGTCCAAACCTCTAATCATGCTGTATCACCAAAGCTATAGGAGTAGTTTAGGTCCATCAGAGAGTTTTGAGCAAAACTCACTGATGGACCTCCCATATCTGGAATTCTAAAAACCCTATATCAGTAGAGAGGGTTGAGCTAGGAGATGAAATTTTTGGCGTCCAAACCTCTAATCATGCTGTATCACCATTGCTATAGCAGTAGTTTAGGTATATAAGTGAGTTTTGAGCAAAACTCACTGATAGACCTACCATATCTGGAATTCTGAAAACCCTATATCAGTATAGAAGGTCGAGCTAAGAGATGAAATTTTTGGGGTCCAAACCTCTAATCTTGCTGTATCACCAAAGCTATAGGAGTAGTTTAGGTACATCAGTTAGTATTGAGCAAAACACACTGATGGACCTCCCATATCTAGAATTCTGAAAATCCTATATCAGTAGAGGGGTTGAGCTAGGAGATGAAATTTTTGGGGTCCAAACCTCTAATCTTGCTGTATCACCAAAGCTATAGCAGTAGTTTAGGTCCATCAGTGAGTTTTGGGCAAAACTCACTGATGAACCTCCCATATCTGGAATTCAAAAAACCCGATATCAATAGAGAGGGTTGATCTAGGATATGATATTTTTGGGGTCCAATCCTCTAATCTTGCTGTATCACCATTGTTATAGCAATAGTTTAGGTCCATCAGGGAGTTTTGAGCAAAACTAACTGATGGACCTCCCATATCAGGAATTCTGAAAATCCTATATCAGTAGAGATGGTTGAGCTAAGAGATGAAATTTTTGGGGTTCAAACCTTTAATCTTGCTGTATCACCAAAGCTATAGGAGTAGTTTAGGTCCATCAACGAGTTTTGAGCAAAACTCACTGATGGACCTCCGATATATGAAATTCTACAAACCCTATATCAGAAGAGAGGATTGAGCTAGGAGATGAAATTTTTGGGGTCCAAACCTCTAATCTTGCTGTATCACCAAAGCTATAGGAGTAGATTAGGTCCATCAGTGAGTTTTGAGCAAAACTCACTGATGGACCTCCCATATTTGGAATTCTGAAAATCCTATATCAAAAGAGAGGGTTGAGCTAGGAGATGGAATTTTTGGGGTCCAAACCTCTAATCTTGCTGTATCACCAATGCTATAGGAGTAGTTTAAGTCCATCGGTGAGTTTTGAGCAAAACTCACTGATGGACCTCCCATATCTGGAATTCTGAAAACCCTATAACAGTAGAGAGGGTTGAGCTACGAGATGAAATTATTGGGGTCCAAACCTCTAATCTTCCTGTATCACCAAAGCTATAGGAGTAGTTTAGGTCCATAAGTGAGTTTTGAGCAAAACTCACTGATGGACCTCCCATATCTGGAATTCTAAAAACCCTATATCAGTAGAGAGGGTTGAGCTAGGAGATGAAATTTTTGGGGTCCAAACCTCTAATCTTGCTGTATCACCAAAGCTATAGGAGTGGTTTAGGTCCATCAGTGAGTTTTGAGCAAAACTCACTGATGGACCTCCCATATCTGGAATTCTGAAAACCCTATATCAGTAGAGAGGGTTAAGCTAGGATGTGATATTTTTGGGGTCCAAACCTCTAATCATGCTGTATCACCAAAGATATAGGAGTAGTTTAGGTCCATCAGTGAGTTTTGAGCAAAACTCACTGATAGACCTCCCATTTCTGGAATTCTAAAAACCCTATATCAATAGAGAGGGTTGATTTCGGAGATGATATTTTTGTGGTTCAAACCTCTAATCTTGTTGTATCACCATTGCTATAGCAGTAGTTTTGGTCCATCTGTGAGTTTTGAGTAAAATTCACTGATGGACCTTCCATATCTGGAATTCTGAAAACCCTATATCAGTTGATATGGTTGAGCTAAGAGATGAAATTTTTGTGGTCCAAACCTCTAATCTTGCTGTATCACCAAAGCTATAGGAGTAGTTTAGGTCCATCAGTGAGTTTTGAGCAAAACTCACTGATGGACCTCCCATATCTAGAATTCTGAAAACCCTATATCAGTAGAGAGGGTTGAGCTAGGAGATGAAATTTTTGGGGTCTAAACCTCTAATCTTGTTGTATCACCAAATCTATAGGAGTAGTTTAGGTCCATCAGTGAGTTTTGAGCAAAACTCACTGATGGACCTCCCATATCTGGAATTCTGAAAACCCTATATCAGTAGAGAAGGTTGAGCTAGGAGATGAAATTTTTGGGGTCCAAACCTCTAATCTTGCTGTATCACCAAAGTTATAGGAGTAGTTTAAGTCCATCAGTGAGTTTTGAGCAAAACTCACTGATGGACCTCCCATATCTGAAATTCTAAAAATCCTATATCAGTAGAGAGGGTTCAGCTAGGAGATGAAATTTTTATGGTCCAAACCTCTAATCTTGCTGTATCACCATTGCTATCGTAGTAGTTTAGGTATATCAGTGAGTTTTGAGCAAAACTCACTGATTGACCTACCATATCTGGAATTCTTAAAACCCTTATCAGTAGAGAGGGTTGAGCTTAGAGATGAAATTTTTGTGGTCCAAACCTCTAATCTTGCTGTATCACCAAAGCTATAAGAGTAGTATAGGTCCATTAGTGAGATTTAAGCAAAACTCACTGATGGACCTCCCATATCTGGAATTCTGAAAACCCTATATTAATAGAGAGGGTTGAGCTAGGAGATGATATTTTTTGGGGTCCAAACCTCTAATCTTGCTGTATCACCAAAGTTATAGGAGTAGTTTAAGTCCATCAGTGAGTTTTGAGCAAAACTTACTGATGGACCTCCCATATCTGAAATTCTGAAAACCCTATATCAGTAGGGAGGGTTCAGCTAGGAGATGAAATTTTTAGGGTCCAAACCTCTAATCTTGTTGTATCACCATTGCTATCGCAGTAGTTTAGGTATATCAGTGAGTTTTGAGCAAAACTCACTGATTGACCTACCATATCTGGAATTCTTAAAACCCTATATCAGTAGAGAGTATTGAGCTTGGAGATGATATTTTTGGGGTCCAAACCTCTAATCTTACTGTATCACCAAAGTTATAAGAGTAGTTTAGGTCCATCAGTGAGTTTTGAGCAAAACTCACTGATGGACCTCTCATATCTGGAATTCTGAAAACCCTATATCAGTAGAGAGTGTTGAGCTAGGAGATGATATTTTTGGGGTCCAAACCTCTAATCTTGCTGTATCACCATTGCTATAGTAGTAGTTTAGGTATATCAGTGAGTTTTGAGCAAAACTCACTGATGGACCTACCATATCTGGAATTCTGAAAACCCTATATCAGTAGAGAGGGTTGAGCTAGAAGATGATATTTTTGGGGTCCAAGCCTCTAACCTTGCTGTATCACCATTGCTATAGCAGTAGTTTAGGTATATCAGTGTGTTTTGAGCAAAACTCACTGATTGACCTACCATATCTGGAATTCTGAAAACCCTATATTAGTAGAGAGGGTTGAGCTAAGAGATGAAATTTTTGGGGTCCAAACCTCTATTCTTGCTATATCACCAAAGCTATATGAGTAGTTTAGGTCCATCAGTGAGTTTTGAGCAAAACTCACTGATGGACCTCCCATATCTGGAATTCTGAATATCAGTAGGGAGGGTTGAGCTAGGAGATGAAAATTTTGGGGTCCAAATCTCTAATCTTGCTGAATCACCAAAGCTATAGGAGTAGTTTAGGTTCATCAGTGAGTTTTGAGCAAAACTCACTGATGGACCTCCCATATCTGAAATTCTGAAAACCCTATATCAGTAGAGAGGGTTCATTTAGGAGATGAAATTTTTAGGGTCCAAACCTCTAATCTTGCTGTATCACCATTGCTATCGCAGTAGTTTAGGTATATCAGTGAGTTTTGAGCAAAACTCACTGATTGACCTACCATATCTGGAATTCTTAAAACCCTATATCAGTATAGAGGGTTGAGCTTGGAGATGATATTTTTGGGGTCCAAACCTCTAATATTATTGTATCACCTACGCTATAGGAGTAGTTTGCAATAGGAGGTTTTAAGTATATCAGTGGGTTTTTATGTGCCCATTAAGTACCAATATTTATGAGTTATGTTCTATAAACGTATCAGTTAGGACAGAATGATGGTGTTAGATTTATACACTTATACAACTACAATTTTATTATCCACCAACTTAAATCAAAAGGATTTTATGGTTAACAGAGACCCTGAAATTTTTTCAGTTGAGGCACACGGTGGGCCTGAAATCACTTGATTTCAGGCCCAACCTGGGATTGAAATAAATTTATTTCTACCCCAAGTTGGGCCTGAAATGGAGCTATTCAGGCCCACACTGGGCCTGAATTCAAGTGATTCAGGCCCACCGTGGGCTTGAATTCATTTTATTTCAGGCCCACCATGGGCCTGAAATTATTTGTTTCAGGCCCACCGTGGGCCTGAAATAAAATGATTTCAGGCCCACCGTGGGCCTGAAATCAATTAAGTTCATGTTCACCTTCGGTATTAAATAAAAAAATGATTTATAGAATAATATTCTATATTTATTTAATTATTAATTTTTAGAATTTGAAACAAGTTTTTTAAATTTATGGTAGAGATAATCCATCTTACTAAGTAAATACAGAATGCATACCAAATTTCAATTCCTTCGAGACTATTAACTCATATTTTCAAATTATGTATCAGAAACCCACTGATGGACCTTCGATACTTGGATATGTCTATACTCGATAGCATGAGTTAGAGTTAACCAAAGTGATGTTATTTCTGATGTGCAAACTTAGTCCCAATCATTATGAGTTATGTTTTCTTACCGTATCAGTTGGTATACAACATTGCAGCAACTCGATGTGAATGAACATCACACAATTATTTTGTTAAAAAATTACAATAAATTATATTGATACAAATTACACAATTTCTATACAAATGGAGTTGAATCACCAGCAAAGGATGTTTTTTTACAACATTATTTCAAGAGATTGACAGTCTCATGTTCTACAATACATGTCTCTCATAATATTTACTGTTAGATCAAATCTCATTTTCGTCATATCTCCTTGTTTGAAATCCATCTTCTCATCATATAGGAGACATCAGACGTATTGTATAACAAAGAAGGCACAGTCCACGCTGAAAATAACAAACAGTATTTTTGATTTCAATAAGTGGGGTAATAAAATACTTTCATGATTTTAAAATTTTGAAATTCTTCCTCACTTACTTACCTATGTTCTTGTTGGGGACATTTTTGTCTGACGGAGGGCCATNGCCAAACAAGTGAAAGTGTGTATTATCACTGCACAAAGGTATTAAAATATATCTAAACCCTTGTTCTATCATATCCGTCTTCATCACTTGTTGTAGGGAAAACTTTCTTGACGATCTTATTGAAGCCTAAAAAGTTGCAAAATCAAAATTATTATTAACCACATCATAATAGTAGGTCTTATACAATCTATTAATTGATACTAATTTACATCACTTACTGTGAAGAAGGTTGAACAATATATTGACTTGTGGTATGACCTACCAGATGTGGATGCTCCCCTAAATAACATTTTACAGAAGGCATCAATGACCTCGTCTTTTGTAAAAACCTCTCCATTGAGGATTTGTAAGAATGAATGCAATTTCAAAACAAAGGGTGCATCCTCCCAGATAAATTCATTAGCCAACCTGACAAGTTAATTGATAAGATTATATATTAAAGTCCCAAATATATTAACTAAACTATGTTTCATAACTTACTTTAGGTTCTCCAATTTATTTATCACGTAGGCCACTTCTTTATCTTGATTTTTCTTCTTCGACTTCATAAAATGCTTCTTCACAAACTACATCGATACAATTTAGACCAAACTAATTAATGACCAAATTCAATAAATTTGACGTATTTTATATGAACATAACTCACATACATCAATGTCTTGTTGCCTCATTTTGTATAGTTCGGAGGTCCTTCTTTTTTCCTCCTCTATATCTTCTTCAGACATGACTTCAATTACAGTAATGGTTTCTCTTGCTTCATCCATATCCTCCTCACTAAGTTTCCTTTTTCCCTTGTCCATGACATTTGATATTTGTTCCTTTCTCCGCTTCCCCTTATGTAATAGCTGGTGCCATACTGGACTCTCACTTGGAGTTTTCCTGTAATCATACCGAGTTCGGTCACGTCCTCTCCTTGTTCTACAAGATACTGGATCAGAAAGAGGACTGACTACAGGATAGCTTTCTTGACCCTTCATCCCCTTTTTTTCAATAATTGAAATTAATTCCTTAACCCTTTCATGCAAACATATATTCTCCTCTGTTAGCTCCTTGATTAGGGTGTATTTAATAATGCATTCACCACATGGTCTTACATCTTCTGTGTCATGTCCTTGTGATGTCTCCATTGCCCGTGGAATGTCATCCCCAATCTCAAGGTTCTCAAGCAATGTGTTTTCATGTAGGTTAGGAATTATTTCAACAATCACCTGTCAATTACCAAGTACACAAATTTTACTAATATGCGAAGGAATAATTACCTATCAAATTTTACTAGCATAGATCACAGTTTAGAATAATTACCTCTTCAGATCTGATTTGGTTGACAAGGTCCCTCACCCTACTAATATGCGAAGGAATATTCCTCCACTTATTTATTCGGGGTCCTTCAACATTGTATGGTTTTTGAATGGGTACATGCTCCAAAAACCATGCCTACACAAAGTTTTCCAGACAATTACATTAATGACAGTAAAATATTCTAAAATATAATTTAGGTTAATTCTACTCACTGCCAAAAGCCCAGCAAATTCCTTTACGTAAGGGAGGTTGGTGCTCCTCTGGTTTCCCTGACTTGATGAAAATAATTCGCTAATCTTAGGTAATTGGGGAGACAAAAATTTATGGATAGCTTCCACCCAGTTGAATCTACCAAGATTGTCATAATCATCTACTATATCTACAAGCCCTAGAGGGACCTTATATGTACTAGACGAAAATAAAACACAAACAAATATATACAAAATATATAATTTACAAACTAATAACACATCATCCTCTGATTCAACACTTTTAGAATACTGTTTAAGTAAGTCCTCAATTCTTGTTCTGGTATGTTGTTTTTCTTTTGAGAAGTAAGTACGATAGAGGTAACCCGATGCTTTAGTTGAATTAATAGGGACCGAAACTCCACGGTCCACTATACCCAGTACCAAAGCAACATCTCGTCTGGTGAACGCAACCGGTACACCTGAAACAATTAAAATATTTAGTTATCATCAACAATCTAGGCTTCAACTTTTTTCACTTTGGGCCTGAAATGAATTCATTTGAGGCCCACGTTGGGCCTGAAAGGATTTCATTCAGGCCCACGTTGGGCCTGAAATGAATTTAATTCAGGCCCAACGTGGGCCTGAAATAAATTCACTTCAGGCCCTCGGTAGGCTTGAAATAAAATCATTTCAGGCCTACCGAGGGCCTGAAGTGAATTTCACCTTAAACTCACTCATTAAAATTGATCAAATATCAATCATTTAAGACCAACTATATCCAAGTTTTATCTTACTATAGATATTATTTATAATTTATAATTAAAACTATTACCTGAGAATTTAAAAACTTGCGAGGTTGAATCCCAACTTTCAAATATATTAACCAAAATTCCCCGGATATGCTACAATTCTTGAATACAACAACAACAACAACAACAAAGCCTTATCCCACTAGGTGGGGTCGGCTATATGGATCCTTTTACGCCATTGAGTTCTATCCCCTACTATATCATCATCTAGATTTAAATAAAATTTATCTTGTTTTATTGTTGCCAACCAAGTCTTTTTTGGTCTTCCTCTCCCTCTTTTAATGTGCGTATTTAGCATAGTTTCACATCGTCTAACAGGGGCATTTATTGGTCTTCTAAGTACATGTCCGTACCATCTCACACGTGTCTCCCGAAGTTTTTCTTCAATAGATGCAACTCCGACTTTCTCTCTAATACTCTCATTCCTTATTCTATCCATCCTCGTATGTCCACACATCCACCTTAACATCCTCATCTCTGCAACTTTCATCTTTTGCTCATGTGCTCGAGTCATAGCCCAACATTCAGCACCATATAACATAGCAGGTCTAACTGCCGTTTTGTAGAACTTCCCTTTAAGTTTTAGAGGTACTTTACGATCACATAAGACACCCGATGCTAATCTCCATTTCAACCATCCTGCTTGTATTCTATGTAAGACATCTCTCTCAATTCCTCCATCACTTTGCAAGAACGATCCTAAATACTTAAAGTTCTCGATTTTAGACAACTCATCATCTCCTATCTTAACAATTGTTTCACTACGTCTAGCATTGCTAAACTTAAATTCCATATATTCAGTCTTTACTCTACGAAGCCTAAAACCTTTCATTTCTAGAGTTTCCCGCCAAGATTCTAGTTTAGCATTTACTCCTTCACGTGTCTCATCTATCAAAACAATATCATCTGCAAACAACATGCACCATGGCACTGTATCTTGAATGTGCCTAGTGAGTTCATCCATGATTAGTGTAAAAAGATAGGGACTTAAAGCTGATCCTTGATGTAACCCTATCCTTATTGGAAATGCTTCAGTCAATCCACCTGAAGTCTTCACTCTAGTCGTTACATCTTCATACATATCTTTAATTAGGTCAATATATGTTACGCTAACGCCTCTCTTTTCTAGAATTCTCCATATAATTTCTCTTGGTACCCTATCATAAGCTTTTTCTAAATCAATAAATACCATGTGTAGATCTTTCTTTTGCTCCCGATATTTTTCAATTAATTGCCTAAGAAGATGTATAGCTTCTATTGTCGACCTTCCAGGCATGAACCCAAATTGATTTTCGGTTACCGTGGTCTCCTTCCTCAATCTTTTTTCTATTACTCTTTCCCAAAGTTTCATGCTACAATTCTTGAATGTCCAAGAAAATACTGAAGGGCGACTCTTTGATCTTCGCAATGTGTTGATTATTTAAAATTTCAAATGCTTCAACAAAATGTTTAAAGTGGCCTAAAACACTGCACCAATGTAATTTTTTCCCAAACTCATCTGAACCCTACAGATTTTATACATTACAAATTTATTCAGAAAAAATAAGTATAAACAATTTCACAAACTATGTTGTTCTTACCTAAGCCTATCACTAACATACCTTGGTGATTAATGCCAATGAAGAAGACGATGAACCACCCACAGACCTTTTTCCTGCCATTATGATGAAAATCAACCCTGCAGAAACCCTAAATCCTACTTTGATAGTGACGAGCAGTATCAACTTCAACGTTAACACTTAAAGCCGGCTCAGGATCACACACTACCACTTTCCTGTATAGGAGCCTAGGTTTTGGTTGGGCGGAGGGATTCGAGGGATGAGCAAGCGACTAAAGCGACTAAAGCACCTCCTTCAACAATACCATTTACGTTGTTGCGGTGAGAAAAAGAATGACCAAAATTTCTACTACCTTGCCATCCGAACTACATATTATTATTTTATTGTAATAGTGGTTCAGATGTCTCGAAAATGATAACAGAAAAGGCATTTTGTGGCGCCAAGGGTATAATAGGAAGTTCACTTAAGGTGGTGCGCCCTTTGGTAAAATAGAAACCATTGGACTCCCTTTGGTAATTCTCAATAGTTACCTACGCCCTTTGGTAAATTGCCGTTATTGTTTTGTTTATAAAAATTAGTTGCTTAATTTATTTGTTTTATTTTCGTCCAATTAAATTTCTTAGGGTAATTTTTAATTTTCTTTTTTTAAAAACCAAATTATAAAATTAATAATAATTAATAATTTATTATAATAAAAATCATGAAAACCTACTCCCGGCTCTAAACCAATTGTTATTCGCATCGAATCAAGGACAAGGTTTGGTGCTTTATAAACCAGTCGTCGAGCTGTCGCCGGCTCATATCTCGAAGCCGAGCGCGATGGCGTCGAGAAGGAATGTGAGCCTCCTGTGTCGTTTCGCCATCATCAGCTCTGCGTCGCGGCACCCCACGCCTATCCTCTCTCAAAGTCCTCTTCCGTTCTTGTTACTCCCGCTCCCGTCGGCAACCGCTAACTCGCCTCCCTCTGCTCACCTCGGCCTCTCGCCCCCGAACCCTTTCTTCTCCTCCCGACTGTTCTCCTCCGCTTCAGGTGATCTCTCTTATGCCCCCCGCCCCACTTCTTTTTTGTGCTATGCTGGTTTTTGTTATTGAGTTCGTGAATGCAAACAGGTCCGTCAAACATTGTTCTTATTCAGTCTAGGGATCTGCTCATTGACGCGTTGAAGAAGGCCCAGGGTTAGTTGGTTCTTAGGCTAGTGTTTTATTTGCTCATTGTCAGACCCGTGTGAAATTGCTGTCGAGAATCTATATTCTGTGTGGTCGCAGATGATAAAGTGCCAGCTATCTTTTACTTCGCGGCTGTGTGGTGCGGACCTTGTAAGATTCTCTCTTGATGCTGGTTGCATGACATTTTTCATTTGGTGTCTCAGTACCACTATAACAAATAGTTACCAAACGGTCAAGTTAGTATAACTTTGACATGATCTTTCACTTGTACATCAATCAGCATTTTTGCATGTCGTTCTTGCTTTGAGGATGTGGAGTATCTTGTTATATTTCTAAATCCATGTGAGTGTATATGGAATGTGGATACTTAATATCTTGGAATAACTCGCCTTAGTTTTTTTTGAGGGGATTGATCATGGGTGTTACACTTCATGAAAGAAAACTGTCATTTCAATGTATCGTCTGAGCAATGCAGATTTCCTATTATATTAACATTTCAAAGTGACTTTTGTTTACTAAATATGTTGGATCGAGAAAACCGATAGAGGGGGGGTGAATATCGGAAAACTTTTTTTCGGAAAACTTAGAGCAAGTACGCAGCGGAAATTAAAAATCACAACACAGAGACACAGTCGATTTTACTTGGTTCGGAGCCTGTGTCGACTCCTACTCCAAGGCCCACGATCGTTGACCGTTTCCTTTGGGCAATTCTATATAGGGCGCAAATAGTTTACACAATATTATTATAGAATTAAGTACAGTAAACTTTAAGTAGCTCTTTTACCGACGTCCGGGGTAGATTGACCTTTTCGGAGCAGCAGGACGTCGTCGGCTCGAGTTGGGAGGATTCTGGGGCGAAGCGCGAGAGCAGAAGAGCGTTGAAGCGTTGATCGGAAGTTGTGCTCTAAAGCCTTGGTCGAGGGCCCTTTATATAGGGCCTGGGGGCGCCCGGGACGTCGGGGGCGCCCCCCCCCCCCCCCACGTGGCCTTTGATCCGCCAAAGTCTCGGTCCGCGTCTGATCCCTTTATCTTCGGGATCAGCTTTGACCGGGGCGCCCGGAGCGCTCGGGGCGCCCGGAGCGCTCGGGGCGCCCGGATTGACCGGGTCAAAGTCTTATCTTCTGGCTTCGAAGAGAGCTGCTTCGGCAGTTGGTCCTGGGGGCGCCCGGAGCGCAGGGGGCGCCCGGGAGTTGTACTGTTTGAAGCTGCTTTTTGCTTGTGTGTTTTGTGTTCACCTTGGGAGCGCCCGGGACACTCCGGACGCCCTGGTCAGCTGTTGCCTCACTCCTTTGAGGCTCTCTGAGCTGCAGACACTCGTTCCTTCGGTCCTGCATCCAGGGTTAGTCCAAAACACAACAAAACATTAAGTGGTTAGTTTATACAGCCTTAGCTGTCTTGGTTCTGACTTTGGTCTCCAAAATGGAGCCCTAGGTCGAACCGACGCCTACTGTTCCCTCGACGGGGAACGCGTCCTCACCTACTCCTCTCGGGAGAGTTTACCTGATGCCAACCGTTCCTCTGGTTGGACTTTTGCCTGACGGTCCTTTGTCAGGTCTTGGTTGCCGAGCTGCCCTTCGCCCGGTGCCTAGCATTCCTTCGCTAGGGCTTCAGTCCCAGGCTGTCCTTCGCCTGGCGCCTAGCAGTCCTTCGCTAGGGCTTTTGACTCTGGCATTCCTTCGCCAGTGCCTAGCAGTCCTTCGCTAGGGCTTTTTACCCTGGCATTCCTTCGCCAGTGCCTAGCATTCCTTTGCTAGGACTTTTCCTGCACACTAGAGTAACTTGTTAGAAAACAAGTAAGACTTAACTTTTGACCTCTGTTGCCATTATCAAAACATAGGTTTGACTTGGGTGCATTCTGCACCAACAATCTTACCCTAAGGTGCTTGTGAGATGCTGGCTTCTAAATCTATAGGTGCATGCAGTTCTAGGGTTAGGGTCTAGGCTAAGTCCATTTTCGAAAAAGCCCTAGTTTTGAAAGGGGGTAGTTTTGAAAATAAAATAAAACTAAGTCGAAAAGATTTAAAATGAAAACTGATTTTGAAATTAAGTAAAACAGTTTTTCAAATTCTATTTTTAGAAACAGATTTTTTTTTAAATCGAGTAGAGTAGTACGAGAATACACAGATAGATCTATTCTACTGAGCACAATCCTAACTGCCTTCTTAGTGAACTGAACTCAAATTCGGGTAAGGGTTTTGTGAATATATCAGCTAAGTTGGATTTAGAGTCAATATGCTTAAGTACTATTTCACCCCTGGCTACATGGTCTCTTACAAAATGATGTTTGACTTCTATATGTTTGGTTCTGGAATGTTGGATTGGGTTCTTAGTTAAATTAATTGAATTTATATTGTCAATAAATACTTGAGTTTGGGTGTAATTGAGCTGGAAGTCCTTAAGTGTGTGCATCATCCATAAAAGTTGAGCAACACACTCTCCTAAGGCCACATACTCAGCTTCAGTTGTGGATAGAGCTACACAGTGTTGTTTTCTGCTACACCAACTAACTAGACTCTGACCTAACAGTTGGCAGCTTCCACTTGTGCTCTTTCTATCTAATTTACAGCCAGCATAGTCAGAATCTGAGTATCCTGTCAATTTAAAAGTTGCGGTCCTAGGATACCAAATCCCTACATTTAGGGTGCCCTTTACATATCTTAGTATTCTGTTTAGGGCTGCTAAGTGCGTTTCCTTAGCACAGGTTTGGTATCTAGCACACATTCCTACAGCAAAAAGAATATCAGGTCTGCTGGCTGTAAGGTATAGTAGGCTACCTATCATACTCCTATAGAGTTTAAGGTCCACTGGTTTGCCATCAGGGTCACTATCTATTTTTACATTAGTGGTCATGGGGGTACTTATGCTTTTAGAGTTATCCATTTTAAATTTCTTTATTAACTCTTTAGCATATTTGAATTGATGAACGTAGTTACCATCCCTAGTTTGTTTAATTTGTAAGCCTAGGAAAAAGTTGAGCTCACCAACTAAGCTCATTTCAAATTTATTTTCCATTATTTTGACAAACTCTTTTAGGAAGTTTGTGTTGGTGGATCCAAAGATTATATTATCTACGTAAATTTGGGCAATAAATATATCTTTTCCTAGGGTTTTAATAAATAAAGTTGAGTCAATTTGGCCTTGTTTAAATTCTTTAGAAGTTAAATAGGTTGATAATCGTTCATACCAGGCCCTAGGTGCTTGTTTTAGCCCATATAATGCTTTTGTTAGTTTGTAAACGTGGTTAGGTTTATCTAAGTCCTCAAACCCTGGGGGTTGTCCTACATAAACTTCTTCTTTAATGAATCCATTTAAAAATGTTGACTTTACATCCATTTGATATAATTTAAATCCTTTATGGGATGCAAAAGCTAACAACTTCTGATGGACTCAAGTCTAGCTACTGGGGCATATGTTTCATCGTAGTCTAATCCTTCTACTTGGCTGAAACCCTTTGCTACTAAGCGGGCTTTATTTCTGACTATTTCTCCTTGATCATTCAACTTATTCCTAAAGACCCACTTAGTGTCAATGACGGATTTGCTCTCAGGTTTAGGCACTAGTTCCCAGACTTGGTTCCTCTCAAATTGGGCTAGCTCTTCTTGCATAGCTATGATCCCATCAGGATCAGGTAGAGTTTCATCTATAGTTTTAGGTTCTATTTTTGATATCATAGCTATTTGACTAAGGTTTCTATAGGAGGATCTAGTTCTGACTCCTAGAGTTGGATCACCCATAATTTGAGAGATTGGGTGACTGAGTCTGGGTTTCTTGGTTCTTCTAGAGCTTGGTTCAGCCTCAGGTCCGGCTGGTCGGTTTAGTTCACTATTTGATTCGACTCTTTGAGCTGGTTCATTTGTTGGTTCGATACTAGGTTCAGTTGACTCATTAATTGATTCAATGGTTAGTTCGTTTAAGGGTTCAATTAAGGGTTCAATAGTTTGTTCATTATTTTCTTGGTCAGAGTTTGATGAAGATAAATCTGGATTATTAGATGTTGAGTTGATTTCTTCATCAAAAATTAAGTTTGTTGTTTCTTCAATTTTCCTAGTTTGTTTGTTGTAAACTCTATAGGCTCTACTTGTGGTTGAGTATCCTAGGAAGGTACCTGGGTTTGACTTAGACTGAAATTTTCCTAAATAGTCTTTGGTGTTTAGGATATGGACTTTGCATCCAAAGACCCTTAGGTAGTGTAGGTTTGGGAGTCTATGGTAGTACAGTTCATAGGGGGTTTTGTTATGTTGCTTGTTAATCAAAACCCTATTTTGGATATAACAGGCCGTACTAATTGCTTCTGCCCAATATTGGTTTGCTAGACTAAATTCGTTGAGCATAGCCCTAGCGGCTTCTTGTAATGTTCTATTCCTTCGCTCGACTATCCCATTTTGTTGGGGGGTTCTAGGACATGAAAATTCATGTAAGTACCCATTTACCTTACAGAATTCCTCGAATCGTTGATTTTCAAACTCTCCCCCGTGATCACTCCTAAGTCTTTTGATTTTAGTGTCGTTTTGATTTTCAATTAATTTACAGAATTCATTAAATAGGTTTAGGGTTTCATCTTTGGTTTTTAGAAACCTAACCCAGGTAAACCTAGAGTAATCATCAACTATTACTAAGCAGTATCGGTTCCCGCTTAGTGACTTGGCTCCATGTGAATCAAATAGGTCAAGGTGTAGGAGCTCAAGTGTAGTTTGAGTTAAATCAGATTGGGTTAGTTTGTGATTGGATTTGGTTTGTTTACCTTGATTACATGATTCACATATTAGGTTTTCATTATTTTTAATCTTGGGGATACCTTTGATTAAGCCAAGTTGGGTAATTTTTGAGATAGTTCTCAGATTGGTATGACCTAATCTCCTATGCCAGAGGTTTGATTGTTCTAATTGTGTTAACATACATTTGGGTACAAGGGGAAGGTTTATAGTGTATACATTATTTTTTCTAGTGCCCTTAAGCATGATTTCTGAGTCTTGTACATTTCTAATCAGGCAGTTAGAATTGTTGAAAGTAACTATATAACCAGAATCACATAACTGACTTATGCTGAGCAAGTTAAAATTAAAGTTTTCAACCAATAGAACTTTCTTAATAATGAAATCGGATTTAAGTTCAATATTACCTGACCCAATTACCTTGAGTGTAGCATTATTGCCAAATGCCACTGAGCCTAGGTTTTTGAACTTGAGCTTGGTGAACTTCAATTTATCTCCAGTCATGTGTCTGGAGCAACCGCTATCCAACATCCATTGGTCCAAATCTTTATGTTCCTACACATAAAGAGTTTTCTTGACTTGGATCCAATTAGAGTCAGGAATAGCTTTAAATTGAGTTTCACTGCCTAGTCTGTCTCACCCAAATCTAAGGTTTTCAATCACGTTAGCCTTATAGGTTTCGTGAGACAGGTTTTGATAGTTAAGACTATTTTGAAAATTTTGATTAATTTTGAAAACAATTAAATTTTGAAAACTTAATTAATTTTGAAAACAATTAAATTTTGAAAACTTAATTAATTTTGAAATTTTTGAAAAGATGTTTAAATCTACAAATAACTGAACTTTTGTGTTAGATTCGAATTTGACAAAAAGTAATCTGAATTTGAATTTCAAAAATTGGCTTCCAGGTCTTGGCGAGGCACTAGGCCTTCTTTGGCCGTAGCCTTATGGGATCATCCACCCTTTCCTTGACAAAGTCTTTTAATGAAATTTCATTTTCAAAATTATTCTTTGAAAAATTTCTGGTCTAACTAGTTTGGGTCTTGGATCGGTAGCTTCGGCTAGTTCCGCCAAATTGGCTTCCCTAACGTACTATCATCTCACCTCCACCCAATACTATGTTGTCAAGTTTCAGTTAAGTGTGTTTGGTCCTTATACTAACCATTCCTAAATCTAAGCATGGTAAATTGCAGAAATTTAAATAAACAATCAATCAAGCAATTGCAATCAAAAAAAAATTTATCTAACAATGAATATTGTTTTCAGTTTGGCTCCCCCTGGACTAAAGCCACGGTGATGGTTAGGCAAGATGTGAATCTTGTCCTTGGGGATCCAATACTCATTTGATCCAGTTGGTTTGTTCAGGTATAGTTTAGGTACCCATGCCTGAATTTTACCTCTGGACTGATTCAGTACAGCAAAGTAAGATCTTTGCCGGGATTTGGTTCTATAGCCAAGTCCGGATCGATTTAGAACTGATTTCTGTTTTCCAAGGATCATATCAAGACCCTTGGAACCAGATGTAAATCGTTCTAATGCTGATCTAAGATCCTTAACCTGAGTTTTCAGGGAGGAGTTTTCCTTTTCAAGTTTTTCAACTTGAGTAGGAGTTCCTTCCTGAACCTTCTCGGTTAAGGGTTTAGAGTCAGCTCCCTCTTTCAGGAATTTTACTTCCTGTCAGAGGGATTCGACTCGGAGTTTGGCTTTTGCCAAATCTCGAGAAAGATATGAAATTAATTCACTTAATTGGCATTTATTGAAACCACTTACCTTGATTTCGCCGTCTTCTGTAAAGGTCAGCTCGCCGTCGTCATGTTCTGATTCTGACTCAGTCTCGACTTTTTCTGAGGCGGTCAGGGCTAGTAGGTTTGATTGGGGTGCTTCTTCTTCTTCTTCTGAGGAAGACTCGTCCCAGGTTGCTTGCAGTGCTTTCATTCTTCTCGTCTTTTAGTCTCCTTTAGGTTAGGACACTCTGACTTGTAGTGGCCCTTCTTCTTGCACTCGTAGCAGGTTACGTTGGGCTTGTTTGCGGGTTCAGCTGGTTTGTCCTTTCTTCGGTTGATTTTCCGTTTGTTGGTTCGGTTCTTCAGCTCCTTGTAGTAGCTTCAGGCGAGTCGGACCAGCTTAGTTTGATCTCCTTCTTCGTCTTCTGAATCTGAGTCTGAGTTAGACTCGGGTTCAGGTTCCGGTTTCTTCTTTGTTGTCCTTCCCAATTTTACCTGCAACGAAAGCAATACCTTTCTCGACCATATTGGTGTTAGTTTGTTCGTGCAGTTCTAGTTCGGAAAACAATTCGTCTAATTTTATTTTTGAAAGATCCCTTGAGACCTTGTATACATCTACCATAGATGCCCACAAGGTGTTTCTAGGGAAAGCGTTTAAGGCATACCTTATTAAGTCACGATTTTCAACCTTGTGACCTATAGTGTGAAGACCGTTCATCAACTCTTGGATTCGTGCGTGGAGCTGGGCTGCTGTTTCGTTGTCGGCCATCTTGATGGTGTAGAGTTTGTTCAGGAGCAGATCCCTCTTACTGATCCGAGTATCTGATGTCCCTTCGTGCAGCTCGATCAATTTTGCCCATAGCTCCTTAGCACTGTTGAAGGGGCCCACGTGGTTCAGCTCCTCTTTCGTCAATCCGCATTGGAGAGTCTGAGTTGCTTTTGCGTCGGCTTCTATCTTGCGCTTCAGAGCGGTGTCCCATTCTGAGTAGCTTTGAGGTAGTCCTTCGGCATTTTTGGGGATCTCCAGACCAGACTGGATGATGATCCACATGTCCACCTGAGTTTTCAGGTGGACCTCCATTCGACTTTTCCAGTAGGAAAAGTCTTCTCCACTGAAAGTGGAGGTCTGGCGGTGCTAAATCCCTCTTGCATGGCCATTTAATCTGTAAAGGAAAATTAACAAAACAAAAAAATATCCCAAGACTTGGTCTTGGATTAGTAGTGCGGGATATGAGGAATAAAGTAAAAAAAATTCGAACGAAAAAATTTGAAAAAAAAATTCGAACGAGAAAAGGAAATAAAAATCCGAAAAAAATTTCAAACTGGTGGTTGCACCAAGTTTGAACTTCCCCGCTCTGATACCACTTGTTGGATCGAGAAAACCGATAGAGGGGGGGTGAATATCGGAAAATATTTTTTCGGAAAAACTTAGAGCAAGTACGCAGCGGAAATTAAAAATCACAACACAGAGACACAGTCGATTTTACTTGGTTCGGAGCCTGTGTCGACTCCTACTCCAAGGCCCACGGTCGTTGACCGTTTCCTCTGGGCAATTCTATATAGGGCGCAAATAGTTTACACAATATTATTACAGAATTAAGTACAGTAAACTTTATGTAGCTCTTTTACCGACGTCCGGGGTAGATTGACCTTTTCGGAGCAGCAGGACGTCGTCGGCTCGAGTTGGGAGGATTCCGGGGCGAAGCGCGAGAGCAGAAGAGCGTTGAAGCGTTGATCGGAAGTTGTGCTCTGAAGCCTTGGTCGAGGGCCCTTTATATAGGGCCTAGGGGCGCCCGGGACGTCGGGGGCGCCCCCCCCCCCCCCACGTGGCCTTTGATCCGCCAAAGTCTCGGTCCGCGTCTGATCCCTTATCTTCGGGATCAGCTTTGACCGGGGCGCTCGGGGCGCCCGGATTGACCGGGTCAAAGTCTTATCTTCTGGCTTCGAAGAGAGCTTCTTCGGCAGTTGGTCCTGGGGGCGCCCGCAGCGCAGGGGGCGCCCTGGAGTTGTACTGTTTGAAGCTGCTTTTTGCTTGTGTGTTTTGTGTTCACCTTGGGGGCGCCCGGGACACTCCGGGCGCCCTGGTCAGCTGTTGCCTCACTCCTTTGAGGCTCTCTGAGCTGCAGACACTCGTTCCTTCGGTCCTGCATCCAGGGTTTGTCCAGAACACAACAAAACATTAAGTGGTTAGTTTATACAACCTTAGCTGTCTTGGTTCTGACTTTGGTCTCCAAAATGGAGCCCTAGGTCGAACCGACGCCTACTGTTCCCTCGACGGGGAACGCGTCCTCACCTACTCCTCTCGGGAGAGTTTACCTGATGTCAACCGTTCCTCTGGTTGGACTTTTGCCTGACGGTCCTTTGTCAGGTCTTGGTTGCCAAGCTGCCTTTCGCCCGGTGCCTAGCATTCCTTCGCAAGGGCTTCAGTCCCAGGCTGTCCTTCGCCTGGCGCCTAGCAGTCATTCGCTAGGGCTTTTGACTCTGGCATTCCTTCGCCAGTGCCTAGGTGTCCTTCGCTAGGGCTTTTTACCCTGGCATTCCTTCGCCAGTGCCTAGCAGTCCTTCGCTAGAGCTTTTTACCCTGACATTCTTTCGCCAGTGCCTAGCATTCCTTTGCTAGGACTTTTCCTGCACACTAGAGTAACTTGTTAGAAAACAAGTAAGACTTAACTTTTGACCTCTGTTGCCATTATCAAAACATAGGTTTGACTTGGGTGCATTCTGCACCAACAAAATATTCCTTTAATAGTTGAGGATTCTTACCCCATTGTGGGTATAAGATCTTTATTTTGATAGCTGGAACATTGGGGAACAACGTCTTTAATATACAAGGTAAAATGACACATTAACTCTTCTTTGATGCTCACCAGTTGGAGGAACAAGTTCGACAAAATATTAAAAATTCTCCCCTACTTACTGGCTATCATCAATGACACCATGATAATTACCATTTAATTGATAAGTTTAGGCTTTTAAATTCATGTTTTGACCCACTTTTATACGCTTAAGTTTGCATTTAGATAAGGTTTCATGGATTACCTCTATTTTAGCTTTTGTTTCAATTCTTTCTATATTTGAGATATTTTGGCACTTAAATTGAATATCATTTTGTAGGCTTCAAATGATCACGGACCTAGATCAGATTGGGTCAGACTTAAGCCAGAATTGGATCCGGATCAAAGTGATCAAGCATCGGATTAATACGGACCATCCATTCAAGAGAACGGCTAGATCTGAGTCATCGGACAACTTCTGATCAATCCGAGATCAAGATAGAGTCAATTATGACCATAGATCAAGATCTGAAAATTTCATCCAAATCAGAAGTAATTTGACCGTTGGATCAAGCTCAAGAGAATCTAAACCATCCAAGCAAGAGAAGGGAAGATCTGAGCCATCCGCCATTGATCTGGTTGATCGGAGCTAAGGACAGGTAGATCAGGACCGTTGATCAAGATCTGGGGAGTTTGGTTTAGATCAAAGTTAATCCGACCGTTGCATGAAGCCGGATCAATCGCAACCATCTAAATTGAAAAGTAGGATTTAAATTGGGAATTCCCTCTTCTTCTCCCGTCGTCGCGTGTAGAGTAGCCCGATCGCAGTTCTTTCAGTTCTTCTCAGTTGTCTTCATTTCTTCATCGATTTCATTGCAATTTTTTTCTGAGATCGCGGGCCAACATCCGAATTCGTTTCTTCTCAAGGTTTCAGATCATCTAGGTAACTTCCTCGTTCAATTCGCAAATCTGAATTTTCGCAGCTGAAGGAGTCCAGGAAGAGGGTTTCGCCTGTGCTGCCGTTCCTGTCGATTGATCTTTGTCGATTGTTGGTTCCCGTCGACCGGAGCTGTCTCAACAACATAGAGGGGTTCTCGAAGGAGTTTTGATTGTTCCGGAGTTCGATCGCCATCCAGACAGTCGAGAAGGAAGAGATCGGGATCGGTCTGTCAGTTACTGATCGGCTCCGTGACCGGACAGAGGGTTCTCTGATCGGTCCCATGACCGATCAGGAGAGAACCTGATCGGTCGGTTGACCGATCAGGAAGGGCAGATCAGAGCTAATTGAGCAAGAGAATCTTCCTTCGTTGGTTTTTGAGCTAGGGGGTTCATAGCTCAACCTTTGTGTAACGGCAAAGGGAAGTCTTGTTGATAAATTGATTTGGTGTTTTAATTAGGATTATTTTGGGTTTTAAACATGTAATTCTTCAATTGCTTTAGCTTGTTGCCTTCACATTTCAAGTCAAGTTCTCAAGAATGTTTTGTTCTAATTTCCTTTATCTTGCAAATTAGGTTCTGCAATTAATTTCCTGCAATTAGTTCTTTAGTTTCAATTCAATCATTTGAATTTAAGTGTTTAGTTCTTCCACTAGGTTAAGTATAGTCTTTGCAATTTCCTATTCATTCCATGCTTTAGTTGAGTTCATTCTATTCTATTTCATATTGTCATTCTCTTATCGCAAAAACCCCCATTTTACTAGAAAACTCAAACTTCAAACGACAAATAAATTTGCAAGCTTGAGTTAAACACTCATTCAACTAGTCCTTGGAAAAATACGACCTGAGGCCTCTATCCTACGCTTTAACTTTGTTAGCCAAAGGGTTTTCAGTTTTATAAATATCTAAATTTGAGACTCACATTCGTGACATCTATTTTGGGTCCATCAAATTTTTGGCGCCGTTGCCGGGGAATCACTAGTTGAGTTTGTTTAATTTGAGCTTGTGTTTAATATTTATATTCTTTGATTTTATTTTCATTTGCTCTATCTTTTTGTACACATTTGCTGCCATTCTTGTTTGTTTGTGGCTAGGACTGCAGGTGGTGATCTTAAGAGTTTGAGAAGCTATTGAAAATTTTTCTACTCATTCAAGCAGTTCCATGGCAGAGTATCAGTATTTCCAGAGTTTTCAGCAGCCTTGTCAGAATTCTCAGCAACCTTATTTCCAATTCTAGAATTCTCAACAAAATTTTCAACCATTCCAGCCTTATCAAGATTACCAGCAACCAAATTGTCAGTTTCAACCTCAATTTCAACAATTTCAGCAAAATTTTCAGCCAAGTCAACCTTTTCAACAATTTCAGCAACCCTATAATGATTTTCAACAAAACCAACCTTTCAATCAGTTACAACAACAATTTCAACCACAATTCCAAAATTTTCAGCAAGGATACAACTTTAATCAGCCATGTTTTCAACCATTCAATCAGAGTTTTCAGCCTCCACAATTTCAGCCCTCACCGCCACAATTTCAACCTCAGATCCAACATTTCCAGGGTTACAATTCTCAATAATTCCTACCAAGTTCCCAGCCCACTTTTCAGCAATTCCAGCAACCAAATCAATTATTTGATCAGCCCCAACAATTCCAATTTCAGAATTCACAGCCTAGTCATGATTTTGATCAATCTAATGCTACATGTCAAGTTCAACAGGAGTCCTATATTCATCAAGAAGACTTTGAGGATTCTAGAGAGCTTGAGGCTCAACAACAAAGGCTGGAGGAGATGTTACAACAACTCTTGCTTCAACAAAAATATGATTCTCCTCTTAAAGATTGTGAAAGACGCCTTGGACAGTTGGTTAATCAAATGAATCAAATGTGAGCCCAATAATCAAGTCAATCACCTTCTCAAACTACTCTTAATTCTAAGGGGTATGATTGTGAACTAACTTTGAGGAATGAAGAGGTTGTTTTAAGTCTAAACATTCCAAGGGATGATTTTTCTGAAGAATTTCCAGCATTTCATTTCCCTACTCAAAACAGCCCCGGAGTTGATTTTATATCAGTTCAAGGTGACCCTAGTGCAAGCCTAAGGCCTTCTTCAATTGATCTTGCAAATTTGGTGAAAGAAGAAGAAGAAATCATCAAAATCAGGGCACCTACAACATGCATTCCTCCGGAAATTCCTATTCAGAGTTCTTTTCCAAAATTTTCAGCTCAAGAGGAGGAGCCAAAAGTCTCTTTTACCTTCTCCCGAGCACCCCAGAAAGGATCCTCCTAGCATTAGCATGGACATCCCAGATGAGATTGTTGAGGCAGAGTTAATTGCTGATGATGAATTAGCTGTGGAGGAAGTGGAAGAGATGGATGGGAAAACATGTGACAGCCTTGAATTTTATTCTGAAACACCACAGGACCCTTCTAATCTTTTATTTTATGATGATATAGTTTTTGTTGGTCCTAACTTTTCTAATATGGTTGTTGCAGATATTACTGAAGAAGCATGCGTTGGAGATGATTCTACAGGTGTAGGGGATTGCACAGAGCCCCAGGGACCACCACCATTGACTGTTACATTAGAAGATTCAAAGGATAAGCCAGAAGGTATAGGGATTTGCATAGTGGAAGCAAGAACCCAAGAATCACCTTTCCTAGTTGAATGTCCACTGGAACCTGAATTTGAAGTGGAGCTTGTACTGGACCAGGAGGAAGCAATAGTCACATCTACTCTTGTAGAACCTCCAGGTATTCTTCAGCATGATCAGGTAAGTATTTCTCCTATTCTTTTAGAAGAACTCATGGAGGTACCTAGGGTTGAGTTCGTTGGTTGTGATGATATTCTTGACACATTTTATGTAGATATTAATTTTGAAAATTTCATTGAGGTACCTATTATTGGTTGTGATGAATTTCTTGATACATCTTATACTGAAATTGATTGTGAAAAAACCATGGAGGTACCTAAAATTGATTTTATTGAATGTGAAGCATGTTGTGATACATCTTATGTGGATACTAATTGTGAAAAATTCATAGATGTACATGAGGATGATTTTGTTGGTTTTGATTCAATTTTTGATACATCCTATGTAGAAGCTGATTGTGAAAAAATTCATAGAAGAACCTAGGGCTGAATTTGTTGAATGTGAAGCATTTCTTGAAATACCTTATGTAAAGGTTGTTTGTGAAAATTTCATTGAGGTACCTGAAGTTGATTTTGTTAGTTGTGATGAATCTATTGACACATATTCTATAGAAATTAATTGTGAAGAATCCATAGAGGTATCTGGTGTTGATTTTATTGGCTGTGATACATTTGTTGATACATCCTATGTTAAGGTTGATTGTGAAAATTCGTAGAGGTACATGACGTTGAATTTGTTGAATGCGATACATTTTTTGATACATCTTGTGTAGAGCTTGATTGTGAAAAATTTTTAGAGGTACCTAGCATTGATTTTATTGGCTGTGATACGATTCTTAGTACATCCTATGCAGAAATTGCTTGTGAAAAACTAATAGAGGTACCCAAAATTGATTTCATTGGTTGTGATGAGATTTTTGATATACCCTTTGTGGATAATAATTATGATAAATTCATAGAGGTACCGAAAATTGATTTTATTGAATGTGATGTTTTTCTTGATTCATTTTATATAGAGACTGATGGTATTTCATTTCTTTCCTACCTGCACGCATGAGGGAGGTATTGCATGGTTTTGCAGGGTCACACAGGCTTCTGGAGTGGGTGCTCCATCTAAACAGACTCCAACCTCCTGGAAGGATTTCCAAAAAGCATCAAGAGGGAGGAGTTGATCTTACTTTAATTCAAAGCACTCCTCCTCTTACATGGATCTTGTACCTTAATCGCCTTCGGCCACCTGAACATTTTTCTGTGAAGTTTAAGTGTGGGGAGCAATGCATCATGACATGCATGAATCACATGAAGAAAACTCTCTCGACCACCCATATTCCTCCACTAACACAATGGAGGTTAAGTCTTGACCGACTCCAACCGCTAGAAATAAAGGGAGTTTGTTCCTTCTTGCATTTTCTTTCATTGCATGTTTCATTTTTATGTTTTCTAAAAGTAAAATTTTCTTTTAAGAAGAGTTCTTGTTAATAAATGCTTGAGTAGAGTAGAATGAATAAGAGTCATTGTAGATACCATTTTATTTTTTTTTGACACTTTGTTTTTGCATGACTAGGAATAAATGTATCCATCGAGATTTTCTTATATCATTTTAGATTCCTTTGAAAGCAAATTAAATTTGGTTGTTAAAACTTAGGATTTGAGCCATTGGATGAAAATTTTTGGTTGCTTGAGTACTTCTTAGTTATGGACTCTAGAGTGTTGATTTGAGATGAATTCTTTTTATCTAGTGAGGATTGGCCTAATATTTGTGAGACACACATGTGATTGTACTCTAGAACTTGCTTAGGTTCTTTCAAAACTATATTTCTATGATTGGACCACATTCATAGAGGAAAATAGGCAATTTCCTTTCTCATATCATTTTTGCAATGTCTTTGTTGATACACTCTTATTCTATATTTCTTTTACCTATTCTTCATGTTCATCATAATATTTTGCATAAACTTGGATACCTTGATGTTTCTTAGTGTTACTTTGCCTGAGACGGACAAAAGTTTAAGTGTGGGGGAGGATGCAAGCATTATTTTGAAGAAACATGAAGTATTTGGAAATTCACAAGCAAAATGTTTTGTATCAAGTATGAGTTGAAGAAGAAGGAAAAAAATTTGTATCGTTTCATATGTTAAAAGGTGTACCGAGGGAGCACTTAGTTCCCTATTATCATGAAAAGCTCCAAGTTGTGAAGTTATGAAATTGAATTACAGATGAGGAAGAAGAAAATTAAAGCATTGGTTGCAAAAACAGAGCAGCTGTAGAGAAAAAAAATAGAAAAGAAACTTAGCAGCTGAAAAAGAGAGGGAAAAAAAGAGAACATCAAGTGGAAGTCAAGTTTTGGATGAGTTTTTTGAATGTGAAGATGAGAACAAGGAGTTAGTTTGATTTCAAATGTAATATTGATTGAAAGAAGCAAAGTCTCGGCAGAAGATAGATCAGAATCTGCAGTTTCAGCTACTGAACACCACCTGATCGGTCACCAGTCCAATCAGGGAGGTGTCTGATCGGTCCCTTGACCGATTAGTAGCTGTCCAGTCCATTCAGAAGAAGCTCAGATCGATCTTCAGTCCGAACCGGCAAAGGCTGATCGGTCTCCAGACCGATCAGAAGGGTTGACACAGAACAGAATACCAAATTCAGAATTGTTTCTCATCCAAATCAGATTATCCTTATTCCCCTTGGCTCAGAATTCATTAGAAGATATCATGAGAGGGCAAAGTGCATAAGAAACGTTTTTGAGTGTCCAAGTCTTCCACTTTCTCAACCTTTATCATATTTTCTTTATCACGTCATATTTTCTTTACTTTTCTATATTTCTTTATCATGCCATATTTCTTTTCCATATTTTCATTACCATGTTATATTCCTCTATTGTCTTTATCATGATTCTTTAGCAGCAAATTTATCAAACATCTAATTCATTCCTATCATTTCATATTTCTAAACTTGTCTGAATAAGCTTTTGTAGATGTGGATCCAATTCATGAATGATGGTGGAGAGTAGATAATAAGTAAGCCTATGGTAGTTTAAGAACCATGATTGTGTTTGAGTGAGCTCCACTTTTATTCAAATGTAGAACTTAGGAAGAGAGTCATACTAAACTTCCCTTGCAAGGTTTTTTGTGAAATTCATCTCAATGAGTTATGATGAATGAAATAAGCTAAGTTGTTGATTTAAGGACAAGTTTCTAGTCCATTGAGCTTAGATTTTTTAGAATTGACAACCCTAGGTAATTTCTTTCAATTGCTTCTAACTATGATTAAGACTAATCTAGGGGATACATCCTTAGTTTACTAAGTTGGCTTGTGCGAGACGCCCAAGAGTAAGTGTGGGGAGTTGATAATTACCATTTTGTTATTAAGTTTAGGCTTTCAAATCCATGTTTTGATCCACTTTTATACGCTTAAGTTTGTATTTAGATAAGGTTTCATGGATTACCTCTATTTTAGCTTTTGTTTCAATTTTTTCTATATTTGAGATATTTTGGCACTTAAATTGAATATCATTTTGTAGCTTCAAATGATCATGGACCTAGATCAGATTGGGTCAGACTTAAGCTAGAATTGGATCCGGATCAAAGTGATCAAGCATCGGATTAATACGGACCGTCCATTCAAGAGAACGGCTAGATCTGAGCCATCGGTCAACTTCTGATCAATCCGAGTTCAAGATAGAGTCAATCATGACCATAGATCAAGATCTGAAAATTTCATCCAAATCAGAAGTAATCTGACCGTTGGATCAAGCTCAAGAGAATCTAAACCATCTAAGCAAGAGAAGGGAAGATCTGAGCCATCCGCCACTGATCTGGTTGATCGGAGCTAAGGACAGGTAGATCAGGACCGTTGATCAAGATCTGGGGAGTTTGATTTAGATCAAAGTTAATCCGACCGATGGATGAAGCCAGATCAATCACAGCCGTCTAAAATTGAAAAGTAGGATTTAAATTGGGAATTCCCTCTTCTTCTCGCGTCGTCGCGTGTAGAGTAGCCCGATCGCAGTTCTTTCTATTCTTCTCAGTTGTCTTCATTTCTTCATCGATTTCATTGCAGTTTTTTTTTTCTGAGATCGCACGGCCAACATCCGAATTCGTTTCTTCTCAAGGTTTCAGATCATCTAGGTAACTTCCTCGTTCAATTCGCTAATCTGAATTTTCGCAGCTGAAGGAGTCCAGGAAGAGGGTTTCGCCTGTGCTGCCGTTCCTGTCGATTGATCATTGTCGATTGCTGGTTCCCGTCGATCGGAGCTATCTCAACAACATAGAGGGGTTCTCGAAGGAGTTTTGATTGTTCCGGAGTTCGATCGCCATCCAGACAGTCGAGAAGGAAGAGATTGGGATCGGTCTGTCAGCTACTGATCGGTTCCATGACCGGACAGAGGGTTCTCTGAGCGGTCCCGTGACCGATCAGGAGAGAACCTGATCGGTCGGTTGATCAATCTGGAAGGGCAGAACAGAGCTAATTGAGCAAGAGAATCTTCCTTCGTTGGTTTTTGAGCTAGGGGGTTCATAGCACAACCTTTGTGTGACGACAAAGGGAAGTCTTGTTGATAAACTGATTTGGTGTTTTAATTAGGATTATTTTGGGTTTTAAACATGTAATTCTTTAATTGCTTTAGCTTGTTGCCTTCACATTTCAAGTCAAGTTCTCAAGAATGTTTTGTTCTAATTTGCTTTATCCTGCAAATTAGGTTCTGCAATTAATTTCCTGCAATTAGTTCTTTAGTTTCAATTCAATCATTTGAATTTAAGTGTTTAGTTCTTCCACTAGGTTAAGTATAGTCCTTGCAATTTCATATTCGTTCCATGCTTTAGTTGAGTTCATTCTATTCTATTTCATATTGTCATTCTCTTATCGCAAAACCCCCCATTTTACTAGAAAACCCAAACATCAAACGACAAATAAACTTGCAAGTTTGAGTTAAACACTCATTCAACTAGTCCTTAGAAAAATACGACCTGAGGCCCCTATCCTACGCTTTAACTTTGTTTGAAAAAGGGTTTTCAGTTTTATAAATATCTAAATTTGAGACTCACATTCGTGACATCCTTTTGGGTCCATCACACCACCAGCACCGAACGCGGAGGGGAATGTCTGAGTGGTCTGGGTCGTGGATTGGGTCTGTGTTTGTGTAATTGTGGTCGGTGTCGTAGTCAAAGTTTGGCGTGTCATAGTCGTAGTGGTTTGGGTCGTAGTCATAGTGGTTCGGGTCGTAGTCGTAGTCGTAGTATTGGATTGGCATATGGTCTGCGTCGGCATCGTTTGTGTAGTGCTCTACCTTAGGGTCGGCTGGGTCGAAGGCATCTCCGACTCCGAAGGCATCGCCGTCTAAGGTCGATGCATGGTTTGTTTAGTCTGAGATTGAGATTGGCATTGTGTCTGCTTTGCCGTTGGCATCGAGGATGAAGGTGTTGTCGTCGGCATCGAGGATGAAGGCGCTGTCGTTGGCATTGAGGATGAAGGCGCTGCCGTTTACATCGATGTTGAAGGCGTTGCTGTAGGCATCGAGGATGAAGGTGCTTCCGTCTGCATCGAGGATGAAGGCGTTGCCGTCAGCATCAAGGATGAAAGCACATCGGTCTGCATCGAGGATGAAGGCACTGCCGTTTGCATCATCGATGCAAAGTTAACCACCCTCTGCATCGACATTGTTTGTGCAGTGCTTTGCCTTTGGGTCGGCTGTGTCGAAGGTATCTCCGATTCCGAAGGCATCACCATCTGAGGTCGATGCATGGTTTGTGTAGTCCGAGATTGAGATTGTGATTGACTTTGCATTTGCTCTGCCATCGACATCGAGGATGAAGGCGTTGCCGTCGGCATCGAGAATGAAGGCGCTTCCACCTGCATCGAGGATGAAGGCGCTGCCGTATGCATCGTCTATGCAGAGTTTAACCCCCCTCAGCGTCGGCATTGTTTGTGTAGTGCTTTGCCTTTGGGTCGGCTAGGTCGAAGGCATCTCCGACTCTGAAGGCATCACCGTCTAAGGTCGATGCATGGTTTGTGTAGTCTGAGATTGAGATTGAGATTAGCTTTGCGTTTGCTCTGCCGTCGGCATAAAGGATAAAGGCGCTTCCGTCGGGAATGAGAATGAAGGCGCTTCTGTCTGCATCGAGGATGAAGGCGCTGCCGTCAGCATCGAGGATGAAAGTGCTTCCGTCTGCATCGATGATGAAGGCGCTGTCGTCGGCATCGTCGGTGCAGAGTTACCCCCCCTCTGCGTCGGCATCGTTTGTGTAGTGCTCTGCCTCAGGGTCGGCTGGGTCGAAGGTGTTGGAACCCGGATGGCTAGAGGAGGGGGGGGTGAATATAGCCAGACATAAACTTCTTTCGATTTAGAGTTTCTCTGCACTTCAAGATTAGTAGCACGACGGCGGAAACAATAGAAACAGAGTAGTGCAGAAATGCAGAAATCAAAACCTAACTAAAGCAACTAACAAGATCGCTAATAAGGAGGGTTTACAAGGTTTAGGGATAACTTGCCCTTACTCCTTGGCGTGCCCTTAAGGTGGGCGATCCCTTGATCGTCGGCAGATCAAGCCCCGGTTAACACCGGATAGAAAGCAACCTCCTTCTCGATGGAGTAACCTCTCCACAGCGTTTCACTTAAGGATATGGTTTTAAGCACAATGAAACAACAAGAAAGATCTTACTTAGCACTTAGCAAAGACAAGAACACAACAAGCTTCTCCCGAGCTCCACCCAGCGACGATCTCACGCAAGAACCCTTTCTTCGTGTCTTCTCGTTGTTGGACTCTAAGCCTCTTGTTCCTTCCTCCAAGTGCTCAAGCAAGGATGGTTGCTTCACGATCACAGTAGCTTGCTCAAGATGATTGAACACACAGAACGTGCAAGCCAAGTGTGGAGAACACAATCGCGCAGCAGCAAGAACTCAAGCAGCAGAAAACTTCACAACCTTGTGATCAATGCTTTTCTCTGCTCTTCTCCGCTCCTTTTGTTTCTCCACTGAACCAGGTGACACCATCTCACTGCAGCCTCCAGCTGCTCACCTGCAACCACCAGCCAGCACTGAGCTCGTCTGAACTCTCTGAGCTTCCCTCAGACCAGCTCCAGATAGCAGCTCCAGCCAGCGCCAGCGCCCGTTGCGACCTGAGAAGGAAAACAGACAAACCTGCTCCAAGGAAAGGCCTCCATTGACTCTCCTTGAGTGTTTGAATCCTTCCCTGTCACCTACAGCTTAATCAGAGTGTTAGCACAACATATCAATCAGCAAATCGTGTATCAGATGTAAGGCGCAGAGAATCGGATACGTTCAGACGCGTTCAGAGCGTCTGACAGTGCATTTTGAATTAAAGTGATCGGTCACCGGACCGATCCAGGGCTTGTGGGTCGGTCACCAGACCGATCCACCGCTTTGCTGGGGCTCCCAGCTCTCGCGGTCAATCTGACCTGATCGGTCACCAGACCGATCAGGCTGTGACCTGATCGGTCACCAGACCGATCAGTATATCCTCCGACCGATCAGGCTCCAGCCTGATCGGTTATAGGACGGAGTCCGCGACGGTTGATCGTTCTCCGAACGATCTGTACAGTGATCCAGATCGGTCACTGGACCGATCAGGAGCAGATCAGTAGGGGAACTCAACTCACTGTGAGCTCCCTGATGGGTCATTGGACCGATCAGGAGCCAATCAATGAGGACACTGCCTGCTCCCTGATCGGTCACCAGATCGATCAGGAGCCAAGCAATGAGGCATCGGCCTGCTCCCTGATCGGTCACCAGACCGATCAAGGAGCCGCACAGTAGGTTCCCAACCTCACTGTGTGCTCCCTGATCGGTTACCGGACCGGTCAGTCATCACTGGATCGGTCACCAGACCGATCCACGAAGGAACAACATGCCAATTTCCCTGATCGGTTACCAGACCGATCCTGGGACTCATACCTATCCCTCCAAGCTAGGATTTCATCCACCTTAGCCCTCCAAGCTAAGGATTTTTCACCTAACCCTCCAAGTTGGGAATTTTCACCTAACCCTCCAAGTTAGGACTTTTCACCTAGCCTCCAAGCTAGGACTTTTATCCTAGCCCTCCAAGCTAGGACTTTTCACCCAACCCTTCCGAATTAGGACTTTTCCAAACCTAGCCCTCCAAGCTAGGACCTGACCCTCCAAGTCAGGACTTTTTCACCTAACTCTCCAAGTTGAGACTTTTCACCTAACCCTCCAAGCCAGGACTTTTTCACCTAACTCTCCAAGTTGAGACTTTTCACCTAACCCTCCAAGTTAGGACTTTTCACCTAGCCCTCCAAACTAGGACTATTCACCCAACCCATCCGAATTAGGACTTTTCACACACCTAGCCCTCCAAGCTAGGATTTTTCGCACCTAACCCTCCAGGTTAGGATTTTCCAACACCTAGCCCTCCAAGCTAGGATTTTCCATACCATACCTAATCCCCCATCAGGACTTAATCATAATCATAATCATCAACCTAAACTAAAATCGGTGTCAACACCAAAACAACAATCAGGGTCAGACTGCATCAACAATCTCCCCCTTTTTGTTGTTTGACAACCCGATTTTAAGTTTAGGGATTCTCAATCAATTTTCTCAATTTAAAATTATAGGGGAATCATGATCCTCCCTCTACAACATAATCATCCCAAACTTAACCAACCAACACTCTCCCCCTTTGTCGAACACCGAAATGGGTCTAGAGGGGCTGTTAAGTTTATACATACTCCCCTCAACCCTAGGGGTATCCCAAAACAAACAAAGATTTGATTGATTTTTGACAAACATATGCATACATATGACAAAAATAGAGCATGGCAAAACACGCATATGTATCATATGATCATGGTAGCATAAGCATAAACATAGCAATATAGAATGTGGCATACAAGCAGATGATAATCATGTGAACACATATAAGCCAACATCCTAAGCATGATAAGATAAATATAAAATACATGCAAAATATCAAAGGGTGCATCATTTAGCAAACTTTTAGTCATAGTCAAGTGCATCAAACCCAAATAACTAAATAGATGCATACAAATGCATCGAAGTCAAAGCACGTGCGGCACAAAGCCATCATAGACAAGTCAGAGCATACAGCTCGAAAGTCATACAATCCAAGAAACAGAATATATCAGCCATCAGCGGAGGGGGGGTCAGCCTGCATCGGATCGTCCAGTGTGTCATCATCAGCAACAAAGGGGCCAGGTGCAGCACTACCGGAAGGCGCATCCCCTGGAAATGTGTGTCGGCGCCACTCATCGTACCAGGTCTACTGCAGCGTGCGAACCCCGGAGACATTAGACTCCACTGACGTCAATCTGCGATCGAAGGAGCGGAAGCCCGAGCGGACCTCCTCTTGATAAATTTCACGCAAATGTAAATCCTGCTAAATGGTTCGATCGAGCTCAGAAATCTGCCAGCGCAGATCTGGCTCGGGCTCATCGTAGTAATCAGCATCAGTAGCAGCGTGAGCCTCCTGAGGTGCAGCAGCATCGACTGGTGCCTGAAAATGTGGACCTCCCCCAGGTAGCTCACCTAGTGCCCGCCCATCCTTCCACACCAAAACCCGATAATGATCTCGAAGAATGATGCCTGATTTTGCAAATGCCCGCCGGCCAAGCCTGCAATCCTGTCGGACCATGGGCACTGTCCTGCCCTTGGTGACATCAACACCTACCGACATAAGCCAGTCAGTGATGACATGACCAAACGGCATGTAGACTGTGCGGCGACTCGGCTCTCTATAAGAAAGAATGGACTGGAAAATGCTTTCCATGATGTCAAAGTTCATTCGGCAGTGCATGCCGTATAGCATAAGACAATGGTAGGAACGGATCTCGGATAAAGGCTTGGAAGTGATCGACAAAATACAATTGGTGATAATCTTGAACAGGATGTAGTCAGTAGGAGTGAGACGGAGTGCTGCAAAGGTAGGAAAATCATGACCTAGCTCATCGAGGCCAGCTGGGCGTGGATGACCAAAGCAATGTTGATAGATGCCCTCAGGAGTAACATCCGCAAACGGGGCCAATAGAGATCAGGAAGCTCGGGATAGATCGAATACAAGTTGGGTGAACGTCTACCACCCAGATACTCTGCTAGAACGTCATAGGAGAAATCAAGAGTCTGCTTGGCGACTCGAGTAGTGAACTCGAATCCCCCTTGAGGTCCCTGCTGAAGATTGTTGTAAAATTCGGAGACAAGGACATAATTGATGGTCCTCTCCAGAGAGAGGAGAAAGCCAAGTTTGTAAAAGGTGACTATCTCCATGATAGCGGGACAGTGTTCGGTCAGAAAGGGGACATCAATTGATCAGCAGGGTAGCAATTTGAAGGTCCTGGATCGAAACGCCTGCTTGCAGGCAGCATTTGGGAATCGGGAACTAGAGGAAGGCTGAGGCCTTCTTGAGGGCGCAGATGAAGAAGGGGATTTGCCCCTCGAGCTGCCCTCTGCAGCTTCCTTTCCCTTAGAGGATTTTCTAAAGATTTGAATAGGTCATGGAAATAACGTAAATCAAATAAGTAAAATGAATTGATCACATAATCATAGATTTAATCACAGACCAAGATTCGATCAAGTTGAACATAAGATGGAATTGATCATAGGTGAATAGATTTAATCAAGGAAGACATGATCATAGATAACAGAATCATAAGGTAAGATAATAGATCAATGGTAAGACATGGCAAGATAGGGTCACGGCCAACACAAGAGGTCACAGCACAAACACACCAGAACATGGTTAGCTTCAAATACACATACTATGAACTGATTTGTAAGGAAAAGCTTACTTAGGTGTCATTGAAGAAGATCTTGAAAGTTGGAAGAAGAGGCTTGCGCAGGAAGAAGCTCTCGGCGCAAGAGATGAACGCAACACCTTGATCAAGAAGGAACTTGCAGAAAACAGGAAGAACTCGCAGGGAGAAGGAAAACTGGCAGAGATCTTCTCAGGATCACACACGCTCACTCGCACAAGGAAGAAAGAAGACGCAGGGAACTTCTCGCCCAGAGTGAAGATACGCGAGTAGAGAGGTTCGGCGCTAGGGCTTTGAGAAAGGAGGGGTTTTGCGAAGTTATTAGGTTGGTGGATCGGCCCACCAACCGAAATTTAATGTGATCAAACGGATCACAGTTCGATCTGGAGACGCCCAGACCGATCAGGCTTCAGCCTGATTGGACTGGCCTGGTCCTGATCGGTCGGTTGACCGATCAGGCAGGCTCCTGATCGATCGCCTGATCAATCAGGAAACGAACAGTAGGGTTGAACGATTTCGGGAGGCCCTCCTGATCGGTCTGTGGACCGATCACCACAGAGCGCCAGATCGGTCTGGGGACCGATCCAGGCTAGCACAGAATGTTTAGCCAAAATTTCGCCAAGTCTCTGTGACCCCTCTGATTGGTCTGTGGACCGATCGACGCAGGAGGGAGCCAGATCGGTCTGGGGACCGATCAGCCCTTACTCCTGATCGGTCCAGTGACCGATCAGGGTTCTTGAAACTTCCTGATACGAGCTAAAACTTGCAGTTTCAGACTTTGAAACGATTCCTGACGAGATTTGATGAAAGATATCGATCTCGGAAGTGATCCCTCGACTATAATTGATCCCTAAACAAGGATCAAAGGTCCTTATGGTTTGAACAAATCACTTTGCTCCACCCAAGCGGAGTCAAACTCAAACAACAATCATTTAAACAACCTTGTAGCAAGTTGGAGTTTCCAATCAAGTTTCCTTGATTGGAATGTCCAAGTATGATCATGGAGCCAAATACACATTTGTTATGCATTGTTTTCCCCCATACTTGGTCACCGAAGTGATTTTTATTTTGTCAACTTAATTTCTCAAGGGATGCATTGACATTTTGAGAAATCGAGTTAATCCTAGCATCTCACCCCATATCTAGCAAACAAAAACGTTTTGTTGAACCTTATAGTTTGTGTGAGATGTCCCTAAAATTACCCAATTGTTTTCCAACAATTTTGAAATAATCATGAAGGGTTCTGAATGTATTTTGAAATTTAGGAAGCGCGACACATTCCCAACTCCCTTCTTAGAAAACTAAACACACTTTCGGGGAGTGGTTTAGTGAAAATGTCAGCGAGGTTTGACTTGGACTCTACATGTGAGAGTACAATATCTCCCCTAGCCACATATCTCTAATGAAGTGGTGACGCACTTCAATATGTTTGGTCCTAGAATGATGGACTAGATTCTTGGTTAGGTTAATTGTGCTAATGTTATCACACAACACTGTTGGTGCAGACAGCACCCAAGTCGAACCTGTGTTTTGATAAATGGCAAAGGGTTCAAAAGTTAAGTATTATTTGTTATCTAACATGCTACTTGAGTGTGCAGATTGAAGTCCTAGCAAAGGACTGCTAGGCACCTAGCGAAGGAATGCTAGGCACTGAAACCCTAAGTCCTGGCGAAGGACAGCTGGGCACCTAGCGAAGGGCTGCTAGGATACTAAGTCCTAGCGAAGGACTACTAAGCACCTGGCGAAGGACTGCCAGGATCCGAAGACCTAGTGAAGGACTGCTAGGCATCGGGCAAAGGACAGCTTGGTATCCAAGACCTAGCGAAGGACTGCTAGGCACCGGGCGAAGGACAGCTTGGTATACAAAGACCTGGCGAAGGACTGCTAGGCAAAAGTCCCACCGGAGGAGCCGGTTGGCATCAGGTAAATTCTCCAGAGAGGAGTAGGTGAGGACGCGTTCCCCGTCGAGGGAACAGTAGGCGTCGGTTCGACCTAGGGTTCCATTTTGGAGACCCAAAGTCAGAACCAAGACAGCTAAGGCTGTATAAACCTAATACTTTATTGTTTTATATTGTTTTGGGCTAACCCTGGATGCAGGACCGAAGGAACGTGTGTCCGCAGCTCAGAATGCCCAAAGGAGAGAGGCAAGTAGCTGAGCAGGGCGCCCCCAGTGTCCCGGGCGCCCCAAGGCCAGTACAAAACAAGTTAAGCAAAGAAGTGTGTCGGTAGCTTACTGGGCGGGGCGCCCCCGTGCTCAAGGGTGCCCCGGATGCCTCGGGCGCCCCCGTGCTCCAGGGCGCCCCGGATGCCTCGGGCGCCCCCGTCCTCCAGGGCGCCCCGGATGCCTCGAGCGCCCTCAGCTCAAGGCAACAAAGCGGATAAGAATTTTCCAGCCGAGAAGCCCGCTGAAGCAGTCAACCGGGGCGCCCCCAGCGTCCCGGGCACCCCCCAGAGTCAATCTCAGCCCTATTCGAGTGGGATAAGGGCTGACCGAGATAATCTCGGATCGGTTGACACGTGGGGGGCGCCCCTGCCGTCCAGGGCGCCCCGAAGTGCTATAAATAGCACCCAATGCCAAGGCTTCAGAACAATCAAGTTTTCCAACGCAAATATGCTCTTCTACTCACGCGCTCTGCTCCAGAAATCCTTCATCTCGAGATTCTAGCGTCGACGACGACCTGACGCACCAAAGTACGATCCATACTAGGCGTCGATCACGAAGAGTAACTCTGTTTTCTTTTACTGTAAAATTTCTATACTTACTCTGTAAAACACTTTGCGCATTATAGAATTGCCCGCAGTAAACGGTCAACGACCGTGGGCCTTGGAGTAGGAGCCGACCGCGACTCCGAACCAAGTAAATCTTGGTGTTTGCGTTGTGATTTAATTTTCCGTTGCGTATGCTCTTATCTTTAATCCGAAAACGATTTACGATATTCACCCCCCCCCCTCTATCGTTTCTCTCGATCCCACAAACACTTGCACACTCTTGTAACTCAATCCATAGTCCTCTAAAGTATGTATCATCCACAACAATTGTGATACACTCTCTCCCATAGCGATATATTCTGCCTCGGTCATGGAGAGAGTCACACAATATTGCTTCCGACTTGACCAACAAACTAAAGATGAACCTAAGAATTGGCATCCCCCACTTGTGCTTTTTCGATCCAACTTACATCAGCGTAGTCGGAATACGTATAGTCAATTAAATCAAATGATTCGGTACGGGGGTACCATAGACCGACTCCAATTGCGCCTTTGAGATATCTCAAAATTCGCTTAACAGCGATTAAGTGAGATTCCTTGGCACAAACTTGATACCTAGCGCACATACCCACAACGAATAGAATATCCGGTCAACTAGCTGTGAGATATAGCAGGCTACCTATCATACTTCGATATTGAGTCAAATCAACGGGTTTACCACTCTCATCATTGTCTAATCTTGTGTTTGTAGTCATGGGAGTGGTTACCTCTTTTGAATCACTCATGTTGAATTTTCGAAGCATTTCTTGTGTATACTTTGATTGGTGCACATGGATTCCATCACGAGTTTGCTTGATTTCAAGTCCAAGGAAGAAAGTCAACTCTCCCACTAGACTCATTTCAAATTCACTCTCCATGTGTCCAATGAACTCATTTAAATAACCCTTATTGTTTGAGCCACAAATTATGTCATCGACATATACTTGGGCTACAAAAATATTGTCACTATCTCTTCGTAGAAATAGTGTAGGGTCGATTTGGCCTCTAACGAAACCCTTCTCAATTAAGAATGTCGACAACCGCTCATACCAAGCCCGGGGTACTTGTTTAAGGTCATAGAGTGCCTTCTTGAGCTTGAACACGTTGTTTGAAAATTCGAAACTCTCAAACCCCGGAGGTTGCTTGACATAGACCTCTTCTCTAATCAAACCATTTAGAAAGGTCGATTTGACATCCATTTGGTATCGCTTGAAGCCACGATGTGCTCCAAATGCAAGCATCAATCGGATGGATTCTAATAGTGCCACGGGAGCATAGGTCTCATCATAATCCAGGCCTTCAACTTGACTATAGCCTCTGGCTACTAAGCGTGCCTTGTTTCTAATGATTTCTCCCTTATGGTTCAATTTATTTTTGAAGACCCATTTGGTTCCAATGATGGTGGTCTTCTTAGGTCTAGGGACTAAGTCCCAAACTCGACTCCTTTCGAATTGACCTAGTTCATCTTGTATTGCAATGATCCAATCGGGATCATTTAATGCTTCATCAATTTTCCTAGGCTCAATTTCGAAAATTAAGGCAACTTCATTAGTCTCATTCCTAAAGAATGATCTAGTCTTAACCCCATGGTGGATGTCTCCAACAATTTGGTCTTGAGGATGACTAGAGGCTAACCTAGTTTGCCTTAGTATTGGTGGTGCTTCTTGAATGGTTTCACTAGACACCGGCTCAGCCTCAGGATCCGGCTAATCTATGGGTTGTCTAGGCTCACCATCATCAGACTCATCACCATCAACAATACTTGGAGTTTCATTTAAACTTAGTTTCCTAAGTTCAAGTTGGACTCCTTCTACATTTTCTGATTGGTCATTTGCTTTTGGAATTTCTTCAAAAACCACATCAGAAGATTCTTCAACTACTCTAGATTTCTTGTTGTAGACTCGATAGGCTTTGCTAACTAGGGAGTACTCGACTAGTATCCCTTCGTCAGTCTTTGTCGTGAACTTTCCAAGGTGATCCTTGGTGTTTAGATAAACACCTTACAACCAAACACCCTAAGATGTTTAACTGTAGGTGGTTTACCAAACCAAAGTTCATGGGGAGTCTTACCTAAGAATCTATGGATGAGGACTCGATTTTGCACATAGCAAGCTGTGTTTACAGCTTCGGCCCATAAGTAACTCGGTAATGAGTACTCATTGAGCATGCTTCGTGCAGCCTCTTGTAGAGCACGGTTCTTCCTCTCTACAACACCATTTTGTTGTGGTGTTCTAGGAGTGGAGAACTCATGTCTATAACCTCTATCTTGACAAAATTCTAAAAACTGTTGGTTTTGAAATTCACCTCCATGATCACTTCTAATAGTCTTAATTGTAGATGATTTTTCATTTTCAACTGTTCTACAAAAAAAAATAAAAACATCTAAGGTTTGGTCCTTATAATTTAGAAAATAAGTCCATGTATATCTAGTAAAATCATCAATGATAACAAAGCAATATCTACTTCCATTCAATGATATGATAGTGCTACAATCAAATAGATCCATGTGAAGTAAATCTAAAGCGGTAGATGTACTCACAGCGCTTTTACATTTATGTGCAGATTTTGTTTGCTTACCCATTTGACATGCATCACAAATCTTTTCTTTTTCATACTTGATGTTTGGTAAGCCACAACTAGTCCCTTGTTGGTCAATTTCCAGATATTCTTCATGTTCACGTGTGCTAGTCTCCGGTGCCAAAGGATGGACTCTTCTTCTTTTGACATGAGACACTTAGCAAAAGCATTAGCAGCACTTTTAAATGAAACTTGATAAATGTTGTCTACTCTTGTTCCTACTAGTACCGTGTCCAAGGTGTCATGTTATCTAACTAGACATTGACTTGGTTGGAAGTCAATTGTGTAACCCGCATCACACAATTGACTGACACTTAGGAGATTAAATGTCATCCCCTTGACTAGAAGAACATTTGAGATTCTAAGACATTCGGATATTTGAATGTCTCCTATTCCTATGACCTTAAGACTATCATTGTTACCAAATGAAACATTACCTCTATTTTTCTTGTGGAGTGTGGTAAACAATGATCTATCCCCGGTCATGTGTTTGGAGCATCCACTATCAACGAACCAAGTTGATAGATGCTCGCCCTCAATCATAACCTACACACTTCGAAAAATAGAAGTTTTAGGTACCCAAACCTTGGGACCTAAAGCACCAACTAAACAAGACTTAGGCACCCATGCCTTGACAACTTTCTTTTGAACCCTAGGTGTCTTAGATTGTCTCATATCAGTCCTAGACATAAGAGACACAAATGAAGGTTCTTTGGGTCGATAACCAATACCGGCCCTATTGTAGACTGCCCTTTGGGCATTCAAAATCATGTCTAGGGTCTTAGAGCTAGTTGAGAACTTCTCAATAATATTATTGAGTCTCTCAACTTCACTCTTCAATGATTTGTTTTCTTCTACTAGCAATCCATCATTAAAATCATCAAGATCCTCAACCTTAGAGGATTTCAAATCTTCAACCTCAAGTTTCAATGATTTAATCTCATCTTCTAACATCTCAACATGCAAGTTATCTATGTTATCATCCCTAAAGGCTCTCAATTGTTCAACTTCCAATTGCAATGACTTAACCTTATTTTTTGACTTCTTTAACATATTGGTTAAACATGCAATTGCTCTATAACATTTCTCAAGTTCAGGAGAAATTACCTCTTCATCATCCGAAGATGATGAAGCCGCGTTTCAGGAGTTGGATGATTCATCTCTGCTTTCTTCTCCAAGGGTCATGAGTGTCACATGCCTTGTGCTCTTCTCTACTTCTTCTTCATCGGATGAGCTTGAGGAGGATTCATCCTAAGTGGCCTTCAAGGCCTTCTTCTTCTTCTTGGATTTTTCTTCTTTCTTTTTCGATTTCTCCTCCTTCTTCTTTAGCTTTGAGCATTCATTCTTGAAATGCCCTTTCCTACCACACTCATAATAAGAGGCATTAGTCTTATCAAGTTTAGCTTCACTAGGGTTACCTTTGCTCTTGAAGCGTCGACCCCTTCTCATCATCCTTCTCACAAAATTCGTCATCTCGGAGGAAGAAGAACCGCTGCCATCTTACTCGGAATTGGACTCGAATTCGGAAGAGGATGAAGATGAAGAGACTTCCTTCTCCTTCTTCTTCTCCTTCTTCTTCTTGTTGGATCGATCCCCTACAACTAAGACAATCCCCTTTTCTTGGGACCTTTGTTAGCCATCTCATGCAATTCCATTTCGCAAAACAAATCATCTAACTTAACAATTGATAAGTCCTTGGAGACTTTGTAGGCATCCACCATGGATGACCACAAAGCATTCCTTGGAAATGTTTTAAGCACATACCTCACAAGGTCGCGATTCTCGACCTTCTCATCAATAGAATGAAGTCCATTGAGGACCTCCTTGAACCGGCTATGTAACTCACGGTTGCATTCTCCTTCATGGAGAGATTTTGAAGTTGATTGAGGAACAAGTCCCTCTTGGCGATTCTTGAATCTCGGGTGCCCTCATGGAATTCGATGAGCTTGTTCCACAAGTCTTTTGCACTTGTGAATGGACCAACCTTGATGAGTTGGTCTTTGTTCATGCCGCATTGTAGAGTAACAACCGCCTTCGCGTCAGCTTCACTCTTACGAGTTTGTTCGGTCGTCCACCGCCACGATTCAAGTTCTTTGCCTTCATCATCCTTAGGAGGGGTAAAACCCTCCTTCACCGCGAACCAAGTGTTGATGTCCATCTTCAAATAATACTCCATCTTCGATCTCCAATATTGGAAATCTGCGCCATCGAAGAAGGGAGGTCGGTGTTGGGACCGGGTGCATGTTGACATGGATACGGGTTCGTAATTTTTAAAAATAATTACGTGCAGCGAAAGAATTAGCATAAATAATTTCTCAAATTATTTTAACCACGTATCTAGCATACAACCTTATGATGTGTGGACATGATCATAAATTAAAACTTTGCGGAAAAGTAAACTAATTTACTTAGTACCTCGCGTAACTCGAAGAAAGGGACGAGATCCAACCGTAGCGTCCCTTGGAAGCTTCGCCTCTATTCGCGTCCACGCCGAGTTCTCTTCGGGATGACTTCGCAAAGCCACGAGTTTTGTGCCAACAAGAACTACTAGATTCTCCAAAGGCACAACTAGAATATCAAGAGAGAGATATGGAAGACTAACCACCAAGTAACGGAATCAAGATCCGGGAGAGGAAGGAGTTGCGATCCGCTTCTTCTTCTTCTTTGGCACCTTCTTGGTGGTGGTTGCTCACGCCAACCCTAGGAGGGGCGCCGGCCCTAGAGAGAGAAAGGAGCACCGACCCTAGAGAGAGAAAGGGGCGCCGGCCCTAGAGAGAGAGAGGGTGAGAATAAGGGAGAGAGAGAGAGCTTCTTAATCTCTTGATTAATTGGAATTCAAGGCTTGCCTTGGTTCCTTTATATAGTAGCTTCTCCATTGCCAAGTCTCCCTTTTAACGGAATAAATTTACATAAGAAATTTATCTTATAAATTTTCTTATGAATTATTCCGTTATGTCAAGTTTTATTATAACTAAATTTATAATAAAACAAACACATCTCCCAATTTATTATGGAATAAATTTTTACAAGAAATTTAATATATAAATTTTTCTTATCATGAAAAAATCAATTCACAATTGATTTTATAAAGTAAAATAAACCATTTAAAGTTTATTTTAATCTCCATGAAAATAAATTTATTTACATAAATTTCTTTATATAAATTTCTTTATATAAATTTATTTATCCATAATTTTATAAAACAAATCGCGCTTGATTTATTTTATAATTTAAACCAAATAAATTGGTTTCTCTCCTTTATTGTGGTGGCCGGCCAAACCAAACCGCCTCCTCGCGAATTAAACTCATTTAATTCATCCAATAAGCCTTCAAAAGACTTAGCCATTTTAAGCTTCCGATGCGCCTCTGATAAATTCAGATTCGACTTATTTCTCTTGATCGGAAAATCTAATTTTCAACTCGTTTTAAGTCCCTCGGATTACTCGTTGTGCGTGTGACTAAATAGGCTTTCGATTTATATTGGCCGTCTATAATTAACCAATTATAGAACGATCATGAGTGGCACCTAGTAGTACATCATGATCCCCAATTAATCGAAAGATCAACGGTTGACCTCGGAAATAATTCTGAAACCCTTTAGCAGCTATAATGAGTCGTGTCTCATTCCCTTCACCATCTTATACCCACTTGGTTCAGAACACGGTCTATGTGTGTCAGTCCCCACTAGGCTGACTACGTCACACCTAGCCCAAGTAATGTCTTTCTCGTCCAATGGATTCTAATTACTCTCATGTTTCTTGGAGAATCATACTCGGAACATGTTATGCTCTGGCCAGAGGCTTCGAGTAACAATCCGACGATAGGCCTTGGGTATACATCTCCTCGGAAGGAGTGGTGAATCCTTTGTAGGCTGTTCAAACATCTTCAGGCACTTCGGCTTATACCCAACCATCCTGGGTCCACACCTCCTTAGAGATGCTTGCTTAAGATGTCAAAGTATAAGTCTTCATGACCAAGATGACTTGAACACCGCAAGTCAAAGGAACATCGCACTTAAGCTGCAGTAAGAACTTCATTGACATATCTATATGTAGATTACCATATGAAGTTTTACAGTCAGTCACTCCAATGAACTAGTTCCCTTAACTAACATCCATGTTTATCTCCGGACATCCCAATGCCACCAGCCAGTGAGAATCAGCTGATTAGAGAATAACCCATGCTAGTCTCAACAGAATTGATAGCGTCTGTATTTATCAATTCATCGACTAGGGACAATTTCAATACTTCACAATTGCACATGTAGAGATAATCACTAGTTGTGAATTCATCACAAATTCTCTCATGCTGTGAATTGTATTGCAGACATTCAGTAAATGAGTTTAAGATCTCAATCAAATACATGAACATGTATACTCAAATAGTGAACATTCATTTATTAAAGTAAATGATTACAATCATAAGGCGATTGCCTTAGGACACTTCTCTCATATTACTAACAGTCGGGTGGTGGAAAAACCTTCTCTCAATGCCATAGATGTAGCTCTCGGTTGTTAATCCGCAAAAACAGAGCCCCAAGCTCTGATACCACTTGTTGGAACCCGGATGGCTAGAGAGGGGGGGTGAATATAGCCAGACACAAACTTCTTTCGATTTAGAGTTTCTCTGCACTTCAAGATTAGTAGCACAACAGCGGAAACAATAGAAACAAAGTAGTGCAGAAATGCAGAAATCAAAACCTAACTAAAGCAACCAACAAGATCGCTAACAAGGAGGGTTTACAAGGTTCGGAGATAACTTGCCCCTACTCCTTGGCGTTCCCTTAAGATGGGTGATCCCTTGATCGTCGGCAGATCAAGCCCCGGTTAACACCGGATAGAAAGCAACCTCCTTCTCGGTGGAGTAACCTCTCCACAGCGTTTCACTTAAGGATATGGTTTTAAGCACAATGAAACAACAAGAAATATCTTACTTAGCACTTAGCAAAGACAAGAACACAGCAAGCTTCTCCCGAGCTCCACCCAGCGACGAACTCACGCAAGAACCCTTTCTTCGTGTCTTCTCGATGTTGGACTCTAAGCCTCTTGTTCCTTCCTCCAAGTGCTCAAGCAAGGATGGTTGCTTCACGATCACAGTAGCTTGCTCAAGATGATTGAACACACAGAACGTGCAAGCCAAGTGTGGAGAACACAATCGCGCAGCAGCAAGAACTCAAGCAGCAGAAAATTTCACAACCTTGTGATCAATGCTTTTCTCTGCTCTTCTCCGCTCCTTTTGTTTCTCCACTGAACCAGGTGACACCATCTCACTGCAGCCTCCAGCTGCTCACCTGCAACCACCAGCCAGCACTGAGCTTGTCTGAACTCTCTGAGCTTCCCTCAGACCAGCTCCAGACAGCAGCTCCAGCCAGCGCCAGCGCCCGTTGCGACCTGAGAAGGAAAACAGACAAACCTGCTCCAAGGAAAGGCCTCCATTGACTCTCCTTGAGTGTTTGAATTCTTCCCTGTCACCTACAGCTTAATCAGAGTGTTAGCACAGCATATCAATCAGCAAATCGTGTATCAGATGTAAGGCGCAGAGAATCGGATACATTCAGACACGTTCAGAGCGTCTGACAGTGCATTTTGAATTAAAGTGATCGGTCACCGGACCAATCCAGGGCCCGAGGGTCGGTCACCAGACTGATCCACTGCTTTGCTGGGGCTTCCAGCTCTCGCGGTCAATCTGACCTGATCGGTCACCAGACCGATCAGTATCTCCTCCGACCGATCAGGCTCCAGCCTGATCGGTTATAGGACGGAGTCCGCGACGGTTGATCGTTCTCCGGAACGATCTGTACAGTGATCCAGATCGATCACTAGACCGATTAGGAGCGGATCAGTAGAGGAACTCAACTCACTGTGAGTTCCCTGATCGGTCACCGGACCGATCAGGAGCCAAACAGTGAGGACACTGCCTACTCCCTGATCGGTCACCAGACCGATCAGGAGCCAAGCAATGAGGCATCGGCCTGCTCCCTGATCGGTCACCAGACCGATCAGGAGCCGCACAGTAGGTTCCCAACCTCACTGTGTGCTCCCTGATCGGTCACCGAACCGGTCAGTCATCGCTGGATCGGTCACCAGACCGATCCACGAAGGAATAGCGTGCCAATTTTCCTGATCGGTCACCAGACCGATCCAGGGGCTCAAACCTAGCCCTCCAAGCTAGGATTTCATCCACCTTAGCCCTCCAAGCTAAGGATTTTTCACCTAACCCTCCAAGTTGTGAATTTTCACCTAACCCTCCAAGTTAAGACTTTTCACCTAGTGTAACGACCCACCTTCTGGTACTAAGCTGTAACGCGGATCGCTACTAACTAACTGGCTAACTGACTAATTAATGATTTCTAATAATGCTAAACCAAACTAGGAGAATTTTAAAAATTCTTATTTCGCTATTTACTGAACTAACAATTCATAAACATGTTGAAAGTACTAACTAGCCTAAAATAAAGGCAAACTTTTTTTCTTGGCAGGATCGATCCCCAACCTCTGGGTTGCATGGCTAAGCACTAACCAGCTGCTCTAACACCAGCTTTGTTTACACAGTACCAGTCGACTGCTAATCCAGTCGACCGTTGGATCGCAAGGAGGCTCTGTGCCCATCCAGTAGAGTGATTTCCTAGTCGACTGGAGTTCGAAACCCCAGATTTCAGATCATATCAAAAGTGGCAAAGAAGATCTACCGTATTTCCATATCAAATGCTCCATAATTCATAACTAAGCTCTGCCTCAGGTCTTCCCTGATTCTAGGCATTTGATACATGTTTTTTAGGGGTTTCTTAGCATGTTTATAGCAACTTAGAAATCATTAAAGCGATATGTGAGACATAAACATGAATATGCAAAGTTTGTATCAACTTCTTATTGAACCATTCGTTATTCATTTCTAAGAGCATTCTTAGCTACTACATGTCATTCTTATAGTGCATGCATCTTAGAACAAGATATCCTATTTATTTAGCATGTAAATCAAAGTATCAGCTCTTATCTCTAAGCTTAAGCATGTCTAAATTACCATATTACAGTAATGACTCATGACATTCAAGCATTCACAACCAATTTAAGTTAGGTAGTAACTACTCAAGCATACTAGCCACAATACAATCTAATTAAATTTATATGGTTCCATAACATATTCGGAATAACTAAGAAGCATATAAGACTATTCTATGCTTTGCAAGTTCCGAAGACTTTTATTCCAACTCCACATCACACACACTTTGCATCAACCGCGCCTCCGCTACTATGCTTTCTTTACGTTCTGCAGTATAAGAATAAACTTTGCATAAAGCTTAGTAAATACCATCTAGCCTACAAAACTATGACCGATTATGCTTTTTACATTTAGCAGATAACTCATAGTGCTAAGCAATCATTGGCTCAGTTTTACTTGAACTGAAGATTAGAGAATGTCAGTGGTTTGTACGATTGCATCGTTTGATGTCTCATTTCAGCTGTCATGTTCTGAATTACTGCATTTGAATTCTGCACTAAGTTCATCTCTGATTTGTGCATTCATTTCTGAACTTCTTCTTAATTCATGATTAGCATTCACTAGTAGCTAAATCTTCCAAGTTTAAGTAATTAATTTCAATTCGGAATTGTCAATTACAGATTTGGCACTTAATATCATTATGGCACTTAAGATCCTTTTATTCCTTTGGATTAAGTGTTTCTCTTATTTACTTGCTTAAGCATTTGTTTTGCCATTAGAATTCAAACTTGTTCTTAAATTCGGTTAAGTTACCTTTCTTTCCATTGCAATTTCATTTTCGATTACATCCCCAAATCTAATTACTTGTTTGAAACCCAAAAACACAAACGACACATAAATACGAGTTCGAATCAAACACGACAACTAGCCCCCGAGAAAAATACGACCTGTGGCCCCTATATTACATTTTCAGATTTTGATTGTAAAAAGGGTTTCCAGCATTTCGTATACATTTAAATTTGAGGCCCAAACTATGTGTCACGACTTGTTCATAATCCACGATTTCTAATCGTAGGACATACATATAAGGAAATAAAGCATACGAAACGTCAATCGAAACTACTTATACTGCAGGTGAGGGATACTTACATCCTGCGCTTGTTCTTACGACTCTAAAGCGTAGGCTTTTTGGAAAAAGAACGATCCTTAGAGTTTCGGAGAGCTTCTAACGGAGAATTCTTCCTCGGAGAGATTCCCTAACGTAGCCTCCTTCTTAAATCCTCTGGATCTTCCCTTGGTTCGCGCGCGCGGGAGAGAGGGCGAGAGGAGAGGTCGCGGCCATGAGGGAGGGCGTCGGCGTCGCTGGGTTGGGGAGAAAATCAACCTAAAACTCGTAACTCCCTCTTTTATACTTATGGGGCGAATTTAACTAATTATACGTTATCTATTATTTCTCTTAATCTTATTTCAACAAAACCTAATTGCTCTCTTGGTAAGTGCACTCTCCTCTCACAAGTAGGTTACGGGATTAAATCCCACTTAATGTTTTTTTTTCTTTTTATCCCTTTTTGCCACTTTCGTTTATGGAAAAATTCTATAAAAATATCCATAAATTCGGAATAAATTCTAAGATATTTCTAAAATTAGTTTTGAGAATTTTCGGGCGTTACAATCCCCCATACCTTATAAAAAGTTCGTCCTCGAACTTAAAACAACTCTGGGTATTTCTGCCTCATGCTGTCCTCTGGTTCCCATGTTACCTCTTCTACTCTGTGATTTTGCCATATGACTTTCACTAATGGTACCTCCTTGTTTCGCAATTTCTTAACTGCTCGGTCTATTATCTGAATAGGCCGACTATCATAACTGAGATCTTCGCGAATTTGTACCGTCTGTGCCTCTATCACCTGGGTGGCATCTGGGATATGCTTCTTCAGCATGGAAATGTGAAATACATTGTGGATAGCTGACATCTCCTGAGGTAGCTCTAACTCATAAGCTACTTTGCCAACTCTTCTAGTGATGGGGTATGGTCCTACATATCTGGGACTTAGCTTGCCCTTCTTCCCAAAACGCATTACTCCCTTCATGGGAGCCACTCTGAGGAACACTGAATCCCCAACTTCAAACTCTAATGGTCTGCGCCGTGTATCAGCATAGCTCTTCTGGCGGCTTTGAGCTGTTTCTATTTTCTGGCGGATCTGCTGTATGACTACGGTGGTATCATCTATAAGATCTGTCTGTAGGCCTAACTCTTGCCTCTCACCACCCTCGTACCAGCAGATAGGAGATCTACACCTCCGCCCATATAAAGCCTCATATGGTGCCATGCCGATAGTGGCCTGATAACTATTGTTGTAAGCGAATTCCGCTAAGCACAAGTATCTGCACCAACTGCCCTTGAAATCTAAAGCACAAGCTCTGAGCATATCTTCTAGTACTTGATTAACTCTCTCTGTCTGACCATCTGTCTGAGGATGGAAAGCTGTGCTAAACTTCAGTTTGGTGCCTAGAGCTGTCTGTACGCACTCCCAGAAGTGCGAAGTGAACCTACTGTCCCTATCTGAAATGATAGTCCTAGGGACTCCATGTAGTCTGACGATCTCCTTGAGGTATAACTGAGCTAGTTGTTCCATGGAATAGGAGATCCTGATAGCTAGGAAGTGGGCAGACTTAGTCAATCTGTCTACTATTACCCAGATTGCATCATATCCATTCGTTATTCTTGGTAGTCCCACTATAAAATCCATGGAAATATCTTCCCATTTCCATTCTGGAATCTGAATAGGCTGCAGAACTCCACCTGGTCTCTGATGTTCTGCCTTGACTCTTTGGCATGTCAGACAGGTACTGACATATCTGGCGATGTCTCTCTTCATCCCAGGCCACCAAAAACGTCCCCTGAGGTCTTGGTACATTTTGGTGGAACCAGGATGCATCGCATAAGGAGATCTATGTGCGTCCTCTAGGATCTTCCTTCGGAGCTCTTCTTGGTTCGGAACACATAAGCGGTCACCGTAGTACAGTGTCCCACTATCTGATAGGCGAAATTCTCCATGTTCGGCTTCTGTCATCCCCTGCTTGATTTTCTGAAGGTCAGGATCTTGATCCTATGCTGTCTGGATGTCTTCAATCAGGGTGGACACTAATGTCAAAGTGGAGAGCTGCCCAACTAAAATTTCCAGTCCGAACTCTGATAACTCTTTCCAAAGGGGCTGTGACATCGTGGACAAAGCTAGTAGGGTGGCACTAGATTTTCTGCTAAGTGCATCTGCCACCTTATTAGCTTTACCTGGATGGTAGAGGATGTCAATGTCATAATCCTTGACTAGCTCAAGCCACCTGCGTTGTCTCATGTTCAGATCCTTCTGAGTAAAGAAATACTTTAGACTCTGATGATCTGTGAAAATCCTACACTGGGCTCCGTATAAGTAATGTCTCCAAATCTTGAGAGCGAACACTACTGCAGCTAGCTCAAGGTCATGGGTAGGGTAATTCTTCTCATAATCCTTGAGTTGTCTAGAGGCATAGGCAATAACCTTGCCATTCTGCATCAGCACTGCTCCAAGTCCTAATTTAGACACATCGCTATATATGTCAAAGCTGTCAGTGGTCTCGGGAAGAGTCAAGATGGGAGCACTAGTCAATCTTCTCTTTAATTCTGTAAAACTGTTCTCGCAGTCCTCTGTCCACTGAAACTTTCTGTTCTTTCTGGTAAGAGCTGTCAGTGGGGAGGCTATTCTGGAGAAATCCTCTACGAACTTCCTGTAGTAACCGGCTAGACCCAGAAAACTTCTGATCTCACTGGCATTATTCGGTCTGATCCAGTTTCTTACTATTTCTATTTTGCTGGGGTCTACCATCACCCCTTCCTTGGAGATGATGTGACCTAGAAAAGACACCTGATCGAGCCAGAATTCACATTTTGAGAATTTTGCATACAGCTGGCTCTGCTGAAGAATCTGCAATACTGTCCTGAGATGCTCAGCATGTTCCTCCTGAGTTCCTGAGTAGATAAGAATGTCATCAATGAAGACGATGACAAACTTATCTAAGTACTCCCTGAATACTCTATTCATGAGGTCCATAAATGTCGCTGGAGCATTTGTGACCCCAAAAGGCATGAATACAAACTCGTAGTGTCCGTATCTTGTTCTGAAAGCTGTCCTGGGGATGTCACTTTCTTTAACTTTCACCTGGTGATAACCCGATCTCAAGTCTATTTTTGAGAACACTGCTGCTCCCTTTAGCTGATCGAACAAGTCATCAATTCTTGGCAAGGGATACTTGTTCTTGATGGTGACTTGATTCGACGCCCGGTAATTTATACACAAGCGCATGGACCCGTCTTTCTTCTTCACGAATAATACGGGAGCTCCCCAAGGTGAATGACTAGGGCGTATGAAGCCCTTGTCGAGCAGCTCCTATAGTTGCTCCTGAAGTTCTCTTAATTCTGCTAGAGCCATACGGTATGGTGCTTTTGAAATGGGATTGGTACCTGGAATGAGACCTATCTCAAACTCTATCTCCCTGTCTGGCGCTAAGCCTGGTAACTCGTCAGGGAAGACTGCTGGGTAGTCACATACCACTGGGACCTCTTCTAGCTTTTGGTCCTTCTCTTATTCGGTATTGACTACATGTGCTAGAAATCCGGTACATCCTGAATCCAACAGTTTCTGTGCTTTTAAAGCTGAGAGAAATGTCTTGGCCTTTCTCTTGGGTTCTCCGATGTATTCAAACTGCACTCCTTCTTCAGGTTGGAATATGACTTTCCTTTTACGGCATTCTATGGAGGCACCGTACTTGATTAGGAAGTCCATTCCAAAAATGACATCATAATCAGTCATATCCAGCACTATCAGATCACCATAAAGCTCTCTGCCTGCTATACTGATTGGCACTGCACGGAGCCAGTGCGTGGACGCCATAATCTCTCCTGAAGGTAGGGTGGTTAAGAACTGGCCACTGAGTACATCTGGAGGTATAGTTAACTTCTCTGCGAACGCCTTGGGGTTTCTGAGTTCCTGAACTGCCTTGGCCTTTACTTTCTATCATGACTGACTTCTGCTGTTGCATGCTGTTCAGGTAGTGCTCGGTGATCAGAGCACTGCTAACTAGTTCTTCTGAGGTTTGCGGCCTATGAACGCCGCTGGCCACATTCAATGCTATTTCTGGCCTTAGCATCTTGAGCATTAGCCTGACTCGCTCTCGTTTAGTGCTGACCAGTTTAGGGCACAGGCGAGCCAGTCTGTTGAATCTCTTCACGTCTTCCTCTACTAATAGGTTACCTTGATGAAATTCAGTGAATTCATCATAATGCCGGTTAGTAACCCGCATATGAAAGAATTCTTTGAAGAACTCATCTTCGAAGTTGGCCCACGTCATCTGATTTATGTCTCGCTTGGCCTTCACCCTTTCCCACCACATTCTAGCATCTCCTGCTAGGCAGAAGGAGGCGCACTTCACTTTCTCATGTTCTGGCCAGTCCAGAAGCTCCATGGTACTCTCCAGGGTTTTGAACTAGGCTTGTGCATCCCACGGTTCACTAGTGCCTGAAAAGGTCTCTGGTTTGAGTTTCTGCCACTGAACCAGATATGCTTCTCTTCTAGCTCCTACTGCTAGGGCTTCGGGTGCTATTGGTGGGATTGGTGCTCAAGGTGGAACCTCTATCACTATTGGGGTTTCCACATTTGGTCCTGGCGTAGCAGTAGGTGTGGTTTGCTGATTAGCCCTTAAAGTGGCTATCTCTTGCTGCTGCTCAACTATCTGTCTCTGGAGCTGAGCCACTATCTCCACGAGATTAGGTGGAGTTACTATGTCAGTTGCCTCCTATTGAGACTCAGTAGCTGGTGCCCTTCTAGTTGGGCGTCCTCTTGCCATTATCTAAAATAGAAGAGGGTCCTACCGTTCATATTCTAATTCTAAAAACATGCTATCAGATATAAACTGAGGTATTAAACATGCTTCCGTTAAATGCAACCAAGAACTGACTAGAAACAGATAGCATGAATAACATGTAAATACTATAATTCTGAAAGCAAGAAAATATAGTAATGTGAGAGATACTCTTACTTGGAAGCTGCAGGTCTGATGCTGATGTGTGTGAGGAGGAAAGATGGAACTTGCTCTGATACCACTCTGTAACGACCCACCTTCTGGTACTAAGCTGTAACACGGATCGCTACTAACTAACTGGCTAACTGACTAATTAATGATTTCTAATAATGCTAAACCAAACTGGGAGAATTTTGAAAATTCTTATTTCGCTATTTACTGAACTAACAATTCATAAACATGTTGAAAGTACTAACTAGCCTAAAATAAAGCAAAACTTTTATTTTTTTTATCTTGGCAGGATTCGATCCCCCAACCTCTGGGTTGCATGGCTAAAGCACTAACCAGCTGCTCTACACCAGTTTTGTTTTACACAGTACCAGTCGACTGCTATCGACTGGTCGGGCCACAGAATGTTTCTGTGCCCGATACCAGTCGACTGGTATTTTCCCAGTCGACTGGTAGTTCTGAAAACCCAGATTTCAGAGTTTCAGAATGTGCCAAAGTCGACCTATTCCATACCAAATGCTCCATAAATTCATATCTAAGCTTCCTAACAGGTCTACAATGATTCTAAGGCATTTGATACATGTTTTTAGGGGGTTTCTAGCATGTATAGCAACTTAGAAATCATAAAAGCGACATGTAGAGACATAAACATGAATATGCCAAGTTTGTATCAACTTCTTATTGAAACCATTCGTTATTCATATCTAAGAGCATTCTTAGCTACTACATGTCATTCTATATAGTGCATGCATCTTAGAACAAGCATATCCTATATATTTAGCATGTAAATCAAAAGTATCAAGCTCTTATCTCTAAAGCTTAAGCATGGATCTAAATTACCATATTACAAGTAAATGACTCATGACATTCAAGCATTCACAAAACCAATATTAAGTTAGGTAAGTAAACTACTTCAAGGATACTAGGCACCACGAATACAAGTCTAATTAAATTCATACATGATTCACATAACATATTGTGGAATAACTAAAGAAGCATAATAAAGACTATTTCTATGCTTTGCAAGTTCCGAAGACTTTTATTCCAACTCCACCATCACACACACTTTGCATCAAGCCCGCCGCCTCCGCTACTAGTGCTTTCCTTTACCCGTATCTGCAGTATAAGGAAATGCAGACTAATAAGCATAAAGCTTAGTAAGTACCATCTAGCCTCACAAAACTATGAAAACTCGAATTATGGTTTTGTAAAACATGCTATGCACATACATGCTCATATCCATAAGTAATCATGCTAGGCTCATGCTAAAATACATATCATAGAATGTCATGGCATATAACTGAGACATGACACATACTGAACTAAAACTGAAAAGTAAGCTATAGCATGGCATACATATCTGAACTGGAACTGAAACTAACTAACATAAAACTAATTATTAAATTCACCACATGCTAATATGAATTTCTGAAAACTAAATACATATAGTAGGTGAAAATAATAATCAACTGCTGTGGGCCCGGCAATGTACCAACTGTGCGCGCATCCCTAATAGACCCGAGGTAGTAAATCCCGAATTCATTAGGGTTCTACTAGGTTATCTAAACCTAGGGGCAACTAGGAGCCCATCCCATACTAAGTTATCTGAACCTAGGGGCAACTTGGAGTCCATCCCTGGACCGAAGTCCGGTACAATGCCAACTGAAAATAAAATAGTTCTTTTATACTTTTCTTTTTCTCTTCTGATTCTTGCTTTTACTAGGTTATCTAAACCTAGGGGCAACTAGGAGCCCATCCCGTTGGACCTTGGTCCCAATCATAACTGAAGCAAGAATTTCTATTCTTTAATGCTTTCTATAGCATTAACTGACTAACAATTTAACAAACACCTTGCGACTTAACCCTTTCTTTTCTTTTAAAGTCGCTCCCTAGGCACTCGAACGTGCTCCTTAACCCGAAACTGAAGGGTAAGTGTACTCAAGCCCATCCAGGGATACCTTCAGACTCTAAAACTAATCTGAAGGGTTAATACAACGTGCTTGTTCATAATCCACGATTTCTAATCGTAGGACATACATATAAGGAAATAAAGCATACGAAACGTCAATCGAAACTACTTATACTGCAGGTGAGGGATACTTACATCCTGCGCTTGTTCTTACGACTCTAAAGCGTAGGCTTTTTGGAAAAAGAACGATCCTTAGAGTTTCGGAGAGCTTCTAACGGAGAATTCTTCCTCGGAGAGATTCCCTAACGTAGCCTCCTTCTTAAATCCTCTGGATCTTCCCTTGGTTCGCGCGCGCGGGAGAGAGGGCGAGAGGAGAGGTCGCGGCCATGAGGGAGGGCGTCGGCGTCGCTGGGTTGGGGAGAAAATCAACCTAAAACTCGTAACTCCCTCTTTTATACTTATGGGGCGAATTTAACTAATTATACGTTATCTATTATTTCTCTTAATCCATTTCAACAAAACCAAATTGCTCTCTTGGTAAGTGCACTCTCCTCTCACAAGTAGGTTAGGGGATCAAATCCCACTTAACGTTTTTTTTCTTTTTATCCCTTTTTGCCACTTTCGTTTACGAAAAATTCTATAAAAATATCCATAAATTCTAAGATATTTCTAAAATTAGTTTCGAGAATTTTCGGGCGTTACACCTAGCCCTCCAAGCTAGGACTTTTCACCTAGCCCTACAAGCTAGGACTTTTCACCCAACCCTTCCGAATTAGGTCTTTTCCAAACCTAGCCCTCCAAGCTAGGACCTGACCCTCCAAGCCAGGACTTTTTCACCTAACTCTCCAAGTTGAGACTTTTCACCTAACCCTCCAAGTTAGGACTTTTCACCTAGCCCTCCAAGCTAGGACTTTTCACCCAACCCTTCCGAATTAGAACTTTTCATACACCTAGCCCTTCAAGCTAGGATTTTCCGCACCTAATCCTCCAGGTTAGGATTTTCCAACACCTAGCCCTCCAAGCTAGGATTTTCCATACCATGCCTAATCCCCGATCAGGACTTAATCATAATCATAATCATCAACCTAAACTAAAATCGGTGTCAACACCAAAACAACAATCAGGGTCAGACTGCATCAACAGAAGGCATCTCCGACTCCGAAAGCATCGCTATCTGAGGTTGATGCATGGTTTGTGTAGTCTGAGATTGAGATTGGCTTTGCATCTGCTCTGTCGTCGGCATCGAGGATGAAGGCGTTGCCGTCGGCATCGAGGATGAAGGCGCTGCCGTCGGCATCGAGGATGAAAGCGCTTCCATCTGCATCGAGGATGAAGGCGCTGTTGTCGGCATCGTCGGTGCAGAGTTAACCACCCTCTGCATCGGCATCGTTTGTGTAGTGCTCTGCCTTTGGGTCGTCTGGGTCGAAGGCATCTCCGACTCCGAAGGAATCGCTGTCTGAGATTGATGCATGGTTTGTGTAGCCTGAGATTGATATTGAGATTGGCTTTGTGTCTGCTCTGCCGTCGGCATCGAGGATGAAGGTGTTGCCGTCGGCATCGATGATGAAGGCATTGCCATCGTCATGGAGGATGAAGGCGCTGCTGTCGACATCGAGGATAAAGGCGCTTCCGTCTGCATCGAGGATGAAGGCGTTGCCGTCGGCATCAAGGATGAAGGCGCTGCCATCGGCATCGATGATGAAGGCGATGTCGTCGTCATCGAGGATGAAGGCGCTTCCGTCTACATCGAGGATTAAGGCGCTGCCATCGACATCGAGGATGAAGGCGCTTCCGTCTGCATCGAGGATGAAGGCGTTGCCGTCGGCATCGAGGATGAAAGCGCTTCCGTCTGCATTGAGGATGAAGGCGCTGTCGTCTGCATTGTCGGTGCAGAGTTAACCCCCCTCTGCGTCGGCATTATTTGTGTAGTGCCCTGCCTTTGGGTCGGCTGGGTCGAAGCATCTCCAACTCCAAAGGCATTGCTCTGAGGTTGATGCATGGTTTGTGTAGTCTGAGATTGAGATTGTGATTGGCTTTGCGTTTGCTCTGCCGTCGGCATCAAGGATGAAGGCGCTTCCGTCTGCATCGAGGATGAAGGCGCTGTCGTCTGCATCGTCAGTGCAGAGTTAACCCCCCTCTGCATCGGCATCGTTTGTGTATTGCTTTGCCTTTGGGTCGGCTGGGTCGAAGGCATCTCCGACTCCGAAGGCATCACCATCTGAGGTCGGCCGTCGACATTGAGGATGAAGGCGCCTCCATCTGCATCGAGGATGATGGTGTTGCCATTGGCATCGAGGATGAAAGCGCTTTCCTCTACATCGAGGATGAAGGCACTGTCGTCAGCATCATCGGTGCAGAGTTTACCCCCCTCTACGTCAGCATCATTTGTTTAGTGCTCTATCTTTAGGTCGGCTGGGTCGAAGGCATCTCCGACTCCGAAGGCATCGTCGTCTGAGGTCGATGCATGGTTTGTGTAGTCTGAGATTGAGATTGACTTTGCATCTGCTCTGCCGTCGGCATCGAGGATGAAGGCGCTGCCATCGGCATCAAGGATGAAAGTGCTTCCATCGACATCGAGGATGAAGGCGCTGCCGTCGGCATTGATGATGAAGGTGCTGCCATCGGCATCGAGGATGAAGGCGCTTCCGTTTGCATCGTGGACGAAGGCACTATCGTCTGCATCTTCGGTGCAGAGTTAACCCCCCTCTGCGTCGGCATCATTTGTGTAGTCTGAGATTGAGATTGAGATTGGCTTTGCCCCTACTCTGCCGTCGGCATCGAGGATGAAGACGTTGCCGTTGGAATCGAGGATGAAGGTGCTGCCATCGGCATCGAGGATGAAAGCGCTTCCGTCTGCATCGGGAATGAAGGCAATGTCGTCGGCATCGTCGGTGCAGAGTTAACCCCCCTTTGCGTCAGCATCGTTTGTGTAGTGCTTTGCCTTTGGGTTGGCTGGGTCGAAGTATCTCCGACTCCGAAAGCATCGCCGTCTGAGGTGGATGCATGGTTTGTGTAGTCTGACATTGAGATTGTGATTGACTTTGCGCTTGCTCTGCCGTCAGCATCGAGGATGAAGGCGTTGTCGTCGGCATCGAGGATGAAGGCGTTGCCGTCGGCATAGAGGATGAAGGTGCTGCCGTTGGCTTCGTCGGTGCAGAGTTAACCCCTTCTGCGTAGATTGGGAATGCGGAAGCCCGCTTTGGCGACGGGGGTGACGGGCCATGAGAAGAGGGAGGGTTGGGGATGGGGTGGGGTGGTGTTAGGGGTTTATATCTATGAAGCCTGCTTTGGACCGTTGGACGATCCAAGAAGCCTGCAAGCGAGTGAAGAATTTTGGGAATCTTGAATCAAGATTCCCAAAACTCTTCACGTGCATATAGATGTGCCTTCATCCTCGATGTCTACGGCGTAGCAGACGCAAAGCCAATCTCAATCTCAGACTATATAAACCATGCATTGACCTCAAACGGTGATGCCTTCAGAGTTGAAGATGCCTTCGACCCAGCCGACCTAAAGCCAAAGCATTACACAAACGATGCCGATGCAGAGGGGGGTTAACTCTGCACCGACGATGCAGACGGCAGCGCCTTCATACTCGATGCCGACGACAGCGCCTTCATCCTCGATGCAGACGCGCCTTCATCCTCGATGCCAACGACAACATCTTCATCCTCGATGCCGACGGAAGCGCCTTCATCCTCCATGCCGACGGTAGCACCTTCATCCTCAATGTCGATGGCAGAGCAAACGCAAAGCCAATCTCAATCTCAGACTACACAAACCATGCATTGACCTCAGAGAGCGATGCCTTCGGAGTCGGAGATGCCTTCGACCCAGCCGACCCAAAGGCAGAGCACTAAACAAACAATGTCGATGCAGAGGGTGGTTAACTCTGCACCGACGATGCAGACGGCAGTGGCTTCATCCTCGTTGTAGACGGAAATGCTTTCATCCTCGATGTCGACGACATCGCCTTCATCCTCAATGCAGACGGAAGCGCCTTCATCCTCGATGCCGACAGCAACGCCTTCATCCTCGATGCAGATGGAAGCGCCTTCATCCTCGATGCCGATGACAGAGCATACGCAAAGCCAATCTCAATCTCAATCTCAGACTACACAAACCATGCATCGACCTTAGACGACGATGCCTTCGACCCTGCCGACCCTAAGGCAGAGCACTACACAAACGATGCCGACGCAAACCACATGCCAAACCAATACTACGACTATGACTACGACATAAACCATGACCCAAACCACTAAGACTACGACCCAAACCACTACGACTACGACACGCCAAACTTTGACTATGACCCCGACCACAATTACACAAACACAGACCCAATCCACGACCCAGACCACTCAGACGTCCCCCTCCGCGTTCGGTGCTGGTGGTGTCATTGATAAGGAGAATTTTTAATATTTTGTCGAACTTGTTCCTCCAACTAGTGCAGCATCAAAGAAGAGTTAATGTGTCATTTTACCTTGCATATTAAATACGTTTTCCGAGGCAAGTTATTCTAATATATTAAGCATCCACATTCCATATACACTCACATGGATTTAGAAATCTAACAAGATACTCCACATCCACAAAGCAAGAACGACATGCAAAAATGTTGATAGATGTACAAGTGAAAGATCATGTCAAAGTTATGCTAACCTGACCGTTGGTAACTGATGGGGTTAAGTACTTTGTGGTTGATACGTGGATTAAAGAAGTTATGTGGCATGATGTATCGAGTCTGAATGACTTTTTTTCCGGAGCTCCCTAGACCCTCTCGGGAAGGGGATCTCTCGAGACCCCCGCGGGTAGACACGCCCCAGAGATCAAATCAGAAGACGCACTCCCGTGATCAACTCGGGAGGCCAGGTCCCCGAGATCACCTTAGGAAGGCACAATACTCGAGACCCCCCAGGCTAAAAGGCCCCCAGATCACCTCGGGGAAACGGAACCCAAGAAACATTGGGTCTCAAGGAACGGTCCCCCTTTCTTCGGATCTGCGGATAATCATCACCAATTATCACGGAATCATCATGACCCATAATTATTGCAACAGTCCAAACTTAATGACGGCGTGGACTGTTGCAAAGGTTATCCTGTAACCGACAATTAGGGGGACGTGGCAAAGATCGTGGAGACTTGTGAGACAGCTGCCACAAGTATAAAAGGTACTCCAACCCCTCTGGTAAAGGGGGTTACGCACTCTCTAATTCACGCATATTTTCTTGGCTTCTCTTCATCTCCTAGATAAAGGCACTGACTTGAGCGTCGGAGTGGGCTCCGCCGGACAACCTTCGGCGTGTTCCCCTAACGCTCGTGTTAATCTCGCAGGGTGTGAGTTCTTCCTCTAGAGTTAGTGTCTGCGTGGGCTGAACCCTGGTGACTGACCGTCGACATTGATTCCTTCCGGAACAAGTTTGACGTCTTCTGTGGGAAACCAGTAAAGCACCAGATGGAGCACCGATGGCAGAGCCGCCGGGACAATCCATTGTCCTGACGAAAGAGGAACTGGATCGCTTGGTGACCAACGCCATCAAAGAGGCGCTCGAACAACACCAAATCGAACAGGCCGCCTCTCAGCGAGGTGTTTCTGTGCAGGAGGAGATCCCCAGAATCTCCATCTCGCACCCCCAACCGCGAAGATCCATCACACCACCGGGGCGGTGCGCCGGAGCAGCCCCGGACCATCGGCGAGACTCTCCCGGAGATATGAGAAGGCCAACTCGGTAGCTTCCAGCGCGCTGAGACACGAAGATGGACAGGGGAAGAGGGAGGAACCTAAGGCCTCCCCTGAGGCTCCCTCTACTCCCTTCTCATCTGAGATTGTAGAAGACCTCATGCCGAAGCAGTTTCGCGGGCCTGGGATTGCTGATTACGACAGGAAGACAGATCCGGAGGATCATGTCTGTAAGATTGAAAATGCGGCACTCCTACACCAATATACCGATGGTGTAAAGTACCGGGTGTTCTTGAATACCTTATATGGAGCAGTCCAACGATGATTCCAGAGGCTGCCCCCAAGTTCTATCAACTCCTTCATGGAGTTTAAAACCGCATTCCTCCACCACTTCGCCAGTAGCCGTCACTATCAGAACACGACGCTCAATCTATTCGGCCTCAAGTAGAAGTCGAAAGAGTCGCTTAAGGAGTACATCCAGCGGTTCAACCGGGTGACACAAGATGTGCCAAGTGCGACGTCGGAAATCCTCGTCGGTGCCTGTAGCCAAGGGCTCTCGGAAGGGGATTTTTTTCGATCATTGGTGAAGAAGACACCCGCTAGCTTCGATGATCTGCTGGGGTGTTCGGTTAAGCACATCAACGTGGAGGAGGTGCAATTCGCCCGTCACAAGGAATCAGCCGGAGTCCTCGCTCAAGTCGTCACCCGGTCCGAAAGGAAGGAACCCCCAACTCCAACCTAACGAAAAGACCTTCACCCAGGGAAGGACCAATGGGTTGCTAGACGGAAACTGGTCAAGACAGTGGACACCGAGCAACCAGAGCCACTAATGAAGTACTGCGGTTTCCATAACAGTACTGCACATTCCACCGAGGAGTGTCATGCCTTGAAGAAAAAATTGAGTGAAGAGGCAGACCCCAAACCTCGGAGGAAGTGGAAGAAGACGGGATATCATCGGAATTCCCCTCGGTGAAGCCTTTCTCCCAGACGGAGGCAGTCGGAGAAAACGAGACCCGACACTGATCTCGATCGCGGTCAAGGGGAAGGAGCTGAGAGTCTGCACCCTGCAGGTCTCCCTCCTTGGAAAGAGACCTCAGGAAGGGCAAGGCTCCTGTACGCGGCCCGCCCTCTGGACATGTGGGAATAATCTCCGGAGGACCCACCGGAGGAGATTCCCATCAGGCAAGGAAGTTCAACACGCGGCGTCTGGAGAACTATGCAATTGGGACGATCCGGAGCAAGGATCACGATCCTACAATCTCGTTCGACCCCGAAGACTTGGAAGAGGTGGAAGCTCCCCATGAAGACGCCCTGGTAATCCTTGCCTGCATCGTCAACTATGAGGTCAAGCACATCCTCGTGGATACAGGAAGTTCCGTGAACATCCTGTACAAGGTTGCTCTGGATCAGATGCAAATCGACGAGGATGAACTACTTCAGGTCTCGACCCCACTGTTCGGCTTCACCAGGTATCGAGTACAGTCGATAGGGCAAATCACCTTATCACTATCATTGGGCATCTACATGCTCGAGAGGACCAGGAGGACACCCTTTTTGATCATGGACGCTACCTCATCCTACAAGGCCATCTTGGGCCGCCCGACGCTCAGTGTCTTCTAGACGGTGGTCTCCGTCTACCACCAGAAGATAAAATTCCCGGTAGGCGACCGGGTGGCTGAAGTTAAAGGGGACTAACTGGTATCTCGGCGATGCTACAGTGGGGAAGTCAGATCGGAGTCCCGGAAAAATCCGAGGGCGCAGGAAGGCTAACTGGAGGAAGCAACCATTCACAGGAGGATAGGGTCAAAAAGCTCAAGACGCCAGAGCAGGTCAACTGTCTCCAACCCTGTCACCCCCGGTAAGATTTGTGTGACATACTATGTACTCCCCTATGTATTCTTGCTGTCTTACAGTGAATTCATGAAATAAAAGAACGTGTCATCACAAAAGTGCTAGTACATCTGACAAAACCCTAATACCTCACGGTGCTGCGGATGCCCGGGGTACTTAGGCTTGGTCTGGGTGCTACAGCGTCGCACTAAGAAACAAAAACCCTAATACCTCACGGTGCTGCGGATGCCCGGGGTACTTAGGCTTGGTCTGGGTGCTACAGCGTCGCACTAAGAAACAAAAACCCTAATACCTCACGGTGCTATGGATGCCCGGGGTACTTAGGCTTAGTCTGGGTGCTACAGACGCCCAACAAAGAAACAAAAACCCTAATACCTCGCGGTGCTGCGGATGCCCAGGATACTTAGGCTTGGTCTGGACGTTATGGACGCCCAACCAAGAAACGAAAACCCTAATACCTCGCGGTGCTGCGGATGCCCGGGGTACTTAGGTTTGGTCTGGGTGCTACGGACGCCCAACAAAGAAACAAAAACCCTAATACCTCGCGTGCTGCGGATGCCCGGGGTACTTAGGCTTGGTCAGGGTGCTAGGGACGCCCTACCAAGAAACAAAACCCTAATAACTCGCGGTGCTGCGGATGCCCGGGGTACATAGACTTGGTCTGGGTGCTACGGACGCCCAACCAAGAAATAAAAACTCTAATACCTCTCGATGCTACAATATTCGGGGTACTTAGGCATGGTCTGGGTGCTATGGACGCCCAACCAAGAAAAAAAACCCTAATACCTCGCGGTGCTGCGGATGCCGGGTACATAGGTTTGGTCTGGATGCTACGGACACCCAACCAAGAAACAAAAACCCTAATACCTTGCGGTGTTGTGGATGCCCTGGGTACTTAGGCTTGGTCTGGATGCTACGGACGCCCAACCAAGAAACAAAAACCCTAATACCTCGCGGTGCTGCGGATGCCCGGGGTACTTAGTCTTGGTCTGAGTGCTACGGACGCTCAATCAAGAAACAAAACCCTTAATATCTCACGGTGCTACGGATGCCCGGGGTGCTTCGGCTTGGTCTGGGTGCTACGGGCGCCCAACCAAGAAACAAAAACCCTAATACCTCGCGATGCTGCGGATGCCCGGGGTACTTAGGTTTGGTCTGGATGCTACGAACACCCAACCAAGAAACAAAAACCCTAATACCTCGCGGTGTGCGGATGCTCGGGGTACTTAGGCTTGGTCTAAGTGCTACGGATGCCCAACCAAGAAACAAAAACCCTAATACCTCGTGGTGCTATGGATGCCCGGGGTACTTAGGCTTGGTCTGGGTGCTACAGGCGCCCAACCAAGAAACAAAAATACCTAATACCTTGCGGTTTTGCGGATGCCTGGGGTACTTAGGCTTGGTCTGGGTGCTACAAACACTCGACCAAGAAATAAAAACCCTAATACGTCACGGTGTTGCGGATGCCCGGGGTACTTAGGCTTAGTCAGGGTGCTACAGACGCCCAACCAAGAAGCATAGAGCCCTAATACCTCGCGGTGCTGCGGATGCCCGGGGTACTTAGGCTTAGTCTGGGTGCTACAGACGCCCAACCAAGAAGCATAAAACCCTAATACCTAACGGTGTTGCGGATGCCCGGGGTACCTATGCTTGGTCTGGTTACTACAGACGCCCGACCAAGGAAAAAGTCCTAATGCCTCGCGTTGCTGCGGATGCCCGAGGTACTTATGCTTGGTCTGGGTACTACGGCTACCCAACCAAGATATACGCAATCCTTACCACCTCTAACTAGGAATTGGAGGAGGCTCGAGGACGGAAGGTTAACACACAACCTACCAAATATGAAACAAGCATCCTCAGCCAAGAGGAAACCAGCAGAATATCTGATTACTACTCGAAACACGTACACATCAGAGGCAACAAGTGTTTTCCTTCATTTCTACGGAAAATACATTGACAATGACATCTCAAGGGAATACAAAGAATAGGGGATACAATCAGTGGATCCAGTAGAGAAGATCACTCCCTTGCTCGGGCTCTCCCCTATCGATTCAGCATCCCCGCATGGTCGCTTTGCTTGGAACCGTCTTCCAGCAGAGGAGATCACTCCTTTGCCCGAGCTGACACGTGGATTGAAGAAGCTATGTGGCAAGATATATCGAGTCTGAACGACTCTCTTTCCGGAGCTCCCTAGACCCTCTCAGAAAGGGGATCCCTCGAGACCCCCGTGGGTAGACACGCCCCGGAGATCAAATCAGAAGACGCACTCTCGAGATCACCTCGGGAGGCCAGGTCCTCGAGACCACCTTGGGAAGGCACAATGCCCGGGACCCCCCGAGCCAGAAGACCCCGAGGTCACCTCAGGGAAGCGGAGCCCACGTAGTATTCGGCCTTAAGGAATAATCCCCCTTTCTTCGGATCTACGGATAACCATTACCAATTATCGCGGAGTCATCATGACCCATAATTATCGCAACGGTCCAAACTTAATGACGATGTGAACCGTTGCAAAGGTTATCCTATAATCGATAATTGGGGGGGACGTGGCAAAGATTGTGGAGACTCGTGAGACAGCCGCCGCAAGTATAAAAGGTACTCCAACCCCCCTCCCCCCCGGTAAAGAGGGTTACGCACTCTCTAATTCACACATACTTTTTTGGCTTCTCTTCATCTCCTAGATAAAGGCACTAACTTGAGCGTCGGAGTTGGCTCCGCCGGACAACCTCCGACGTGTTCCCCTAACGCTTGTGTTAATCTTGTAGGGTGTGAGTTCTTCCTCTAGCGTTAGCGTCCGCATGGAATGAACCCTGGTGGTTGACCGTCGACGTCGATTCCTTCCGAAATAGTAACTATTTGTTATAGTGGTACTTATACACCAAAAGTAAAATAACATGCAACCAGCATCAATTGAGGACCTTACATGTTCCGCACCACACAGCCGAGAAGTAAAAGATAGTCGGCACTTTATCATCTGCAACCACACAGAATATAGATTCTCGACAGCAATTTCACACGAGTCTGACAATGAGCAAATAAAACACTAGCCTAAGAACCAACAACCCTGGGACTTCTTCAGCGCGTCAGTGAGCTGATCCCCAAATTGAATAAGAACAATGTTTGACGGACCTGTTTGCATTCACGAACTAAATAACAAAAACCAGCATAGCACAAAAAAGAAGGGGGGCGGGGGGCATTAGATTCAAAAGACGAAACATTCGCCCCCAACGTCCCCGCCAGCCCGTCCCAAGATCAACACGGAGGAGGTAAATCACGATTATCACTGGTGTGGTGAGGCGCCTGGGATCGAGGGAATTTAATGCCAGCAGACCAGGATTTTATCCCTGTGCGCAACTGGCGACCCTCGACCCTGAGACCTCCGTTTCAAGCAGCAAGTGTCTTACCATCCGATCCAGCCCGTAGGGGCAGGCGGGGGGCATTAGAGAGATCACCTGAAGCGAAGGAGAACAGTTGGGAGGAGAAGAAAGGATTCGGGGGAGAGAAGTCGAGGTGACCAGAAGAAGGCGAGTCAGCGGTCGCCGACGGGAACAGGAGCAACAAGAATGGAAGAGGACTTTGAGAGGGGATAGGCGTGGGGTGCCGCGACGCAGAGCTGATGATGGCGAAACGGCAGAAAAGGCTCGCATTACTTCTCGACGCCATCGCGCTCGGGTTCGAGAGATAAGCGGCGGTGCTACGGCGGCGGCTCGACGATTGGTCTGGAGCCAGGATTAGGTTTTCGCGATTTTTATTATAATAAATTATTAATTATTATTAATTTTATTATTTGGTTAGAAAAAAGGAAAATAAATTAAATTACCCTAAAGAAATTTAATAAAACAAATAAATTAAGCAACTAATTTTCGTAAACAAATGAATAATTATAATTTCAATGACAATGAAATACTTATGATTTTTACTCAAATTTAATCTGTGCAAGCTCATGCATAAAATAGAGAAGAGAAGTTTTTGTATTTGTTATTCGAAATGGTGGTAGAGTTCGAAAGGTTTCCCTGCAGGACCAGCATCCACATGAACATCTTTTTTGAGCATGATACAAGATTACGAAGACAAAATGAAAAGTCAATCAAAAGAAAAACCAAAGTCACGAAATTCCTTTGAAACTTTGGTATCATTAAGTTAAAACATGTACGTTAGAATGCAATCATAAACTTGCAAGAGACTAAAGCCAGTTTTGATTGCAAAAAGTTTATGTTAGTTCAGGAATTGAAGTTGTGTGCGTAACAATTAATAATGTAGTATACGATACATACAAACCAGAGTTTCATATGATCTGAATCCTTCTCTTGTTTTTCGATTACTATGACTGCTAGGCATATACTAATACTTGCATCAATGAAGAATTTAAGTCGCCGATGAAATAATCAAGGGGTGTTTGAATGATGATTGATCTTGTCCATGATCGGTGAAGTAGGTAAAGTTTTAGTGAAGTAACAACGTAAGGCTACTGGTCCAGTATGATAATGAATGTAAGTGCGAAATGGCTAATGGGCCTATATGTGTACGTGGAGGCCCAATAAAAAAGAGAGCTTTAACTTGTGAGTCCCACAATATGGAACCCGACCCATAAGAAACGTGGAGGCCCAACCTACTAGTTAAGCCGGTTAAGATTGGAAAAAGGGTTGGGTCACGAGTATTTATGTGGACTAGTCAAACCAGCTAAATAGTCAAAGGGATGTCCGTGTGTCGGCCGATCAGTTGTAATGGTTTCAGGAGTGAGCCAAGTGTCATAGGCAGGTTGGCTGATCGGTCGTTACCTGGGCTTAGCTCCCTGGGAGTCCACTATAAGTGTGTTGTCCGATCAGTCGCAGTGGGTACCTTGACTATTCGTAGTCATTTTTTATTCTGTCCTCTCGTTGGGTCTGCCTGGCTGGTGTAGCGTCTCGAATCAGGTAGGTTATGTAAAGTACATGACCCATCGATCAGTTGGAGAACCCGACATGAGTCGACCGACCGACTGCTGTTTATCTCCCTTATTCAAACCTAAGTCGTATCTAATGAGGCGCTAGTTAGGGTGAGGGATGTTGGAACTCGGATGGCTATAGAGAGGGGGTGAATATAGCCAGACACTCAAAGCGCCCCCTTTTCTTTGAACTTTCTTCCTGTGATCAGATTAGTAGCAGCGGAAACAAAATGCAACAGGAAGAATAAAACAGAGAAAGGAATCAAACCAACTCTAGCACAGCGATATACAAGGTTCGGGGATAACTTGCCTCTACTCCTTGGCGTGCCCGTAAGGTGGGCGATCCTTGATCGTCGGTAGATCAAGCCCCGGTGAACACCGGATAAAACTAGCCTCCTTCTCGGTGGAGCAACCTCTCCACAATCGCCTCAGTAAGATGGAAGTTAGGTGCACGAGACAACAAGAAGGAAACTCTCATAAGACAGTAGCAAGAAAGCTCAAGAAAGAAGCTACACAAGGAGCACAACAACAACAGCGAAACCCACAGCCACACTTGCTTGTTTTCCTGTTCGTTCTCTTCGCCTCCTCTGCTTCTCATCTTCCTCTTAAGCTCTTGCTTCATCGTCAGGCTCCATCAGCATCCCCTGAGCACAGCCTGAACCCACTGACCTCCTTGAGCACTCAGTCCACTGAAGTCCCTCTGCAGCTAAGCCTCCGTCAGTCGCCAGCCATGCCTCAATTGCCATTGAAACCTGAGAAGGAGAAACAAACAAACCTGCTCCAAGGAAAGCCTCCCATTGACCCTCCTTGAGTGTTTGAATCACCTGCACACTCCAACAGAGGCTTAGCAATGCATATCAAATGAAATCAGCAATGTAGCAGAGAATCGGCAGTGAAAACAGACGCAATCAGAGCTTCTGACAGCGTATTTGAATTAAAGTTCTTAGGGATGGAAATAGGTCAGGCGGCCTGTCAGGGGCCTGTGGCCTGGCCTGTATTTGGCCTGGCCTGGCCTGTTAAAAATTAAAATAATAAACAGGCCCATTTGAAAGCCTGTTTTTCTTAACAGGCCAGGCCCAGGCTCAATATAAAGTCTATAAAGCATGACAGGCCGGCCTGGGCCTGTTAAACATGTATTCTATAAATTACCAAATGTCAAAATAGAATGCAAATGTAGAGTTTCGATCCCTGGATTCCCGCCCAAGCCAATACTTATCTACACCCACCTAACCAACAAATCACAAGTCTTTAATGTTTTCTTATCCAAAATCAGAATATCTGTATCTATCATGTGTCGAATTAAATTACAGACTTTGTAAACAGGCCACAGGCCAGGCCAGGCTATTGAACAGGTCAGGCTCAGGCCTAGAATAAAGCCTGTAACAGGCCACAGGCCAGGCTCAGGCCTGTTTGCTATTATACAGGCCTGGCCTGTTAAGGTGAAAGCCTGGCCTAGCCTGGCCTGTTTCCATCCCTAATAGTTCTGCTCCTGATCGGTCATCACGATCAGGAAGGACCCTGATCGGTCATCAGACCGATCCAGCAGTCTTCTGCACACTCCTGATTGGTCCCCAGACCAATCCAGCATTCTGCTGCACACTCCAGGTCGATCCCCAGACCAATCAGGCTCCAGCCTGATCGGTCACCAGACCTATCAGGCTCCAGCCTGATCGGTCACCAGACCAATCAGGCTGCTTCCTGACCAATCAGGAGTCATCCTGATCGGTTATAGTGAGAACCTCGCGACACTTGATCGTTCTCTAGACCGATCTGAACAGTATACCTGATCGGTCACCAGACCGATCAGGAGCAGATCAGTAAGGTCCCCAAAACCCACTGTATGCTCCCTGATCGGTCACCAGACCGATCAGCCATCTCTGGATCGGTCACCAGATCGATCCACGAAGGAGCACCGTGCCAACTTCCCTGATCGGTCACCAGACCTATCCAGGCAAGCCCAATTTGCACTCTAAGTCACGAGAACAAGCCTCCAGCCCTTCTCTGACTCGTGCTATGCCCAGCTTCACTCACTGGGACTTCAACCTAGCCCTCCAAGCTAGGACCTGGCTTCACTCACCAGGGTTTCGGTCACTCGGCTTCACTCACCGTGATTTCAACCTAGCTTCACTCACTAGGATTTCGGTCACCCGGTTTCACTCACCGTGATTTCAACCTAGCTTCACTCACTAGGATTTCCATCACCTGGCTTCACTCACCAGGACTCGGCTTCACTCATCGGGATTTCCATCACCTGGCTTCACTCACCAGGACCCGGCTTCACTCACCGGGATTTCCAACACCTGACTTCACTCACCAGGACTTTTCACACCTAGCCCTCCAAGCTAGGACTTTTCCACACCTAGCCCTCCAAGCTAGGATTTTTCCACACCTAACCCTCCAGGTTAGGACCTAGCCCTCCAAGCTAGGATTTCAATCAACCCGTGCCTAGTCCCCGACTAGGACTTAATCACAATTAGTTCAACCAAACTTAAATCAAACCTTAAATCGGTGTCAACACCAAAACAACAAACGGGCCAGACTGCATCAACAATCTCCCCCTTTTTGTTGTTTGACAACCCGATTTAACTCGATTTAAGTTTAGGCATTAATGATCACTTGAAGGCAGCTCAATTATCGTAAGGGAATCAAAATCCTCCCCCTAACTTAATCAACCATTTTCTCCCCCTTTGTCAAACATCGAAAAGGGTATGGTTATTATGTTTGAACATACCTCCCCCTCAAACATGGGGCTCTCCCCAAAACCCAAAATAATCAAAGGTGAAACTTTTGAATTGCATATGAGAGGCATATACCATAAATGTATCATGGCAACAATGTATATGCATCATACGTCAATAAGTGTGAATTGTACATGAAACTATATACAGAATTATATCATGGTCAAACATGTATATGTTTCATATGACAAGTAAGGAATGCATCTGTATCCAACACATAATCCTGATTGGTCTCCGTGACCGATCAGGTTCGTTGATTATTTGATACAGAAATATATCTGATAAGTCTGGGGATCGATCAGATTTCAGAAAAATTTCTGAATCTCTGATACGTTCCTGATCAGACTGCATTAACAATTGACATTCCACAACAGGGGTGTAGACTCTATTGATATTCGATGTTTCAGAAACATTTCTGGAACACGACATTAAGGACAAGAGTCATGACTCAACAAACCCTTTCTTATGAATTTGAACATTCCAACATAGGTTTGTATCAAATTAATATTAGGTTTTGTTCCAACTATAATTGGTTTGTATCAGATGTGTTTGTATCAAAATTATCAACAATCTGATACAACTAGATGAAAAGAGATTGGTTTGAGGAGATTGTGGATCACTTTGGAACGATTTGAGAGTTCCTTGTTCAGAATTGGTCTGATCCGTCACCAGACCGATCAGAGGGATCCCTGATCGATCGGTGGACCGATCAAGTTTGACACAGAATATTTTCTGAAACTGTTCAGTTTCAGAAATAGGTTTGTTTCAACTCTTAACCTTTCCCAAACCCTTATACAATCAGATTTGATCCATTTGTTCATAAAATGTTCCCCTTAACCAAAAACCATCCCTCAAATCAAAGTATGATACTAATAACCGATTTCCAAAACATGATCAGTTTGTATGTTTATAACATGTTTGTTCCAAACAAATTGAAATCAGGTTTGTATCAAACATTTATTCCCTAAGTTACCCATAGAAACAAGGTTTAAATCATGATTCAGAAAAACATGGTAAACTTGAGCTAGATGTTGGGGATGTATAGATATCCTAAGTCCTAGAATCTTGATTTATATTGATACAAAGAAATCACTAGCTCATAGAACTTAAGCATTGAGTCTTTGTGGAATTTTCATAAAGATTAGCACAAGCTATATGTTCATCTTGTTCTTAACCAAAATTAGCATGTCATAGATTAATGTTAATCACACACACAGTAAGATCATGGCATACTCAACTAAATTTATCTCCAAAGTATTAAATAACACTTAAGCCTATGATATGTCACAAGTTATTGCAAATATTTTGGCTAACTTCAAGATTTACTGTGAACTACAGAGTTCAATCCTAATCATGGCATATTGAAGCTAAAACTCATGGATTGAGTTGAAAAGTCATACTTCCAAGTGTGTATTAAGGTCATGGTTCCAATTAAGTTTGTATCAAAATAAAGCATAGTATAATGTCGACAGGAAACTATTCATGCTCCTTTGATTACAATGAATTCATCATCATATATTTGTACTTTACTAATAAGAAAATTCACAAACATGTATCTATATAACTATGGATCACAAAACTATGATGTTGTCTAAATTTATGAAATGTAGGCAATTCCAAAGAAAAACCTAATTTTAGACCTCTTGTTGTGATGAATGACAGTTCATCTCAATTCATGGGTTTGGAGCACCCAATATCAACCTCCCATGTTGATAGATGCTCCCCCTCAAATAATGCTTATACAATTCTAAAGATAGAAGTTTTAGATATCCAAATTTTGGGACCTAATGAATCTTCAATGAAGGACTTTGGCACCCATGCCTTAGTCATTTTCTTTTTAGCCTTTTGAACCCTAGAATTATTTTGTGCTCTAAATTGGGTTATAGACATCAACGATATGAAACTTGATTGTTTAGGTCGATAACCTAAGCCAATCTTGTTGTAGACCACTTTTTGTGAATTTAGAATCATGTCTAGGGTCTTGGAGCTAGTTGAAAACTTCTCAAGAATATTCTTGAGATTTTCAACTTCGTTCTTCAAATCCTTATTCTCATTTTCAAGAGACTTATCATGCATATTATCAAGATCCTCATCCTTAGAGGATTTCTCATGAAAATCATTAATATCCTCCACCCTAGAGGATTTCAATTCTTCTACTTCCAATTTCAACAATTTAACTTTGTTCTTGGATTTTTTAAGCAACCTAGCTAGACATGCAATGGTTCTATAGCACTTATCTAGCTCGGGAGAGATTACCTCTTCATCATCCGAAGATGATGAAGGCGCGGTTGAGGAGCTTGATTCGTCTCCACTCTCCTCTTCATTTGAATCCTCTATGGCCATGAGGGCACGGTGATAAGTGTACTTCTCCTCCTCTTCTTCGGATGAACTAGAGGACGATTCATCCCATGTGGCCCTCAAGGCCTTCTTTTTCTTCTTTGATTTATCCTTCTTCTTCTTTAACTTTGGACATTCATCCTTGTAATGTCCTTTCTTGCTACACTCAAAACAAGTAATATTAGACTTATCAATTTTAACTATACTCAGGTTACCTTTACCCTTGAGGCGCCGACTCTTCCTCATCATCCTTCTAACAAAGTTGGTCATCTCGGAGGAAGAAGACCAGCTGCCCTCCTCTTCGGACTCAGACTCGAATGAGGATGAAGATGAAAAGACTTCCTTCTCCTTCTTCTTCCCCTTCTTCTTCTTCTTGTTGTCACCTGCCACTAAAGCAATACCTTTCTCTTTTGAACTTTTGTTAGAGATCTCATGTAGTTCCATTTCACAAAATAGATCTTCTAACTTAACAAAAGATAAATCCTTTGAAACCTTGTAGGCATCCACCATGGATGACCACAAGGCATTCTTATTAGCTTCTGTGGGGATCTAGAAATATAATCAATTAATCATGGACATGATCGATCCGATCGAGAGGCATTCTTATTAGCTTCTGTGGCAATGCAGTGATGGGAGCAGCAGCTCTATAACTGTGGAGAATTCTGATGTTTCATATCGAAGACATGTAAAAGAGCAACCTAGCTGTCCAGTTTGGAGCACTGATAGTGTGGATACCAGAATTTTGTCTGTTGAATCAACTAGAAACAGTAGCACCGATGAGGGAAGGCGAACATGATCGCTATGGCTCAAAATTTTGTTATTGCAAGGTTCGACTCTATATATTGAATTCATGATCGTGTCAATTGAATTTCTAATTTGTATGATTTACTCAAGTTTGTAGAGTGAATTACATGTTTGAGATGATAGATATTTACCAATTCCAACATAGATGTTGAGATGAAGTTTGTTAGAAAAACTAATTGAGTTTTAAAAAAAAAATTCTAAATATTTTTTGAAATCTAAGATCATAGTTAGTTTTAATCGATTTCGACTAAAACTGATTAATGGACCTAGAAAGTCTAGAATAATATGGAATTAGGTTTTATATATCCATCTAATTCTCCTGATTATATATATCTATGCTCTCAAACATCAATTTGACCCAAAATATTGAGGACAGTGATTTTTTAACACGAATGTGTTCAAAAAATATATTTCGTGTTAAAAAATCACTGCTCTCAATATATTACGTTAAATTAATATTTGAGAACATAAATATAATCATGAGAACTAGACGAATACATAAGACCTGGTTCTATGTCATGTCAAGTTCTCTCGATCTATCTGTCGATTTTGACAAAAATCGATTGATGGATTTAGAGATCTCGAAATGATATGGAACTATATTATATGTGTTGATCTAGTTTTCCTGATTATTTCATGTTTTCAAATATTAATTTGACATATTATATCGAGAGGATAATGATTTTTTAACATAGATATTTTTGAAAAGTCTAATTTCACATCCTAGAGAGCTCCAAATGACATAGAACCAAATTTTTTATATTGGTCTAATTCTCCTGATTATTTTACATCCTCAAACATCAATTTGACACAATATATTGAAAGCAGTCATTTTTAACACAAATGTATTCGAAAAATCTAATTCCATATCTCAGAGAGCTCGGAATAATATAAGATAAGATATTATCTGCTCATCTAGTTCTCTTATATTCATACTCCCAAACATCAATTTGGCCTACTATATTGAGAGTAATAATTTTTTAACATGGAGTTTTTATCACAGTTTCTATCAAAAATGACTGATGAATTTAGAGAGCTCGGAATGATATAAAACTAGGTCTTATGTGTTGGTCTAGTTCTCTTAATTATATTTATATTCTCAAAAATAAATTCGACATGATATATTGGGAGTAATGATTTTTTAATATATTAGGAGTACTGCTTTTTTTGAATATAAATAAGTTTTTTAAAAAATTAATCTATTTGAAAAAAAAAAATTAATCTATTTTAAAAAATTACTCCAAGAAATTGCTTCACTATAGGAATAGAGATAAATACGAAGAGATAAAATGGGTATAAATGACCTGATTTGATCCTTTTAAAAATTAAATATGTAATTTGGATATTTAAGATACTTTATCTACGAGATATGTAAAAAAAGTGTAAATAAATTTAATTCGGGCTAGAAGTGGTTCATTCATCAGATGAACCAGACGGTTTAATTTTTGACCGATCAATCTTGAGACCACGTAGGCATCATGGCCAAGCGGTTAAGTCACGCGACTCGCGAGGCCTCACGCCCTTTTAGTCGTTACTTCTCAGTTTCTTAGGAACCCTCCCTTTTTATCCTCACTTCTCACTATATTAGTTTAATCTGTCTGATCACTAGCTCTTCTGGTTAGTAAATTAAACGAAGAATTATTTAATCATTGTTTAATGCTTTTGTAGTGGTCCTGCTGTTTCTTTTTAATCATTTTATTGTCAAATCATGTTTGTTCGAAACTAGTTGGTGTAGAATACATGGATGTTGCTCCTCCATGGAATGATTGTTGTATTCTGCTTGTAAAGTATCCTCATCCAACAATAAATTCCTGTGAAATATTCTGAAATATGGATTTTCTCCCTTAATTTGATACATTATATTTTAACTTAAAAGTTTGAATGGATGAATACCATGTGCTCAGGCTTGATGTTTTTTCTTATTGCCCAGGTCTGGAAGGTCAGGTCCTAAATACGTGAACAATGGGCTGATCAAGTTAAGTGGCGCCAAGGTTGAAGATTAAGAGAAGGCTCTTTCCCTGTCGATTTGCGGTCCTTGAAAATTGAATTGTGGTTTTCATATGATTTGTGATGAAATAAGTTGATGCACATTTGTAATTTCAAGAAATGTTTTTGCAGATATCTTGTGTTGGGGGTTTTGGATCTAATTCTCACATGTACAAGATCAGTAGGACTGCAAACATCAATGCCATCAGAGCTGCTGCTGAAAAAGGTATTAATTGGTATTGCTTCTTCTTTTTGGTTTTATTCTTCAATAACCAATATTTATTTTCTCTTTTTTATTTAAATGAACATTTCTTTTTAAATGAAAGAACTGTATATAAGAAGAAATAGAATGAATCAATACAAGTTTTAAAAAGACACTTTTCTTGGCTTTCTAGTTTCATTGTAGGATGCTATTCTGAAGGTGTTGGACTGTTAGTTTTCCTTGTAAAAATATACTATATAAACTAGAACTTCTATTGACTAAGCTGCTGACTTTGGTCCAGTGATTTATCTTCTGAAAGGATATTATGAAGGGAAGGTATGATATCTGAGTCATCCTTTTTGTTGATTATGTTCGACTAAGATGACTTCTATAAAAAGGATTTTTGTTTTTTCAGTCATGACATGTTGGCGGATCAATGCCATGCCTGTTTTGTTGTTGTCTTAGTTTTATGTTAACCTAATTGATACGGGTATTTATCATCTTGGCAGATCTGTCATGTTATTTGGTTTGCTCTACCATATAAGTAGGAGTTTGTAGTGCTAACCAGTCTAAGACCCTTAAGGACTACTTTTGTGCTTGAACTTCTGTCTTCCTTCTGTAATATGATAAATTGAATTGACTTTTCCAATGGTTCAAGTAAAAGAAATGCATCTAAAAATACACTGCTCTAATATATTTTCCGAGTTTATCTTGAGAATATCGGCTGATCACCAATAACTTTGTTCTTATATAACATATTGCTTGCATGATTTTATGGTTCAGAGGGATGCTGAAGCAGAACTATTATCAAAGTTCTCCTTTGGAGGTCAGTCTTCCTATTGGAACATATAAATGTTAATAATTTTACAGCTAGTTGGTCACTATCTATGCATCCACTGTCAATGCCTAGACTCATGCTCAACTCAAAATCAATCTGAATCAATGCCATGTGTTCCTACAAAATTCTCCTTCAAAATTTGCTTGTACAGGGGTAATTCTCAGGCCTGGTTTTGTGTATGGGACACGCCGAATTGGGAGAATGAAGATACCTCTAGGGCTAATTGGATCGCCATTGGAGATGGTACAACTCATTGTGTCTTTCTGTTTCTCTCCATTGGTGATGATCTGAGAATTTGAAACTTGATCTCACATAGTTCATGTTCTACCATGTAGGTTCTTCAGCATGCGAAGCCACTTAGTCGCATCCCGGTTGTTGGGCCTCTCTTCACACCTCCTGTTAATGTCACCTTTGTCGCAAAAGTTGCGGTCAGAGCTGCCACCGATCCTGTGTTTCCTCCAGGCATAATTGACGCATATGGCAATCTTCCATATGGCAAACAGAAGTGACATGTTGACGGATCAATGCCCGAGAACCGCAGCGGAGTGACATGTAGTTGCAGTGGTTTGGCATGTGGGCTGGGTCGGCTGGGTTGATGAAGGCATCGTCGTCTCAGCCGTCGTCTGCGTCGAAGGAATCTCCGAGGATGGCGACATCTCTGAAGGCGGCATCTCGGAAGACGACATCTGTCGATGCATGGATTGGGACTGGCTTTGCATCTGCTCTGTCGTCGGCGTCGAGGATGGCGCTGCGTCTGCGGTGCAGAGTCCGGAGAATGGCTTGTGGAGAAGGGGAGAAGACGTTGGAATCCGCCATGGATTACAGTCGGGAGATGCCCGAGAACTGCAGCGTCCATTTGAGTATTCTGGAAACAACGCAAACAAATGGAAAGAGAAAATACCTCTGAGGTATATATCGATAAACAACATACTTGATCTTGAATCAAGATGCATACTTCTTGGATCATCCAACGGTCTAAAGGGTTTCGTAGATATAAATCCTAGCCTCGCCCGGCCCCGCAGGTAAATGGAAGGCCAGTGATGGTGCATGATCCAAGAAGCATGCATCTTGATTCAAGATCAAGTATGTTGTTTATCGATATATACCTCAGAGGTACTTTCTCTTTCCATTTGTTTGGGTCGTTTCCAGAATACTCAAATGGACGTTGCAGTTCTTGGGCATCTCCCGACTGTAATCCATGGTGGATTCCAGCGTCTTCTCGTCTCCCGACTCTGCACCGCAGACGCAGTGCCATCCTCGACGCCGATGGCAGCGCCATCCTCGACGCCGACGGCAGAGCAGACGCAAAGCCAATCTCAATCCATGCATTAACGGATGTACCCTTCCCAGATGCCACCTTCGGAGATGCCGTCATCCTCGGAGATTCCTTCAACGTTGACGACGGCTGAGCAGACGATGCCTTCATCACCCAGCCGACCCAGCCCACATGCCAAACCACTAAGACTAAGACTATTTTGACCACGACCACTACGACGAGGACCCAAACCACTACGACTACGACAAGGCAAACTCAGACAACGACCCCGACCACAATGCCACAGACCCAAACGACAACGACAACGCAGTTTGCATCCCCCTCCGCGCCCGGTGATGGTGCTGTGATTGATGAAGGCCAGTAAACAGGGAAAAACTTGAAACATTTTGTTCGCAATATTTTTCGTACTTGTTCCTCCAACTAGTGCAGCATCAAGAATGTAAACGAATTGGCTTGCATATAGTTGAGGATTCTTAATATTCTCCCGACTAGTCGGAACGAATGGCTTGCATATAGACAAAATATTCCTTTACTAGTTGAGGATTCTTAAATCAAAGTCACTTTGAAGTGTTTCAGCTCCCATTCCTTCTCGACGCCATCTCGCTCGGCTTCGAGAGATGAGCGGCAGCGGCTTGACGGCTGGTTTATAAAGCACCAGATCTTGGCCTTGATTCGATGCGAATAACAATTGATCTAGAGCCAGGACAAGGTTTTCGCGATTTTTATTATAATAAATTATTAATTATTATTAATTTTATAATTTGGTTTAAAAAAAGAAAAATAAAAAAATACCCTAAGGAAATTTAATTGGACGAAAATAAAACAAACAAATTATGACAACTAATTTTTGTAAACAAAACAATAATTATAATTTCAATGACAATGAAATAATTATGATTTTTACCAAATTTAATTTGTACAAGCTCATCCATAAATAGGGAAGAGAAGCCTTTGTATTTGTTATTTGAAATGGTGGTAGAGTTCCAGAGGTTTCCCTGCAGGACTAGCATCCACATGAACATATGTTCTTAAGCATGATACGAGATTATGAAGACAAAATGAAATGACAGAAAAAAAAGAAAAACCAAAGTCACGAAATTCCGTTCAAACTTCAGTATCGTTAGAAGTTAAAACATGTACGTTATAAAATTGCAAGAGACTAAAGCCAGTTCTGACTGCACAAAGTTTATGTTAGTTCAGGAATTGATGTAGTGTGTGTAACAATTGATAATGTAGTATACGATACATACAAACCAGGGTTTCATGTGATCTGAATCCTTCTCTTGTTTTTCTATTACTATGACTGTAGACATATACTAATACTTGCATCAAAGAAGAAATTAAGCCGCCGATAAAAGTCAGGTTTGACTCGTGGGCGTTTGAATGATGATTGATCCTGTTCACGACGGTGAAGTGTAACATGGCGAGATTGTTGACCCTAGTTGAACTAACACCACCATCTTCCAAGCCTGAAAAGTAAACACTCACCAAGTCAGTTTCTCACCAGAGAATTAGAGAACTAGAACTTGAATGAAGCAAAGATGTAGAAAACTCATACTTGCACCGTAGAGAAAGGACCTCTATTTATATACAACGCCCCTTAGTGACTCTTCACCGTCAAGATATCAAATCAGCCGTAACATGACTATCATGTTGGTAGATTTTTTGTAAGAAATTTTTGAAAAACAAATAAGGCAATGAGTTACTGAGCATGTTAGTGGTTAGGCTCTTGGGTCTCTAAGCAAATCAGTGATAGATTATTGGGTCACGTAGAAGCTGAACCTGTCAGTGGAGTAGGTAAAGTTGCAGTGAAGTGACAACCTAAGACCATTGGTCCAGTATGATAATGGATGTAGGTGTAAAATGACTAATGGGCATATATGTGTATGTGGAGACCCAATAAAAAGGGTGGTCCAACTTATGGGTTCCACGATATGGAGGCCGGCCCATAAGACACGTGGTGTAACGCCCCTTTCTCTATAGGCTTAGAGGGAGGTCACAATTTCTTTCTCCTACACTATCACCAGGCGACTGATGGAGGAGCAATCGATTGCTGCCAATCAACTCCGGCCCCAGGTCACTCGACCAATCTTTCTGTTCGAAATTGGGCCATGGGTCAGTCGACTGGTGGAACGACTGATCAGTCAACTCTACCTGGATTTCACTCGACTAATATTTCTGTTCCCTCGAATTCACTGAGGGCAGTCGACTGCTACCAACTGATACTTCTGGAAGTTCAATTCCAGACATCCGAACCATATCAGGAGATCATGAATAACATTTTTACCGCTAACTATGATTATATAACTCACAATCATAAGCTTACGATCATAATACTTGGACTAGATCATAAATCATCTAGCATGCAACTCAAGTAGTAAGCTATAAAACAACTCAATCTTATAATCTTTGCGGAATTAACACTACTATCATGAAACTTAAGCAATAAACGATAAAGTTCTACTGCTTAGAACTTAGAGCACTAGCAAGTCTCATCCCAAGTTCTCACTCCACGGTTCCACCGCCACTGACACCAATCATCCTTCCGTTAGCCTCATTGACTTACATCCTTTCTTTACCTTTATCTGCAGTAAAAGGATGCAAACTATAAGCAAATTGTTTAGCAAATAGATCCTACTCTCACAAAACATGCAATCAATATTAAACATGCTCATGATTAAAAGAATGCTTGCTTTAAAAACATATGTAACTGGAAATGTCATACTTAACAAAAAATATGCTTATGAATACACTTGTAACAAATGTTTGCATTTGAAAACCTTGCTTGAAATGAAAAATGCTTAACATGTTTGAAACAAATGCTTGCATTTGAAAACTTGTATACTCTTATACTTTAAAATAGATAAACATTCTGCTTTTGGGCCCGACACAGTACCAATGCGTGCATTCCTAATAGGTTTCGGGGTAGCGAGCCACCAAACTCTACTAGAGCGTCTCTACTAGGCTCGCCTAGATCTCTCATGGGCCTCGACCCAGTACATGTCATTTTAAAAAGTAATATACTTAAAACTTGTAATGCTTGTACTTTTTTTTTTGGTAAAGGAATATTTTATTCCTGAAAAGAAGATCCACATTAGAAGGGGGACCGACCTGACCTCCTAATCCAGAATTACAATGACTCAAATGATTTACAGGTATTGCTAGAGCTGGCTGTACTTATTCAAACCTATACAAATATGAGTCAGCTTCTTATTAACTCAAGACCTTTATTTTGACTACACTTATGTAAGTCTATACAATTAGCAGCCATCTTCTTATAAACCTTCTCACGTTCGTGTTAAGTCTCCCAACGAAATGCTCCCTATCTTCATACCGCATCAATATTTATCCCCACCTCTTTGATCCAAACCACTCGAAAAATCTTGAAATAGAATTTCCAGGCCCTAATTGCTAAAGGTCCTTCATCAGAAAGTAGAGTCCTCCATCAGAAAAAATCCTTTGGCACAGCGGTTATGAAGTGAATGCCCTTCTCAAAAAATCCAGTAACCACAATCACCATCTCCTTGTTTTGCATCAGGAAAAGTGCTGTAATTTCTTTCATACGAAAGGTATAAAAGAAAAACGAGTTTAACCTTGATTATGAAAAACAAAAGAGAACCCATGAACCCGATGTTCGCTTTTGGTAAGCGACCAACCATAAACGGATTTGTGGCGCCTTTACCGTAGCCGTTACTACGGGCTAGATAGATCTGTGGTGGATCTATTCACCCTTTAGGCTTTTTGGCAAAGCCTCAGCCATCAACGGATTTGTGGTGTCTTTACCGTAGCCGTTTGCTACGGACTAGATGAATCACATACGGTGGATCCATTCACCATCCCTATCTATTCACCCTTTAGGCTTTTTTGGCAAAGCTTCAGCCATCAACGGATTTGTGGTGTCTTTACCGTAATGCTTGTACTTATAATGCTTACACTTTGCATATTCTTCGCACTAAAAAAATAATATTCTCAAAACTTATTTTGGGACACATCAAAACCTTGGTCTTGTACTTACATCAATGCGCCTTGCGTGCCTTAGTCCCAGAACTCGTTCTAGGACTTAGTAAAAGTAAGACCTCGGTCTTACTCTGTACTTTCATCGAGCACCTTGCGTGCCCTAATCCCAAAACTCATTTTGGGGTAAATCAAGACCTTGGTCTTGCTATACTTAGATCACACACACAAAAGGATTAGAATCAAGTTCTACGACAACTAAAATCGTACGAGAATAACTTTTACTGCAGGTGAGTGATCTATTTTACCTTGATGCTTACTACTCACTAATACCAAGTGCTAAGTCTAGTGTGGAATCCCTTCGTCCACGTCTTTCGCACGGTCACCGAGTATTAGACACAAGGAGAACAGAGAACCCCTAGTTCTCTTTCTCAAGAGGAAGAAGAAGAAAGTGAGGAAACGTTTAGGGGGCGTTTGGTTTGCATTTTCCAGTCTGTTTTTCATTTTCATTTTCTGTAGAAAATGCGGCTTTCCGGAAAACATGTTTGGTTTGCATTTTCCAGCTTTGTTTTCCAAAAAAAAAAAATATAGTGTTTTCTGGAAATCTAGAGAATGAAAAAAAAGTCATTTTCCAGAAAATTAGAAAATACGATTTTCTGGAAAATGAAAATAGAAAATGACACAAACCAAACGCCTCCTTAGTTTCCTCCTCTTTCTATTTCTTTATATATACTAAGTGGAAGTTGAAGAAACTTCCATGAATAGGTGCTTCGGTTTCCTCCTATTTCTATTCCTTTATATACCAAGTGGAAGTTGAAGCTACTTCCATGAATAAGTGCTTACTTGCACATATCTTAAATTATTTCCATATCTCAATGTGATATTTTACCATCACCTATTGAAAACTTAAACTAATACTAAATTAAGGATCCTTTGTTCGAGCTTCGGCTCTGCCCATTTTTACTCATAAAAAAAATTTTATATTTTTTTTTTATTTTGAAAAATTCTGAAAAATTGGTGAGAGTCGTTGTCTGTTGCTATTGCCTCTCCTTTATCCTTCTCGACGCCATCACGCTCGGCTTCGAGAGATGACCGACGGCGGCTCGGCTCCAATGACAATTCGTCTAGAGCCAGGACTAAGGTTTCGAGATTTTTATTATAATAAATTATTAATTATTAATAATTTTACAATCTGTTTAGAAAAAAAAGAAAATGAAATAAAATTACCCTAAAGAAATTTAATTAGACGAAAATAAAACAAATAAATTAAGACAACAAATTTTTGTTAACAAAATAATAATTATAATTTCAATGACAATGAAATAATTATGATTTTTACTCAAATTTAATCGGTGCAAGCTCATCTATAAAATAGAGAAGAATCTATAAAATAGAGAAGAGAAGCATTTGTGTTTGTTATTTGAAATGGTGGTAGAGTTCGAGATATTTCCCTGCAGAATCAGCATCCATATGAACATCTATTTTTAAGCATGATACGAGATTATGAAGACAAAATGACAAGACCGACAAAAGAAAATCAAAGTCACAAAATTCCTTTGAAACTTCGGTATCATTAAAAGTTCAAACAAGTACGTTAGAATGCATTTATAATCAAAAATCATAAGGAATTACAAGACTAGCATGATACGAGATTATGAAGACAAAATGAAAAGACAGACAAAAGAAAAATCAAAGTCACGAAATTCCTTTGAAACTTGGGTATCGTTAAAAGTTCAAACAAGTACGTTAGAATGCATTTATAATCAAAAATCATAAGGAATTACAAGACTAGAGCCAATTCTGACTTCAAAAAGTTTCTGTTAGCTCAGGAATTGATGTTCTATGTGTAACAATTGATAATGTAGTATACGATACATACAAACCAGTGTCATATGATCTGAATCCTTCTCGTGTTTTTCTGTCTATGACTGCTGGACATATAATATTACTTACATCAAATCAGAACTCAAGCCGCCGATGAAAGTCATGTTTGACTCAGAGGGGCGTTTGAATGATGATAATGGCTGACTGTGCTACAAAGTTGACTAAACCTGCAGCAGGAGCAGTAATTGAAGTGAATCGAACAGCTCTGCCTGTGGTAATTTGTTCACTTGCAAGAAAGTTCATTCATTAGTTTAGATCTGAACCAGAACTGGAATCAACTAGTTGAACCGACAGCAGAGCTTGGTTTCCGATGGATAACGAAATGGTCAACAACACGCACAGATTTGAGCGGGTCTGCACCAAAAGCCGACCTCCATTTGCTGGGAAACTTTCTGATATGGCTCAGTTGTAGTGGTTGTTTTGGTTCAGCATCCCAATATGGATCTAACTCCCAGTCCTTCGGAACCTAACAGAAAGAGGAAGAACCTGAGGTTACACAAGGTATATATGGATAAACATCTATATACAACCTCTGAAGAAACACTACTTATAATGTTAATCTTCGATTTTTAAGTCCTAAAACTTCAATTCTGAGGATCCCTGTTTCTTTGTGAATGTGACATGGGGTAAGACATTACCGTCCATAATGCAATCACTAAGGCCTAACATAAAGTGTGACCAAGAGTCAAGAATCTTGCATTTAAATTCCTTTTTCAAAAATAGTTTGGGAAAAAGTATGCCATCTAGCTTTGACATGTTAGAAAACTCATGTTGATAACTAGGCACAAGTAACAAACCTGGCAGGTTATAAGACAAAGAGGAGACGAGAATCTAATTAAAAAATCACAACAATTAAATAACAAGTGCATCCTAATGGCCAAATTTCCTATATGTAGTTTTAATGTCCAAGAGTATCTTACGGAAACTATCATACGGAAGAAAACATGTGCATTGTGAGAATAGAGATCTGCGAGCATCTTCAGAATGCAGAAAACCAGGAAGAAAACATGTGCATTGTGTGAATAGAGATCTGCGAGCATCTTTGGAATGCAGAAAACCAACATGGACGTCACTATTGAAGCAAATTAGGATAACTTCCTGCTCATAAATTTGGAGAATGGTACTTAATCTATAATCTGTGATATAGATTTGCATAGAATTCGTTGGTGAGGTAACGTCAGCATCAGTGCTATTTTCTCGTGGAAGTAACTCAGGCTCATAGAAGGCACTCACGACAAAGGTGGAAGACCCTCACGGAAAGGGGAAGGCACTCCTGGCTCAAGCAAAAGGATTTTGTCCTGATGAAAGGACAACTAAATCGAAAGATGCTTGCATCTCATGCAGAAGAGTCTCATCCTCGCCAAAGATGCTCAGGCTCACAAAAGATGGTGCGATGAAAGTAGAATCGCGGAAGGACTCATCCAATGGCATAGTGGAGTATTGGAGTTTCTCGTGCACTGGGTAAAACTAAAAATTTTACCCATGCCAATCGACACAAAATTAAATTCGAAACCATGTTCAAAACTATAGTATTGAATAGTGCACCATACATTGATATAAAAGGGCAATCCGGTGCACGAAACTCCCGACGATGCGGAGTCCCGGGGAAGAGGCTATTGTACGCAGCCTTACCTCGCTTTGCAAGAGATTGTTTCCGTGACTCAAACCTGTGACCTCTAGGTCACACGGCAGCAACTTTACCGTTGCGCTAAGGCTCCCCTTCACCATCATGATATACATTCCAAAAAATGACATAACCTAAGCATATCAATAGATTTAGCAGGCATTGAACATTAACAAATAGAGTCAAAGAGCCAGCTAAAATTAATAAGCAAGAAGATTGTTTTGGGGGTATGACTTTTTAAAATTAGTATAATAATTACCAGGCTGGTACAACTTGATCATGTATGAAGTTATGTTTTTTTAGAAAAGTGAATGCTGTATTCCAAAGTAAGCTAATGAGAAAATTATTACCTTATCAACAGCAAGAGTGAAGACTTCAAGGTCACCAGCCTCAGTTATATGAAAACGAGTAAATGCTTTGCAATTCGCAATCCGAAGGGAAGAGAAAGCTTCATCAAAATGAATATGAAACCAATTGATGCATACGTACAAATAGCTTCCAAATATCAGAGAGACAACTGGAGTAGAGAGGACCCAGAAGTATAGAAACACCGAAGCATAGTAGATGATAGCACCACCCCGTGGAAGTGTCTCAATACCTTTTCTGCAGATGTTACTTCTGCTAACAGCCATAACCTGTGAAGGAAAAAAACTACTAATGGTAAAGCAACTAGTCAACTGAATCTAAAAAATGCACAGAATTTTGATCACCTCAGGAACATCAAAAGCTGACATAAGATACTTTATACATGCAGGATAAAGTCCAAATGTCCATTGTTCAATACGAGTCCGCAGCCCACTCGGGTCAGGAAAATGCTCACTTTCCATGGATCTATACCATTCATAAAGTGTGTGATAGCCTGATAGAGGCAAAGGACATCTTAGGTACTTTAAGGATAAGCCAATATCAGCTGAAATATCACAAAAATCGATACTGGAGGCTAAAAAATACAGCAATCTGGGGAAAAATCTAGTAAAGAAGTTTTATAATTATTGTTGTTGGATTTATCCATGTTTTTGCAAGTGGGTATAAGACAACTCAGGTCCTTTAAGGATAAGCCATTATTAGCTGAAATATCACAAAAACGATAAGGCTAAAAAATACAGCAACCTGAGCAAAGTTCTAATAAAGAAACCTTATAACTATTGTTGTAGGATTTATCCATGTTTTCTTCACAGGTGGGTATTATTCAGTCAGTGTACTGGTATGTAAAACCCAACAAAGTGTCAGGAATATTATCAAATCAGTATTTCAAAACATTCCATACAGCTACAAATTGTGAGAATTGGCTGCCTCGTAATAGTGGATTGATTGAACTTGTAGACCTCAAGAAGTCTGCAACTTCCATGTATCTACCTTCAACATCATTGTTTGCATTTTTCAACATTTTATCTTTGCAGACACTTCTAATTTTTGTCCGACAAATTCAATTCCAAGCTGAAATGAAAAAGATTAAGAGTTGTATTTAGCTGAGACAACCAACATCAGATTTGTCTAACCCTTGTTTCTAACTCACCAACTCTATACTTTAGCACCTTATCATTTTAGGTCATCTTAGAATTTGATCTTAGTCTTAAAGGTGAGTGTACAAAATTAGTTAATAATAAACTTTATACCAACATATAATGTTGACTGTTTGACAATAAAATCGACGTCAAGAGACCAACTTGCATAGGAAATCAGAACAAACTGCAGCAATCAACTTATTAGCAATATATATAAATATGGCACAGGGAACCTTCCAAAAAACATACCTGAAGTTGCTAATAGGCGATTGTGGACACATATATCAATACTTAATTCCAAAAGCAACATCAAAATTAATGCGGCAAACAAATGAGCGGAAACATGAAGAACACCAATTATGGCACGACTTTTCCGTGATAGTTTTGTAGGCAAGAAGAAAAATGATGCCAATGTCAACACGAGAGTAGCGGCAGAAGACACATAAGAGTGATCCAGCATGTACAAGAATGCTTTCCACGTTGTCCTCAAGAAATTATTGATGCGGCCTGACCATGAATCATGATGCAAGATGCGGAAAACATCACACTGAAAAATTAATTGAAAAGGTTAATAAACGTGTTTTAGAACTAGAGAAATAGTAGAAAGAAGTTTAGAAGCTTATTGATCCATGCTTTTACATATCAAGCAACTAAAGAAGATATCATATGCACAACAGGTAGACAGTTCAAGAATCAGTGTCATTAAACATACTAAAGGAGGAAGATGATACTAGTCTTTCATGAAGCAAGTATCATACAACAACCAAGCTTTATCCCACTAGGTAGGGTCGGCTATATGAATCCTTCTACGCCATTGGGTTGTCCCCTATTATATCATCATCTATATTTAAATAAAATTTATCTTATTTTATTGTTGCTAACCAAGTCTTTTTTTAGCCTTCCTCTCCCTCGTTTAATATGCGTATTTATCGTAGTTTCACATCGCCTAATAGGGACATTTATTGGTTGTCTAAGTACATGTCCATACCATTTTAAACGTGTTTCTCGAAGTTTTTCCTCAATAGTTGCGCAACTCCGACTTTCTCTCTAATGCTCTCATTCCTTATTCTGTCCATTCTCGTATGTCCATACATCCACCTTAGCATCCTCATTTCTGCAACTTTCGTCTCTTGCTCATGTGCCCGAGTCATAGCCCAACATTCAGCACCATATAACATAGCAGGTCTAACTGCCGTTTTGTAGAACTTCCCTTTAAGTTTTAGAGGTACTTTACGATCACAAAAAACACCCGACGCTAACCTCCATTTCAACCATCCTGCTTGTATTCTACTTAAGATATCTCTCTCAATCCCTCCATCACTTTGCAAAAATGATGCTAAATACTTAAAGCTCTCAGTTTTAGACAACTCGTCATCTCCTATCTTAATAATTGTCTCATTACGTCTAATATTGCTAAACTTAAATTTCATATATTCTGTCTTTACTCTACTAAGCCTAAAACCTTTCATTTCTAGTATTTCCCGCCAAGATTCTAATTTAGCATTTACTCTTTCACGTGTCTCGTCTATCAAAATAATATCATGTGCAAACAACATGCACCATGGTGCTGTATCTTAAATGTGTTCAGTGAGTTCGTCCATGATTAGTATAAAAAGATAGGAACTTAGAGTTGATCCTTAATGTAACCCTATCCTTATTGGAAATGCTTCAGTTAATCCGCCTGAAGTCTTCACTCTAGTCGTTACATCTTCGTACATATCCTTAATTAGTTCAATATATGTTACGCTAACGCTTCTCTTTTCTAGAATTCTCCATATAATTTCTCTTAGGACCTTATCATAAACTTTTTATAAATCAATGAATACCATGTGTAGATCTTTCTTTTGCTCCCGAAACTTTTCAATTAATTGTCTAAGAAGATGTGTAGCTTCTATTGTCAACCTACCAGACATGAACCCAATTGATTTTCAATCGCCATGTTCTCCTTCCTTAATCTTTTTTCTATTACTCTTTCCCAAAGTTTCACAGTATGACTCATTAGTTTAATACACCTATAGTTTGAACAATTTTGTACGTCTCCTTTGTTCTTATATAAGGGAACTAGAGTACTTACCCTCTATTGATTAGACATTTTTTTAAATTTTCAATATCATATTAAATAATTTTGTAAGCATTCAATATCTTGTTTCCCTAAGCACTTTCATACCTCTATTGGGATATCATCTGGTTCCATGAAGCGAGTATCATAAATTACAATATTGGCTAGGCAAAATTTTCTTGACAAACAATAAATTAAGTGGACTAAAAGTTTCTATATTTACCTGCTATAATTACACATTTTTATTCTAATTTCTCAAATTTTCAATGTTTTCGTACTTATTCGCACTGGTGAATGCTTCAAAAGTGTCAGGAGATTGGAGAACTAAGAAAGAAAATAGAAAAGAAAAAAATGGCAATTTTATGTGGAATTGATCCTTACTGCAAGGTTTGATGAAAAAAATCAAAGAATTTCAAAGAATACCATTTAGGAGACAGATATTCTAGAAAAATATTAACAGTAGCGGATTGGGTTTCATCATTTTTTTGGTGGGCTTTCATGTATAGTTTGTGTCAAATTCACTCCCATCGTTCCTAACTCTCGAGGAACCAACTAGAACCATGCGCTAAAGGGTTGCAGCACACTAGCTGAAATGTAATACATGAAAATTGTGTATAAAGCGTCACCCGTCATGCAAGCTATTAATGTGACGATTAAACCTCCAAGGCGTAGCGCAGGCGGTGGGCGCATGATATCTCTGGCATAATAGCAGGAGTCGATTCTAGAGAATGATGACCTGATTTCACCCCACCTTGCACCTAACGCCTGTGTATCTGAATTAACCTCCCTCCATATCCGTGAGGCTGGCTCTAGGGGGGTCGTTGAGGTAGCGGACCTATCTTTTTTTTTTATTAATGTGACAATTATCATTTCATAATTTTTGGCTGCTTTGTTAGTAGTTTAAGTGTTGAAAACTTGTTATAAGAAAATTGCACATGCCTTCTCATAACTTGATGGATTAAGGCTCCCACTTATATGCTGGAAGTGTCACTCATCAGATCATCATCAATAAGAAGTGCTATGCATTATCATATAATCTGAGCTCAAGTGTTAGCTTCCTAATGGATCAAGTCATTATAATACATTAATGAAATTCATGAAGAAAAAAGAACAATGATAAGTTGGTTTCAAATACACTGCATTAAAGAAATTGAAGGGTGCCTAACCCTTGATACAAAGGGGGACACACAAAAGTACTAGGAATTGCAATATATACCAAAAAACCATGTCAAATTTCCATATATAACACCTCTAAAAGAATGCCAGACTTAGTTACCTATATGACCTATTGCTTTCAAATCATAGCATAACTGTTAATGTTATAACAACAGTAACCCAATTTATGTGTATTTCATTTTTAGAAGAGAACTTTTAGAAATAAGATCCTAGAGTGTAAAATTCAGTCAAAAAAGCAAAACTGTGTTCTATTAGTAGTAGAAATTTCATATTATTATATTTTAAGCCAAATAACAAATTTAAAGAAAATCACCTGCGGAAACATAGAAAATACTAATAGAAAGTATATGATGCCACCGATGAAATCAAATTGCCAGTTCTTCCTTCTGAACTTCAAAATATTGCCCAATGCAATCTGTGGTCAAGTTTGCCAAAAAAGATGCATGAGAATCAAGACTAATTAGAGAAAGATGAGAGGAATTCGAAAGAAAAATGTTCATTAAAGCAATTGGGCAGATGAATGTTAATAATAAAACTTTATAAATTTATAAAAAGAAATGGGCTGCTACAGACAGAGAAAAGGCATTGTCAGACTTACCCTACTAGAATCGTCATAAGAAGGATAAGTGGCTTTGCTTTCATAATAACTTCCATAAAAGTTATTGAACTCTCTGAAGACATGTGTAGGATGCAAAAAGGCTCCACCACAGCCATTTACAAGCAAATGTTCCACATCAACAGGTTTGTCTGATGGAATGGAAGAATGGCGCATATAATGGTGTAAATCTCCAGCCATGCGAAGTTTACATCTTCCATTCAGGTAGTCCTTTATCAGATGAGAGACATTTTTCCCAGTGACATCATTCCAGTACCAATCAAGAAGCCAACTTGGTTCATGAGTTAAAATAATTACACAGTCATTCTCTCCCACCTGCAGATTTTCCATCATTGACTACAAGTGTTTGCAAGAAATAACTTACAAAACACTAGATGAAAGTGAAACAGGATCAGGAAAAGAAAAGTAAGAAAAACCACCATTACAAACAGGATCACAGAATCACCATTGTGGTTGCATTGTGCATTTCACATGTATCTACAAACATTAACTACACAGACAGAATCACCATGATCCAGTGGAACTGTATTCCTCGTTTGTTACAATAGTAGTTATTTATTATGAGTTGGTGTGTATTTTAGTGAAATTAGTAGGTTGCTCTATAGTTATTGCTTCATTATTTAAGTATAGCCAACAAACAAAAAAAATTGTCATTTCATAAGTTTAACTTTGAGGGCATTAAACCAGTGATAATTGCAAACACATACATAATCAACCAATAGAGACACTAAGCAACCTTTTTCTGGCATAATTCTGCGAAAAACTTGAACTGATAGACGTCAATATCTCCATGCAGAGCCTGGTCAAGACCAAATATCCACCACCCTTTGGGAAGTTCCAGAGCAAAATAACTCTTCTTCTGTGGAAGAAACCACCCACCCAACCAGCTTTTATGGCATATGTACCTCATAAAAGTATGAAGTCCATCAAACCAATCTGTAGAATGAGTAACGAATCATGGTCAATAGCTCTTAAATTATTAACTTGGTGCTCTTGCTCAACAAGATTGCAATCCAAACTAATTCAATACAAGCAAAAATTAAAAAGTTTATCCTGAACATCCTCAAGTAGAATTTATAGTAATACCATGATTGCCAGGAATTATAAAACATTGAGGCCCATCATATTTGCTTAGTTCAGACACCCCATATGGAAGCTCTGGCTTATTTACTGCAATATGTTCAGGTTTGTACCCGGATGGAGGCTGAAGAGCATCTTCAAAAGGACAGAAAAAGCGTCTCTCATATGTATATGCAGAAGGGTTGGGGTACCTATTGACAACCAAAACAAACAAATCCTATATTATTTTTTTGCACATTGATTAATGAATACAATGTCTCTTCATCTGAAATAATAAAATCCAATAAAATTATCATTGAAGGAAGAGTATATCATATAGCAGGAGCAACTAGCTTGATGCAACAAGTTCAAAGAACATGACAACTACCACACAATATCTTTTACATGTAAAATGTTTACTGTATATTTTTGGAAAGCTGGTATAGACTGTGAATGACTATATCAAAATGAAAAGGAGACAGATTCCTTGAGAGAAATCCAAGCTCGAAGAAGCTGAAAATTTACCACATCCATTGATTAATCTGATTATAGTGAAATATATATCAGAATCCTTGCGGAAAATGTAATTAAAAGTAAAGCAGCAGACACAAATAGAACTATCCCTCATCAGATAGATAGGTAAATATTCACCACGAAGTAAATTATAAATGGAAAACATCAAATAAAATATCATTCTTTTAGTCAAGGCCTCACAGTTGTCTCCTAACATTTTTTATAAAAAGATCAATAAATTTATAAAACACATTCTCGTCTCAATCAACAAAAGCAAAATAACAAGGAATTTTACGCAAGGTCTCCTCCAATAAGAAGCAATTTCCCACGTGAAAGAGAACGATTTGAGTCGCCAAGCCTCAAACGTATTGAAGGTTTGGCCAGCAATCGAGCCACTGCATAAGTTGAGTTTCCGCCGTCACCAGTGTCAGCAATGAAATCAAACCAAAAGTTGTCTTCTTTGGAAAAATGGTCAAAAAAAAGATCATCATTTTTTGCTTCATCTGGAACCTTGTTCATGGCAGCCTGACATAAGGAGATTAATTAAATTTCAATAAACATGAATTAATTTACTAAAGATAAAAAAAAGAAAATAGATATTTAAGTTTTACCTGCATCATGCGCATATCAAATCGACCAACAAACAAAGTGACAGATACCATGAGGTCAAACACAGTCTTAAACAAATCAGCTGATGTTCTGAAGACATAAATAACAAAGCAAATCAGCAATACTCTCAACTTTCAACTTGGCCTCTGTAGATAGTTCAGAATTTTAAATAGCTAACAACCTACCCTGAATACCATGGAACCATCTCCAAGAAATCAGGTTTCATTTGTTTTTTCAACTTCTCATATTCAGATAAGGGCGAAGTATGTGTGAGGGCCCATCTATGAGATTTCAAACAAAGTTAGAAGGGAGAACAAGAATTGGTTGTCAAAAGGAAAATGATATAGTAAAAATGATTGTGCGTGACCAAATTGAGAAGCACCTTCGACAGTTCTATTGGCATAGTAACTATATAATGCAGACAAATAACTTGAGTATCTCAAGCTTGATGACACCACTTTTTACAGTAAAACTAGGAAAACTAAATATTGAAAAAATGTGTACCCTGTTGATCGTTCCACCACATAATTAGCCATGTACAGACCCATAAATGTTGCCCACAATGAAAATATGGGAGATATTTCATCAGAAAGGCCAGGACATGATCCATTGCATGCTAGCTGAATATGAAGATCTTAAAATTTTAACGGCCACAAAAAAGTGGAAATAAAAAAATTAAATATCAATATGATGTGGATAAAATATATTACCTCCCCATAGATGACCCATTTCGAAAAAAGAGGATAGTCACTCGCAGTTCCTACAGGAGCAAACCAAGAAGAACAAATCTGGTCCTTAAACTCATTCATTCGAATGAACTTTGATATCCAAGAATTTGTATCTTGCTTCTTCCAATGTAGGAGGGAAAACCAACTTGAACTCTTCCTATCTAAATGTTTTTCTATAGCAACGGCTGTGTTTCCACAGTGACTATAGAATACACAGCAAGCAATGCTGATGACCTGCACTATAACAGAAACACGAAGATAGCCACACATTTCAGTAGAACATGCATAGATTCAAATATGTGGGCAATTAAAGCACTCACTGTACAGTTCTGGATGATGGGCAGTAATTCTGGTCGTTTTCTTGCCACACGAGAAACAAGACCCATATACCAAAGGCCAAGAAATATGATGTGAAACAAAATAAGAAAACCAACAGAAGAGATGAAAATTGTCAGAAATAGAGAAAGATTCATCCGCAAATCCACTCCCATAGATTGGAAACTAGGGAGATGATATAATGCCGCAACAAAGATCCATAAGATATACCTGCAACAATAGAATGTGCAATCAGCTCATAAGTCTGCTTGGCTTTTATTTTGCTAGAACCAAGTCGTGAAAATAGGAAATGACAGCAATCGACATAATATAAATTAAGGCAACTGACATATTCTGAGAAAGAGAGACATACCATCGACTAAAGTTTGAATAGCTCGGTTTAATAGTCTTCCTAATAAATGGAGATGAGAAAAAATAGAAAAAACCAATTAAGCAGATGTACATAGACCACCATTTTACATTCTTGTCCAATTTCTGTATTAGAGTGTGCATGTTGTCGGATGATATGAAGAAAAGGCATCCCACTATCACTGCAGTCATAGCATGCCTTGAATGCTCATGTGGATAAGAATACTTCTTAGTTAAAATTGTCCTAACCGTCTCCATCCCAAGGGTATCAAACAAAGGACTCATAGATTGCTTTTGTTTGCCCATTATTCAACTCGTGACAGTGAGCTGTTGTCGTCAAGAGAAGCATGCAAGAGCAGCTTTTGAGTTTTTTAGATTATAGTGTAGCCCTGCATAAAAGCACAACAATGGTTCATTGCTTCATATAGCATAAAAGCGAGTGTGAGAATGGTGTAAACAGCTGTTAGTTATCTTTGAAAAAAAAAATGAGGATAAAAGACATGCATTTGCTTTGGAACCAGTAGACTATGGAAAATAAGAAAGTAAAATAATATCCGACAGTTAGATGTGTCCCTCGTCTAACCTAGCTGAACTCCTAAAACAACTAGCATAAAGTTCATCTATTTCAAAAGATCAGATGTCTAAAAAGGATGTCCCTGGCCAAAGCCAGAGAGGGAGACAAGCACAATCATGAGCTTTAGAAGAAAGTCTCGATTTTATTGATATGAAGAAAGAAAGAAATAAAACTAAAAATAACCAACGATGTCATAGATGAATCAAAAAAGTCAGTGATTGTGTACTATATTACTCGATCACTTCACAAATCTTTCTAGCGCAGATCGACAGATCCTGCAGAGGAGCAAATCCAAGGCAACAAGAAAACCAAGCAAAAGGAAATGACAAAAGACGCGATCAAAGAAACCAAAGTCTCCCGCACAAAAATGCCTCTCCCAACTCCAGTCACCGCGACCCCTTCCGCCTCATTTCGACGCCAAAACAAGATAAGAAAAGAAAATACCGAACGCGCGCTACGATCAAATTAGAAAGCGAGAAGAATGAACGTGTGGGGAAGAAGAAGAAGAAGCGCCACGGTACCTGACTCGACGGAGGAAGAATTGGGGATGGAACAGAGGAAAGGAATAGAGCCAATTCGTGGAGGTCTCCTCTTGTACGCCAATTAAGAAAGTCGAGTGTGTGTTTTACCCCCTTTTTTTTTATATTTCTTTGCCTGATATGATCACACCGCCTATTGGTTCCGTAGGAGTCCCTTCGATGACGTTATGCCGATGGCGGTGGAGTCAACGCCGGGGACCGATAAAGAAAAATCGGGGTAGGCTTATCACAAGTTCGGCTGCACGATGTATCCAATTGACTCGATCGATTTGGGATCGGATCGGACCGAGAAGAATATGCTGGTCTGCGATCCGCCTGTTTGCGTGCCTCTTAAGGCTTTCGATGCCCAAAGAAAAGAAGCGTTGCGTATGCGAGGAAACCGCCTCTCGTTGGATTGGATAGTGCAATCAATTCGACTAGCTCCGGAAGTCAATGCCCAATGAGATAACACTGCGACGATGAAAAATGAGACGCTTGCTTCGCACTAACGCGAACGGGATCCAGAGGATCCCTGCCCGTACGTTTTATATTCATCGGTGATGTCCGACGAATCATCCGATCGACGATCAAATATCATCAATAATTTTTAATTGTCATCCTGAATCAAATAATATCTTGGGATAGCGATGAATCGGTCGAAATCGTCACATTACAATCTCGTTGGATTCGACGGTGAATATGACGAAATCGTAATTGTGGCGGTCCCCGACAGATTCGTCATACCCCTAGGATATAGTTTTGTTCGGGGCGGTGGCCAGCCACCGATGTTATCCGATCGACGATCGGATGACTCGTCGACCATCGCCGATGATTGAGATAGAGGGACGGATCCGAACCACATGAGTAGATGTAAGGAACTAACGATCATCAACCATAATTATATATAGTTTTGTTCTTGTTGGTGGCTAAACAGAACATTTATCAAATAAATAATAATAATAATAATTAATCAGATAACAAGTAAATATCTATAAAATCATTTATATATAAGTAAATAAATAATTTTGTATACATGTAATCCACCGTAAATGATATTATTAAATGTACAAATTTAAATTAATTAATCATTTAATTATCATTATAACATAATGATACTCAATAATATTTATATTTTATATTACAAAATAAAAGAATATAAAATTTTTACTAATACAATAACAATATTTAACCTCAAGAATATTTTCTTACTCAATTTGAAAGTCAATTAAAAAAGTTATTGAAGCCTTTAATTAGATGAGGAACATTAAAAATATTTTTTTAAGATTTATTAAATTCGAAAAATACAAAATAATAGACATCTAAATTTCACGTTTTAAGAAAAGAAATTATAGAATATCATTGATAAAATAATTAACTAAAAAATAATCCAATAAATATTATAATAGTCTCAGGATTCTAAGGGAGTGTTTGGGAGAACTTCTGCTAGCTGTTTTTTAGATTCTAGCTACATAGAAGCACTTTTGAGTGTTTATAAATACCAGATTCTGCTTTAACTTCTATAACTTTTAGCCAAAAGCTGGAAGCAAGAATTTGATGTTTTTTTTCTGCTTCTGCTTTTTTGCTTATGGTCTAGAATTAAAAGTAGACATTTATACCCTTAATAATTTATCATTTTACATAATTGCCACCATAATTTTAAATAAAATTTTATATTTTCATATAATTTATATATTCATAATTTTTTTTATAAATTTATATAAATTTGTCATTTTTTTATATTTTTATTTATATATTTTTTAAACATATATATTATTAAAAAAAATAATTTTGATATAATATTCAAAATATAATAATAAATATATAAAACATTATTGATGGTGTATCAAAATTATATTTAGATAATTAAAAAAAATAATTTATATAGTTTAAGAATATTATTGTCATTTAACTAAAAATTAAGCTTGGAAGCAATTATTCACCAAACACTCAAACTTTACCTTGTATCAGCTTTTAGCTTTTATTTCCAAACACTCCATGCTTTAGCTTCTCACTGACTTCAAGATAATCTCTACAAGAATCACTTTTCAAGAAGCAAAAGTTCTCCCAAACACTCTCTAATTCTACCTCGGATATAATAATCTAAATTATAAAATAATTCAATAATGACAAAAAAAAATTAAAAATCTTCTTAGTTTTAAAAAACTTTAAATGATATTTTTTTTATCCGGAACTGAATAGCTAAGGGGTGTTTAGTTTGCTAGATTTTTATTTTCATTTTTCAAAAAATCGTGGCGTTTGGTAGGCTTGTTTTCCATTTTCATTTTAGGTAGAAAATGCGATTTTCTGGAAAACGTGTTTGGTTTGCATTTTTCAGCTTTGTTTTCCAGAAAATGATATAGCGTTTTCTGGAAAACTAGAGAATAAATAAAGTCATTTTCCAGAAAATGAGAAAATACGGTTTTCTGGAAAATTAAAATAGAAAATGGAGTAAACCAAATGCCCCAGTATTTTCTCATTTTTCTGACAAATGACCTTCTTTCATTTTCTAGTTTTCTAGAAAATACTATATCTTTTTCTAAAAACAAAACTAGAAAATGCAAACCAAAGACGTTTTTAGAAAACCACATTTTCTACATAAAATGAAAATGAAAAATACGCCTACCAAACATCCGCTAAAAATTTCCCTTATAATTTATTATAAATCTTTGAACATTTTTCGGTTTAATATATTACAAATTGTATGATTCAATTATATTTCATTTTAATATATTATAAATTAATTTTATGATTCAATTCGAATAAAAAATATGATCTCTTAAACCTTCTATCGATCCTAGTTTTGATTCATGGATCATGCTCCAAAGTCACGACGTCTCAACATTTCTATCTATCCTATTTCATTCCTTGGATCATGCTCTAATCACTATAAAAAATTAATCATGCTGATCTTGTCGACGAGCGAAGGCCGATTCTCACTCGGATGACTCGGTCTAACCAAGACGACCCGGTCTGCTGTGGCTCGAGGTCGGACTCGGGCTCAAATAAAGATCAGGTTCAAATCACTCGGCTCGGACCAAAATGAAGCTCACAATGTGGTGGTGTGGTTGCAAAATGACAGCAATCCTCTCTCTGGAGCCCCAAGGGGGGTTTATATAGGGGGAAAGCAGGCCCTCTGCCATGTCAGAGATGTCCTATCTCATTAAGGATTAACCAGTTGTCAGACTGTGTAACTGGCAGCTTTGATGGCTCTATGAGGCTGACACAACCGCCTGACACCCTGTCTCTTCCAATTCACATTAACATTCAACTTGTCAGGCGGCTCTGATAAGTAATGATCATGTCTGATATCTGCCAGCCTGTCCTTGTGGAGGTAATTCCATTATTATCAGGTGGGTTTGTTCTGACCAATAATCCGAATCAGTTAGATAAGTTTAGATCCTGAGCCTATGTTCGGTGAGTGCTTTCAGGGAGCTCGGCTAGGGGTTCCCTGACCTCGGGTGACCAACCACCAACGTTTGACTTAGGATGTCCAGCCTGGAGTGCATAGCTCGGGAGATCGACCCCGAGTGTCCGACCTCAGGTGACCGCCCCCCGAGTGTCCGACCTCGGGTGACCGACCCCGAGTGTCCGACCTCGGGTGACCGACCCCGAGTGTCCGACCTCGGGAGACCGACCCCGAGTGTCCGACCTCGGGAGACCGACCCCGAGTGTCCGACCTCGGGAGACCGACCCCGAGTGTCCGACCTCGGGTGACCGACCCCGAGTGTCCGACCTCGGGTGACCGACCCCGAGTACACTACAAGAAAAATGACCTATTGTGACATTTATTTTATGACACTTAATAGTAAATGTCATTATAAACTAATTATAATGACACTTATCAAAACAGATTAATCTTATAAAAAAAATATCTGATTAGATCTTTTATCATGACACATTTTATAGATGTCCTTATAAATCTAAATATTTTTTTATTAAAATAGATTATATATTTAATTTATTTAATTAAATTTTTTCCAACTTAATTAATCATGCGAACGCGAAACCTGCTCCTTCCGATCCCTCTAAAAAAATTTACAGCGCCAGTCTCCAAATCGCAGCGCGAATCCTAAATCGCACCGCGCGAACCTTAACGCGCGCGTCGTCCCTCCTTTTCATCTCCACCCTCACACGCGAACCCTAATCTTTCTTTCTCCCTCGCTCCCTGCTCGATCGCCCCTCCACCTACGCGAGTGCCTCCAACCAGCGCACCTCAACCAGCGTGCCCTCACTCCCTGCTCGATCGGCCCTCCCCCTACGCGAGCGCCCGAAGGATCGATATGGGTTCCGGAGATCCATCGATTGATGATGGAACAGAGGATTGGTTTATAAAGACAAAGCAGTTCATTCATCACGCCGCCAATCTATTTTTTTCCTCTCGGTCTCTCGCTTTCTCTCTTTTCCTTTCAATCTCTGCCCCCCTCTCGATCGCCTTTTACAGATCGCCTTCTACGGGTCGATGGACATGGAGCTGCTGTCGCAGGACGAGTTGTCGGGGATGGCGGCGCTGGCCAAGGCGAACTGGAGGCTTAACATAAGCGAGTTTTCGCTGCCGGAGTTGCCCCAACACTCCAACAGTCGCCTCTGGCTTCTCGATTTTCTCGACTCTTTGTGCGAGGCAATGGTATGTGCGTTGTTTATGTATATTACTTCTTAACATTTTCATGGTGATTCTTTTCCTTGTTTTTTTTGAATCCATAGAAATTTGATTTCTTCTCCTCTTTGTGTTCGTGGTGATATTAGGTTATTTTCTATGGAATATGGGATTGGAAAAATTATCCGATCGTACCTAGAAATATGAATGAGAATAATATTGCAAATGATATTGTACTCAGTAGTACTAGATTAGGCATGAGAATAGCTAATTGAACGAAATCTGGTCGATGATGCAGTTCACAAATCATGGGAGATTCCAATTCGACAGGCTAAACTTTTGCTCTAATTATACTGAGTTTTCTATCCATGGGACGAGCTCTTTTCTTCTTCTGTTAGCTGTGATATTTGTTTAATATTTAGGGCTGTTCTATAGAATCTTAGATTGAAAAAAGAAAAATATATTAATTTTTCTATATCTGAATCCATATATGTTTTAGAAGAATCGGTAGAACTTTGTGTTAATTTTGAAGTTGCTAAATTTTGACGCTTTCAATTGTTTTTTTTTTGTTTGTTTGCAATCTTTCCAATTAAGTTTCCAGTCTGGTAAAGCTTCTGGAGGGATTCAGTGAGATGGAGAACATGTCAAGATATCTTGCTCCTTCAGAGGTGTGGCAAATGTCTCTGTAATCATCTTTGTCTTGTTCTCTATCTTGTGCATGTGATTGGGATGAGATGCAATATTAGCTAGCACTCATGGATGATGTATAAATTCTTAATTAAACATCATTTACCAAATTTTTGCAGAAAAAGCATGCCTTTCTTTTTTCTCTCCTTTTGTTGGATCCAAAGCCATCTTTGTTTTTAAACTGGAAAGTTGTTATTTATCTTTGTAGGATGAGATGGAGAAACTGGCCAAGAGTGAAAGACTGGCAATCAATGTTTCAAACATTAGGTAGAATCTTATTTTATACATAAAAACCAATAGTTTTCTTTTGTATAACTCTTATTTGATCTTTTGCTTTTGTATGTTATCTACTTTATTCAAGTCTAGCATGCAAGGGAGCTTGAGAAAGTGGTAACTAGGGAAAAAGGTCAGAATATCCTTCCAACTTTATCTATATGCTCTGGGAACAATTGGAGATTTGATTGATCTTAATTCAGGCAAAGATAGTGAAGAATTGATTGATCTTTGATTGGATTGAGGCAAAGATAGTGAAGAATGCACAAAACAAGGTTTAGTAGTTGAAAAATCTCTATATGCTCTGGGAACAATTGGAAATTTGATTGATCTTAATTCAGTTAGAGGTATTCCTTTTACAGCACTAAACATGAGTAAGATATACATTTAACTCTGGGATGAGATGAATCAGAGGGAACTAAAGCCTAACACATACACCTTTTCTGTTGTTATACATTGTTTGTGCAGGAAGAACAAGGTGGGTGATGCCAGGAATCTTCTGAAGGTATCCTGCGGCAATGACTGAAATCTCACTTGTAGTCTCTTAGTCTGAGCTTAGATCTTTTTCTGCTTTTATTGTTCTGATACACAAATAAATTGTAGTCTCTTAGTCTGCTTGTACTTGATCGCAGGATTGCTGAAACAATTTGAATACGTGCAATGACCAATTGTTAAAAGATGAAGCGAATGCTATCCAAGAAATCTCACTCATGTGGTGGGACAAACATATTAGCAGGAAAAACTCCAAATGGCTCGAAGAAAATCTTACAAGTGAGAATACTGAACCTAACTGCAATTTACTTTTCAAAGTTTTCCACAAAGTAGCTTGTTCCTTCAATTCCTTCATCTTCTATTACGAAAATTCATGTCCAGCATTAATTTATGTGATCAGGTCAAGATCCTCTGATTTGATAAAATTGGTGTATATGTTTAACTTTTCATGACAAAATTTTAACCAGTTCAAGCATCTTTCCTATGCAGAGATGGACCGAAGTGTCAAAGAGATGCTCAAGTTGATTGAAGGGGGTGGTGATTCATTTGCAAAGAAAGCTGAGATGTATTATGAGAAGCGCCCCAAGTTGATTTCCCATGTCGAGGAGTTCCACCGCATGTATCGTGCTCTGGCTGAGCGTTATGACCAAGTAACCAGTGAGCTCCGCAAGAGCATTGAATCAGAATTGAAATCTCAAGGTTCATGGAACAGATTTAATTTCCTTTCAAATCCACCTTCTCCTTTATCTGAACCAATTGAAGAGCTCCATCCTGAGTTAAACATTTCTCCCGAGTCAAAGCTGCAACAACCCGACCTCGTTCCCAGGGCTGCCGGGTTCGATTTCTTCCTTCCATCTAGCAGTAGTCCTGATCTTTCTAGGAAGGACATTTATGATTCATTTTCATACTCAGAATCTGATTCTGAGCCCAAGCTCGAAGAGATCAATGAGGAAAGTGAAGATGAAACTTCCTTGGAGATGAGGGAGAAACTTAAAATCCAAGAAAACATCCATCGTGAAGACGACTGTAGCCTTAAAATTGCAGCTTTAGAGTTGGATCTATCTGCTGCAGATGAAGAACTTCACTCTACGGAAACCAATATCTGGGATCTCAAGAATAAACTCGAGAGCACCAATGCTTCTTTATGCACTAAGATCATAGAGTTCAATTTGGAAAAGGAGAAGGTTTCCTGCTTAGAGGAAAATCTTACAGAGCTGCAAGAAGAAATATTCAGCCTTACGCATGAAACTATAATTCTAAAGGGCGCAGCAATATCTACCGCTAGGCAGTTCCACAGCCAGTTATTGAACCATGAATTCATTGTCGAAGAATACAAAAACAGACTAATGCTTGCTGAAGAAAAGTTTATCCGTGAGAAGTCCAGCCTTGAAGCTTCAATTGCAGAGTTGGAAGGTGCTAACAAGGGACTAATAGCTGAGGTACAAAAGGTGTCTCAGGAAAAATCGCTAATGGAGCATAGAATTCACGATCTGTAAAACTCAAACGGCTACACTGTCGACAGGATGCATATATATTTTTTGAGGTGACCAATTTGATAGTTTTGTATTGCAAAAAATTTGATAATTATTGATTAGCAATTTTGATTTCAATTTAAATTTTTATTTGTGTTTATGTTAATTAGTTATATACGTAAATATTTATATCATGAAAATATTAAAAATGAGTGAGATATTTATTAATATATGATATTTTTTATGTTATAATAGAACATCAAATTATGTAGATAAAAATATCATTTTAAAACTCATATGAAGATATTTTAAAATGTCATAATAAATAACTATTAATGATAATTTTAAATATTTTTATATACTAATATAGCAAACATTTATATGTGCCACTATAAATTACATAACGAGGCATTTTAAATTAACTTTATAAACTATCATTAGTGACATTTTTTATTATGACTATAAATAAAATTCAAGACACTTACAATTGTCTTGATAAATAATTTTAAAGGACATATAAATTTGTCATCATTACTATAATAAAATAACATATATAAATGTCATTATAAATCTTATAATGACATTCGTTTTTGTCACTATAACAATTATTCATGCTATTAGTGGTTACTATTTCTATTTTATAGTGACATTAAGAATTGTCATAAATGATAAGACTTTAGACGATATCACTATAGAGGACATTTTAACTTAATGTCACTATATCAAAAATGTCAGCATAAGTAATATATGATGACACTTTTCAATGTCATTAAAAGCATTTTTTCTTGTAGGGAGTGTTCGATCCTGCCTCGAGACCTCTTCCGTCGAGACCTTCACTCCTCGGATTAACCACTAGGCCAGGCATGCGATCCTGAGCTTGATCCGGCATGACTGTCTTCGATCCGGCCTACGTTGGATTGGACCCGGCCGGGCCCCCAACTTTTCTAAAAGAAAAAACCCTTGATCCGGATCACAAGCCTCCCCTTCAAGTCTAGTAAAAGGAGGTGCTTAGTCCGACTGACTAGGCTCACGGCCCGGTCGGTCGAACTTCTTCTCGCCTTCCCGCGCGTCTTATCATACCCATAATCTCCCTCCTTAAATGCGAGATCCCCTGTCAAATCTCCATTAATACGGGACCACATGTCATTCCTCGGCTGGAAACTTTTGGCAACGAAGCGTCATCGGCATGGCTTATGGATGAAGCTTTGAGGCATGGGGAATGACAGGGATCCGACGATGGAGCTTCCGACCCGCCATTTCTCACTTCTCCATCGGACAGTCATCCTTGTTTCCCCCTTGGTATAAATAGCCTTCACCGCTCATTTTACCCTTTTTTACCCTAACCCTTGTTTTGGCTCAAGTTTCCGTCCGGCCTCCACCGTCTGACCTCCTCAACTCCGGCGAACAGTGTTTCCGGTCAATCGCACCCCTAGGTACTCCTTCTCCTCGCCGAATCTTTGCTTCGTATTTCTCGACCTTGTCTTAATGGCCGAGTCCTCTGCCCCACCCGAGCCGTGGTACCTAACGACCCGTTCCTCGATAACCCTAGGGCATTTAGAAACCCTACGCTTGGACTACCAGATTCCTGAAGACCACCTCATGGCTTTTCCCGACCGTCGGGGTCGGCCACACAGTCCCCCCTTAAATTACTTCACAGTCTTCTCGGACCAGTTGTCGGCCGGCCTACGTTTCCCACTTCACCCGTTCTTTCGGGAGGTCTATCAGTACTTCCAGGTGTCCTTGTCCCAACTAGCCCCGAACTCGATTAGGATCCTGTATGGTACAATGATCGTTTTTACCGTCCATGGAATTCCCCTCACCCCCCGTGCGTTCAACTACTTCTACTATCTCAAGAAACAGGAGCCCGGGAATTTTTATTTCCAAGCCCGCATCAATTCAGCCTTCTTGGAGAAAGTGCCCTCCTTCAACAAAGGTTGGAAATCCCACTTTTTCTATATCCAGACGACTCCCCCCCCCCCCCCCCCCCCCCAAACTGGTCCATTGAGTGGGTAGAGGACCTTCGTAACCCCCCTCTATTGCCCAAAATCCTTCGTTCGGACCCAGGTTATCAACTGGCCTTTTTGTAGTTGGGCAGGGCCCGATACCATGCAGGCAAGCTGCTGATCGAGGGCACATTGTATCTCTTCCGGTTGAGCCAGATCCTGACGGAGTTGCTAGGCACCCTCGGTGAGTCTCTAACTGGTTCCCCGACCGGTTAAGGCTAACTAAAACTTTCTCCTTATTGCAGCTGACATCATGTATAGAGCGCGGGTCGGCGAGGTGATGGCCCGGAAGGAAGCGGCCATGGAGGCTCTGGCAGCCAAGCTGGCAGCCGAGCGAGCCATACTCCCTATAAGTGCGGCGCCTGCTCCGGAGCGGCCTGCAGCCGGAGGCGATGCTTTGCGGGGGGATATCCCTGCTGAGGGCTCAGATGAGACTCCTCAAGTCGTAGTCGGGGGGTCAATGGGGCCTACGAAAGAGGAAGAGTTGGAGCAACCGGCCTCCGAGAGCTTGGTCCGCAAACGCCGTCGGCTAGTCGTCTCCCCAGACACGTCTCCTGTCTCCACTCCGGTTCCTGATCCCGCCCCAGCCTTGCCCCACACTCAGGCACCGACGGACGTCCAGGTTCCCCCTAGATCCGGCGCTAGGGGCCAGAATTCGACTACACCTCGCTTGGGAACCCTTCCCCCCTTAACAATATCCCGGCCGGGAGCATCAACCTCGAGTACTGCGCCGTCCCCCCGGGTGCCCCAGCTAGGTGTTGCAAATGTGGACGCCGTGGAAGCTCTCTTGTCCATGCGTTCCCCCCCCCCCCCCCCCCCCCCCGCGGTCTGTGCTGGATATCCGCGTCCCCTCGGCTACGACGCTGACCCAGATAGTTCAGCCCCAAACTCTTAACTTGCACGACCAGCTGCTCTCCAACTGGGATCAGGGGCAGTCGATGGCGTCCATGGCGAACCCCATGGGCCTGGCCGACAGCTTCTTTATGGACTCCACCCAGGTATGCCCTTCCTTTTCCTGACTACTTATGTTAACCCTTGTGATACGAACGTCAACTTGCAGCATTGGGCGGCGAGCCAAGCAGTCAGCCGGGCGTTGATTGTCAACATCAGAGAACGTCGCGCGGCCGAGTGGAAAGTAAAGGAATTAGAAGAGAAGCTGGCCCATTATGACGTTCCCCCAGGTGACGAAGGGCGAGATCAATTGCGCTCGGAGATAACTGCTTTGAGGATGCAGTTATCGGATTTAGAAGCTCGCTCGGAAGAAGAGCAACAGGCTATGGCCCAAGCCGCCATAGAAGTGGAACGACTATCCAACCGGGTGGGGGTATTGGAGGGCGAAAAGAAGGTCTTGGAGACTCGTAACGCCCGGACTCGTTCTGACTTAGACAAAAAAGCCACCAAGGCGACGGGTCTTAGGGGACGGCTGAAGGAGTTTGTCGTAGCTCACAACCAGACTCAATTGTCCCTGAAGAACAAGGAAATCAGCTGGCTAACCTGCAGGAGACCCTCCAGGCTCTAGAAACTCAGCTGGCGACTCGGGACACCGCCCTTCAAAGTAAAGACTCGGAAATTGTTAGGCTGAAGAAGGAGCTGGCGGATTACCAGTCAGGCGAGTCAGCCCGAATTGAAGCAGCTCGCTTGGCCTTCATTCAATCAGATCCCTTTCTCGATCAAGTGGCCGAGCGCACTGGCGGCATGATCCTGTATGGCATAGAGGGCGCTATCCAGCAGCTGACCAAGGCCGGCCTTCTTCCTGCAGACCTCCCACCTAATGCAGTAAAACCCACTCGGATTGAGGCGTCCATTCCTGAGGATGCCTTCCCTCCTTTTACTTGAATTAACTTTTAATCCCCACTTATTTTTGTCCTGGATTGGCCATAAGGCCTTACAACTTTTGTGATTGTCTTGCTCGGCCCCTGGGGGTCCAATTTTGTGCGGATCACTAACCTCGTCTTGGCTAGCTTGACTTTCTGAACCTTCAACCTTCTCGTGCTGGCATTGTACCCGTTAACTGAGGATGCATGAAATTGTTGTTGAATATTGTTTTCTCGGCGTGTTCGACTTATTTTACGAAGGTCGACGTTCAGACCTCTTATCGAAAAGTTTTTCCCAAGTGTCAATCGGTTGGGATACCGGCATCCCTAGCCTGAGCCTGATTCTTTCACATTGATCAGAGAATTCCGCTAAGTGTCCTATGCTCGAGTTGTTGACGCCACTAGCCGATCAGTCTAGCCAGTGCCCTGACTTGACTAGGTGGCTGGGTCGGGTTGGTATCCTGACTCGGCTATATCACTCGGTTGGGTCGATGCCCTGACTCGGCTATGTCGCTCGGTCGGGTCGATACCCTGACTCGGCTATGTCGCTCGGTCGGGTCGATGCCCTGACTCGGCTATGTCGGTCGGTCGGGTCGATGCCCTGACTCGGCTGTGTCGCTCGATCGGGTCGATGCCCTGACTCGGCTGTGTCGGTCGGTCGGGTCGATGCCCTAACTCGGCTGTGTCGCTCGGTCGGGTCGATGCCCTGACTCGGCTATAGTGCTTGGTTTAACCGATTCCTCTCTTAAGTCATCTGCCTGAACGTGGGGGGGGGGGGGGGTGGGGGGGGGGGGGGGGCGGCGCGCTAGCAATGGGCGCCGGGGAAATATATATTTTTTCACATTCTTTCTGAACAAGAGTCTGGACACCATCCGACTTATCCGGGTCAAGCGTGGACTGTCACGCCCGACCGGGCCCGACCGAACGTGGGACGCCACGCCCGGTCAATGCCGAGTCCGGTGGGTGCGTGAGAGCAAGCTCACTTATAACTTGCCTCAGCAAGAGTCTGGACACCGTCCGACTCACCCTGGTCGAGCGTGGACCGCCACGCCCGACTGGGCCCGACCGAACGTGGAACGCCACGCCCGGTCGGCGCCGAGTCCGGTGGGTGCGTGAGAGCAAGCTCACTTATAACTTGCCTTAGCAAGAGTCTGGACACCGTCCGACTTACCCGAGCGTGGATTGCCACGCCCGACTGGGCCCGACCGCACGTGGAACGCCACGCCCGGTCAGCGCCGAGTCCGGTGGGTGCGTGAGAGCAAGCTCACTTATAACTTGCCTTAGCAAGAGTCTGGACACTGTCCGACTTACCCTGGCCGAGCGTGGACTGCCACGCCCGACTGGGCCCGACCGCACGTGGAACGCCACACCCGGTCGGCGCCGAGTTCGGTGGGTGCGTGAGAGCAAGCTCACTTATAACTTGCCTTAGCAAGAGTCTGGACACCGTCTGACTTACCCTGGCCGAGCGTGGACCGCCACGCCCGACTGGGCCCGACCGCACGTGGAACGCCACGCCCGGTTGGCGCCGAGTCCAGTGGGTGCGTGAGAGCAAGCTCACTTATAACTTGCCTTAGCAAGAGTCTGGACACCGTCCGACTTACCCTGGCCGAGCGTGGACCGCCACGCCCGACTGGGCCCGACCGCACGTGGAACGCCACGCCCGGTCGGCGCCGAGTCCGGTGGGTGCGTGAGAGCAAACTCACTTATAACTTGCCTTAGTCGTCTTGTGGAGGGTTAGAGCTATTGTCATCATTTTAGCTGAGTACAATTACAAGAATCATTTCTCTCCACTCTCCTCTCGGTACAATCTTAGGTGCACTGCACTCAAGGGTCTTCCGAGTTGTTTTCCTTGGGCGTCTTGTAGATAGTAAGCTCCTGACCCCAGCGCTTCGACTACCAGGAAAGGGCCACTCCACTGAGGCTCCAGCTTGCCTACTTCCCCGACTGGCTTGATTCTTTTCCATACTTTGTCTCCTACTTGGAAACTGCGGGGTATAACCTTCTGGTTGTATTGGCGTCGCATTCGTTGTTGGTAGGCGATCATGCGTACTGCAGCCTTGGCTCGGACCTCCTCAATCAGATCTAGCTCCGCCCATCTTTTCTTCACATTGTCTTCCCCGTACAGATGTCTTCTGTCAGATTCACAGCCGACCTCCATGGGTACCACAGCTTCACTACCGTGTACTAACTAAAAGGGCGTGCACCCTGACCCTTCTTTAGGAGTGGTCCGGAGAGCCCACAGAACGTCGGGTAGCTCGTCCACCCAAGACCCCCCGACCTGGTCCAACTTGGCTCTGAGTCCCTTCAGAATCTCTCTGTTAGCTACCTCGGCCTGACCATTACTTTGGGGGTATCCCACTGAAGTGAAAGCCTGTTTGATTCCGAACTCCTTGCACCACTCTCTTATTATCCGACCTTGAAATTGCCGACCATTATCCGACACCAGCTTGTGCGGTATGTCATATCGGCATAAGATATTCTGCCACAGGAACTTCTTCACTGCTTGTTTAGTAATCCGGGCTAAGGCCTCTGCCTCAATCCACTTAGAGAAATAATCCACTGCCACTAACAAGAACTTCTTCTGACCGGCTGCCCTGGGGAACGGTCCTACTATGTCCATGCCCCACTGGTCGAAGGGACAGGACACCGTGGAAGCTCTCAGCATCTCGACAGGTCGATGCGATAGATTCTGGTACTTCTGACAAGAAAGGCAGGAAAGGACCAATCTCTCAGCATCCTTCTGGAGGGTCGGCCAAAAGTAACTTGCTAGTAAAACCATCCGAGCCATGGACCGACCTCCTGAGTGGTTTCCGCAGGACCCCAGGTGTACTTCTCGCAGCACATAATCTGCATCTTCTTCTCCCAGGCATCTGAGCAGTGGTCGGGAGAAGGCTCGCTTGTACAGCGCGTCTCCTATCAGAGTAAACCTGACCGCCCTTATCTTAAATATCCTGGCTTGCTCCGAGCTGACCGGAAGAGTCCCTTCCTTCAGATAGGTTATGAATGGGGCTCGCCAGTCTCCTTGTATTTCCATTTCTGTTTCTCTCTCCACCTGGGCTACCAGCATGACTTGAGGTGACGGTCTGCGGAAGACCCAGGGATGGATCGAACTGGCTAACCTAGTCAGTTCGTCAGCCTTGGCATTATCCCCCAAGGGATCTGTAAAATCAGGACTTCTTGAAACTCCGCTTGTAATTGCTTGTAAGCCTCCACATAAGCTTGTAACTTTTCATCGTTGATCTCGAACTGCCCGGTCACCTGCCGAGCCACCAGCTGGGAGTCCGAGTGCAGGATGACCCGAGTAGCACCCACATGTTTAGCCGCTTGCAGACCTGCCAAGAGAGCTTCATATTCTGCTTGGTTGTTGGTAGCCTGGTATTCTAGGCGTACAGCTAAGTGCAGCGAGTCTCCCTCAGGGGAGACTAACAAGACTCCCACGCCACTTCCTGCCCGAGTGGCCGACCCATCCACATATATCTTCCATACTCCTTCTTCTTTCTCCTTATGGAGCTCACTCAGGAAATCCGCCAAGGCCTGAGCATTGATCGCAGCTCGGGGTTGGTACTGGATATCATATCCACTCAGTTCAGTCGTCCATTTGAACATCCGACCGGAGACCTCAGGGTTGATCAACACCTTCCCGAGCGTGCTATTGGTCAGCACTCGGATAGGATGAGCCAAGAAGTATGGTCGTAGTCGCCGAGCCATCAACACAAGGGCATAAGCTAATTTCTCGAGTGTAGTATACCTACACTCGGCTTCCTTAAGTAAGTGCCCAAAGAAATAGACCGGTTGCTGTTCGGTCTCCTTCTGGGTTACAAGCACAGCACTCACGGCTCCCTCAGTAGCAGATAAATAAACATACAATGGTTCCCCTTCCTCAGGTTTAGCTAATACCGGCAGACTGATCAAGTAAGTCTTCAATTCTTCAAAGGCCTGGTCGCATTCAGCATTCCATTGGAACTTAGTGGCCTTGCGCAGAACCTTGAAGAACGGCAGACTTCTATCAGCCGACCGGGAGATGAATCGGGACAAGGCAATGATTCTCCCTGTCAAGCGTTGGGCTTCCTTCAAGTTCCGGGGCGGCGGCATGTCTAGTAGAGCTTTCACCTTGCCGGGGTTGGCCTCTATCCCTCGTTCAGTCAGGATGTAGCTAAGGAATTTTTCGCTTTTGGCCCCGAACAGGCATTTTGCAGGATTGAGTTTAAGGCCATACCTTCGAAGGGTGCAGCAGGTTTCTCGTACATCTGCTATCAGGTCGGCAGCTCGGGGAGACTTGATGAGGATGTCATCTACATATACTTCCACGTTTCTCTCGAGCTGCCCCTTAAAAACTTTATTCATCAGCCTTTGATAAGTCGCCCCGGCATTCTTGAGTCCGAAGGGCATAACTGTGTAGCAATAGGTGCCTGCGGCCGTGACAAAACTGACCTTCTCTTGATCTTCTAAGGCTAATGGCACTTGATGGTATCCCTGGTAGGCATCCAGCATGCAAATGAGCTCGCTCCCCGCAGTGGAGTCTACCATCTGATCTATCCGGGGGAGCGGGTAGCAGTCCTTGGGGCAAGCTTTATTAAGGTCTCTGAAGTCGATGCAGACCCTCCACTTGTTCTCCGGCTTGGAGACTAGCACCACATTGGCCAGCCAGGCAGGGAACTGCACTTCTCGGATGTGTCCTGCGGACAGCAGCCTTTCTACCTCGGCCTGGATAATCTTATTCTGCTCGGGGCTAAAGTCTCTTTTTCTTTGCTTCACAGGTCGGGCGTCTGGGTAAACGTGTAGCTTGTGCTCCATGACCTCGGGCCTGACCCCTTTCAGATCTTGCTGGGACCAGGCGAATACATCTTGGTTCTGCGTCAGACATTCTATCAGCTGTTGACGGAGGTCGAGTGATAGCCCCGGAGCTATCCTCACTTTAGTCTCTTCTCGGTCAGGCAAGAGTTGGACCTCTTCTTTTTCTTCTAGCAGTTCGGCCCAGGGGGAAGGCTGAGAGGACTGTACCATGTTGCAGCTGGCCGGCGGAGCTCGGAAGGCCTTCCTTACTTCCACTCGGACATCATCCACGTAACACCGGCGAGCGACCTTCTGATCTCCTTTAGCTTCGCCGACCTGATCCCCCACCGGAAACTTGACCTTTAGATAGAAAGTTGACGCCACGGCCCGGAATTCATTCAGTGCCGGTCTACCCAGTATAGCATTGTAAGCTGACGGTGCATCCACTATCAGGAAGGTAGACCATCTGGTCCTTCTCAGGGGCTCTTCTCCAAGTGAAATGACTAGTTTGATTTGGCTGATGGGTTGAACTTCATTGCCGGTGAATCCGAACAGAGGTGTAGCCACAGGTTGTAACTCAGCAGTTTCAATTTGCAACTGCTCAAATGCCTTTAGGTACAAAATATTGACGGAACTGCCAGTATCCACAATGGTCCGGTGGACCTGATAATTTGCTATAACCGCCGTGATGACCAGGGCATCATCATGCGACACTTCTACTCCTTGCAGGTCAGCGGGGCCGAAGCTGATCTGCGGCCCGTGAGCTTGGGTGGAACTGCAGCCCACTTGGTAGATATCGAGGCGTCTGACCTGCGACTTCCGAGCTCTATTGGAATCTCCATAGGTGGGTCCGCCCGAGATCACATTGATAGACCCGTGCACAGCATTCTGTTGATTAGCTTGCTCTTCGCCGGCATTCCCGTGCTCGATGGCGTCGGGGGTCTGGAACAACTGCCTGGCTGCAGGGGCGGTCGGTCGGGCCGGGGACTCGGGTTGGCTAGGCGATGTTCTTCCCCGACCTCGACCACCTCCTTGGTGAGCCCCTCTTGGACTCCCTCGGCCGGTGCGGCCCCGACCTCTACCGGCCTGCCAGCAGTCCTGAAGGTCATGCGTATGGTTGTTATGGAAGGAACAGTAGGGTTGCCATCTGGAAGGGAGGCAACCTTGGGCTACTTGCTGAACTATTCCTCTCTCGGCTCCTTGTCGGTGTCCCATAGCTTTGGGACTTCGGAGAGGTCCTCCAGGAGGTATATTTCTCTGCTGATGCTGAGGAATCTCGGGCGCGGGTCTGGCCTCCGGCCGCCTGGCGACTTGTGCTTCTTCAACATCTACGTATTTACTGGCTCTCCCCAAAAAGCTTTCAAAGTCCTTCGGAGGTTTTCGGATCAAGGATCTGAAGAATTCGCCCTCTTGTAAGCCCTGCGTGAAGGCACTGACTAACACCTCGGACGTAGCGGTGGGCACATCCAGAGCGACTTGATTAAACCTCTTGATGTAGGCTTTTAAGGGCTCTTTGGAGCCCTGCTTCATGGTAAACAAGTTTAAGCTGGTCTTGTGATGTCTTTTGCTACTGGCAAAATGCTGCAGGAACAGTCTTTTGAAATCAGAGAAGTCCTTGATCGATCCCTCTGGGAGACTGTCAAACCACCGCTGGGCTGGCCCGGCTAAAGTGGTCAGGAAGGCCTTGCACTTAACACCATCGGGGTACTGATGTAGCATCGAAGCATTCTCAAATTTCTTTAGATGTTCTTCAGGATCAGTAGCTCCTCCGTATTCAGTGATGGACGGGAGT
>JAGFNQ010005179.1:0-81500 GCA_024364735.1 Boesenbergia rotunda | reverse complement strand
TCTCTGATAACCCGGCCTTGAAATTGCCGACCGTTGTCTGATACCAGTTTGTGGGGTATGCCATATCGGCAGAGAATGTTCTGCCAAAGGAATTTCTTCACTGCTTCTCGGTATCCGGGCTAAGGCCTCTACCTCAATCCACTTGGAGAAGTAATCCACTGCCACTAGCAAGAACTTCTTCTGACCGGCTGCCCTGGGGAACGGTCCCACTATGTCCATGCCCCACTGGTCGAAGGGACAAGACACAGTGGAAACCCTCAGCATCTCGACAGGTCGGTGCGATAGATTCTGGTATTTCTGACAAGAGAGGCAGGAAAGGGCCAATTTCTCGGTGTCTTTCTGAAGGGTTGGCCAAAAGTAACCTGCTAGTAAAACCTTCCGAGCCATGGACCGACCCCCTGAGTGGTTTCCGCAGGACCCCAGATGCACTTCTCGCAACACATAATCTGCATCTTCTTCTCCTAGGCATCTAAGCAGTGGTCGGGAGAAGGCTCGCTTGTACAGCGCATCTCCTATCAGAGTAAACCTGGCCGCCCTTATCTTGAATATCCTGGCTTGCTCGGGGCTGACCGGAAGAGTCCCTTCCTTCAAATAGGTTATGAATGGGGCTCGCCAGTCTCCTTGTATTTCCATTTCTGTTTATCTTTCCACCTGGGCGACCAGCATGACCTAAGGTGAAGGTTTGGGGAAGACCCAGGGATGGACCGAACTGGCTAACCTAGCCAGCTCATCAGCCTTGGCGTTATCCCCCCGAGGGATCTGCAAAATCTGAACTTCCTGAAACTCCGCCTGCACTTGCTTATATGCCTCTACATAAGCCTGCAACTTCTCGTCATTCACCTCGAATTGCCCGACTACCTGCCGAGTCACCAATTGGGAGTCGGAGTACAGGATAACCCGGGTAGCCCCCACATGCTTGGCTGCTTGTAGACCTGCCAGAAGGGCTTCATATTCCGCTTGGTTGTTGGTAGCCTGATATTCTAGGCGCACGGCCAGATGAAGAGGGTCTCCTTTAGGAGAGATCAATAAAACGCCCACGCCACTCCCTGTCTGAGTGGCCGACCCGTCCACGTAGATCTTCCATATCCCTTCTTCTTCTTCAGTATGCAGCTCACTCAGGAAGTCGGCCAAGGCCTGAGCTTTAATTGCAGTCCGAGGTTGGTATTGGATATCATACTCACTCAGCTCGGTGGTCCATTTAACCATCCGACCTGATATCTCAGGGTTAACTAACACCTTCCCGAGTGTGCTGTTGGTCAGTACTCGGATGGGATGAGCTAAGAAGTACGGTCGCAAGCGCCTAGCCATCAATACAAGTACATAAGCCAATTTTTCGAGTGTAGTATATCTGCACTCGGCCTCCTTGAGTAAATGCCCAAAGAAGTAGACCGGCTGTTACTCGGCCTCCTTCTGGGTTACAAGCACGGCGCTTACAACTCCCTCAGTAGCAGATAAATAAACATACAATGGTTCTCCTTCCTCCGGTTTAGCTAGCACCGGCAGACTGACCAAGTAGGCCTTCAATTCTTCGAAAGCTCGGTCGCACTCGGCATCCCACTGGAACTTGGAGGCCTTGCGCAGGATCTTGAAGAACGGCAGACTTCTATCAGCCGACCGGGAGATAAAGCGGGATAAGGCCGTAATCCTCCCGGTCAATCGCTGAACTTCCCTTAGGTTCCTGGGCGGTGGCATGTCTAGCAGATCTTTCACTTTACCCGGATTGGCTTCTATCCCCCGCTCGGTCAAGATGTAGCCCAAGAATTTCCCACTTTTGGCTCCGAACAGGCATTTTGCAGGATTGAGTTTAAGGTCATACCTTCGAAGGGTGCAGCAGGTTTCTCGTACATCTGCTATGAGGTCGGCAGCCCGGGAGGACTTGATGAGAATGTCATCTACGTACACTTCTACGTTTCTCCCGAGCTGCTCCTTAAAAACTTTATTCATCAGCCTTTGATAAGTCGCCCCGGCATTCTTGAGCCCGAAGAGCATAACTGTGTAGCAATAGGTGCCTTCGGCCGTGACAAAACTGACCTTCTCTTGATCTTCTAATGCTAATGGCACTTGATGGTATCACTGATAGGCATCCAGCATGCAGATGAGCTCGCTCCCCGCAGTGGAGTCTACCATCTGATCTATCCGGGGGAGCGGATAGCAGTCCTTGGGGCAAGCTTTATTAAGGTCTCTGAAGTCGATGCAGACCTTCCACTTGTTTCCCGGCTTGGAGACTAGGACCACATTGGCCAGCCAAGCAGGGAACTGCACTTCTCGGATGTGTCCTGCGGTCAGCAGCCTTTCCACCTCGGCCTGGATAATCTTGTTCTGCTCGGGGCTAAAGTCTCTTTTTCTTTGCTTCACAGGTCGGGCGTCCGGGTAAATATGTAGCTTGTGCTCCATGACCTCGGGCCTGACCCCTTTCAGATCTTGCTGGGACGAGGCGAATATATCTTGGTTCTGCGTCAGACATTCTATCAGCTGTTGACGGAGGTCAGGCGATAGTCCCGGAGCTATCCTCACTTTAGTCTCTTCTTGGTCAGGCAAGAGTTGGACCTCTTCTTTTTCTTCTATCAGCTCAGCCCAGGGGGAAGGCTGAGAGGACTGTACCATGTTGCAGCTGGTCGGCGGAGCTCGGAAGGCCTTCCTTACTTCCACTCGGACATCATCCACGTAACACCGGCGAGCGACCTTCTGATCTCCTTTAGCTTCGCCGACCTGATCCCCCACCGGAAATTTGACCTTTAGATAGAAAGTTGAAGCCATAGCTCGGAATTCATTCAGTGCCGGTCTACCCAGTATAGCATTGTAAGCTGAAGGTGCATCCACTATCAGGAAGGTAGACCATCTGGTCCTTCTCAGGGGCTCTTCTCGATTTGGCCGATGGGTTGAACTTCATTGCCGGTGAATCCGAACAGAGGTGTAGCCACGGGTTGTAACTCAGTAGTTTCAATTTGCAACTGCTCAAATGCCTTCAAGTATAAAATATTGACGGAACTGCCAGTATCCACAATGGTCCGGTGGACCTGATAATTTGCTATAACCGCCGTGATGACCAGGGCATCGTCATGCGACACTTCTACTCCTTACAGGTCAGCGGGGCCGAAGCTGATCTGCGGCCCCTGAGCTTGGGCGGAACTGCAGCCCACTTGATAGATATCGAGGCGTCTGACCTGCGACTTCCGAGCTCTATTGGAATCTCCATAGGTGGGTCCGTCCGAAATTACATTGATAGACTCGTGCACAGCATTCTGTTGATTAGCTTGCTCTTCGCTGGCATTCCCGCGATCGATGGAGTCGGGGGTCTGGAACAATTGCCTAGCTGCAGGGGCGGTCGGTCGGGCCGGGGACTCGGATTGGCTAGGCGATGCTCTTCCCCGACCTCGACCACCTCCTTGGTGAGCCCCTCTTGGACTTCCTCGGCCGGCGCGGCCCCGACCTCTGCCGGCCTGCCAGCAGTCCTGAAGGTCATGCGTATGGCTATTATGGAAGGAACAGTAGGGTTGCCATCTGGAAGGGAGGCAACCCTGGTCCACTTGCTGAACTATTCCTCTCTCGGCTCCTTGCCGGCGTCCCATAGCTCTGGGACTTCTGAGAGGTCCTCCAGGAGGTATACTTCTCTGCTGATGTTGAGGAATCTCAGGCACGGGTCTGGCCTCCGGCCGCCTGGCGGCTTGCGCTTCTTCTACGTCCACGTATTTACTGGCTTTGCCCAGAAGACTCTCGAAGTCCTTCGGAGGTTTTCGGATCAATGATCTAAAGAACTCGTCTTCCTGTAAGCCTTGGGCAAAAGCACTGACTAGCACCTCAGACGTAGCCGTGGGCACATCCAGTGCGACTTGGTTAAACCTCTTGATGTAGGCTTTGAGAGGCTCTCTGGAGCCTTGCTTCAGGGTAAACAAGTTGAGGCTGGTTTTGTGGTGTCTCTTGTTGCTCGCGAAATGCTGGAGGAACAATTTTTTAAAGTCGGCAAATTCTCTTACGGATCCCTCTGGCAGTTTGTCAAACCATCGCTGGGCCGGCCCGGCTAGAGTGGTCAGGAAGGCTCGGCATTTTACCCCATCCGAATATTGATGCAGCATCGAAGCGTTCTCAAACTTCATCAAATGCTCTTCAGGATCAGTAGCTCCTCCGTATTCAGTGATGGACGGGAGTCGGAAATGCTTGGGCAGTGGCTCGTGCAAGATTTGGCTGGAGAAGGGGAACCCTGTGCGCTCAGTTGGGGTCGGCACAAGGGGAGCCTTCCCTTTGTTAGCTCTGGTATGGCTGGATGTAGCTTCATGAGGGTCCGATTGTCCTGCTCCTTCAGCCGGGCCAAACAGCGCCCGGTGGAAATGAGGACTGTCCTCCTGTCGAACCCCTCCCTCAGTGCCCACACGAGCAGTGTGCTCGGCTGGGCCCGCCTGAGTGGGTCGAGCGGCTGCCTGTTGTGCTGCGGCCAGTTTCTTCGCTTTGGCCTCGACTAGCAACTCGAGGTCCTCTTGTGAGAGAGTAACGGTCACCCGGTTGGATTCACTCATCTTCGTCTTTCGATCAGGCGGGGTTCCCACAGACGGCGCTAGGTAAGATCATCAATATCTCCTTATTGCTTGACACATCCAAAATATCTAAAATTCTAAATTCTGTATCTGCCTATCTTAGCCTTGATCACCAAAGCTGCATTTCATATATTGAATTTCAGTTATACTTGACTTGCAACCATTATTAGCTATATAGTTCTTTTCTCCACAATTCAACTCTCAAATTTAATATCTTTACATTTATCCAAGAAGATTTATCTTGAATATGATCAGTGCATTGTCTAGTATGAAAAAGTATATAAAATTAGAGTTAATGCTTGATGAAAACACATAGTTATTAAAAATCTGATGTCACACTCACAATAACTCTGATTCTAATAACTACATCGTCATACATATCATTTATCGCATCAAATAACTGCTATATAAAACTAATCAAAATAGTTATCCTGGATGAGAAGATACAAGTTCAATATCAGTTTTCAAAATTGCAATTGATAAAAAGAGCCATGCCACCGGGTATCGTTAGAAAAGGGAAATAATATAAAGATATCAACTGATAACCTAACAGATGGCTTATTATTAATCCTTTGATTGAACTATGAGCTGATAAACAATGGCCAACAATTTGTATAATGAAAACAAATAATAAGTAAACCAAATAGAAGAAATCAGAAAATAGATTACAAATTGAGGATGTGTTTTTAGAAGATGATAAAAAAATAGAGAAAATATTCAAAAGAAAACACCAAAGGTATTAGATGGTCCATAGGACTATAGCAGTAAGCAAGCTACAAGTATCTACCCATCAAGATTTGATCCTTTATTCAAAAATATTGTTTCCTTGAGCCAATATCCAGCCTTTGTTAAATATAAAGAAAATGAGTAATCAACCTAAGGAAAACTGACTAAATGATAAGAGAAGAGTAAAGTGACAACAATAACAACAATAACCAAGCCTTATCCCACTAGGTGGGGTCAGCTATATGGATCCTTCTGCGCCATTGGACTTTGTACCCCTATTTGATCATCATCTATATTTAAATAAATTTTATAAAAATATTTGTTAACCAAGTCTTTTTTGACATTCCTCTACATTGTTTGATGTGTGTATTTGTAGTAGTTTCACTTCGTCTAACTAAGATCTAAGTACATGTTCATATCATCTTAAACGTATCTCTCAAAATTTTTTATCAATAGATGCAACTCCAACTCTCTCTAATACTCTCATTCTTTATTCTGTCCATCCTCGTATGTCCACACATCCACCTTAACATCCTCATCTCTGCAACTTTCATCTTCTGCTCATATGCCCAAGTCATAGCCCAACATTTAGCACCATATAACATAACAGGTCTAACAGTCATTTTGTAGAACTTCTCATAGTTTTAGAGATACTTTACGATCACATAAAACATCCTACATTAATCTCCATTTCAACTATCTTGCTTGTATTCTATATAAGACATCTCTCTCAGTTCCTTTTTTATTTTGTAAAAATGATCCTGATACTTAAAACTCTCAATTCCAAACAACTCATCATCTTCTATGTAAGACATCTATCTCATTACGTCTAATATTGCTAAACTTAAATTCCATATATATATTTTTTTACTCTACCTAAAACCATTCACTTCTAATATTTTCCGCCAAGATTCTAATTTAATATTTACTCCTCCACGTATCTCGTCTATCAAAACAATATCATCTGCAACATACACCATGGTACTGTATCTTAAGTGTCGTTCATCTATGATTAGTGTAAAAAGATAGGGACTTAGAGCCGATCCTTGATATAACCTTATCCTCAGTTAATCTGCCTGAAATAACTCTGGTCGTTACATCTTCATACATATATTTAATTAGTTCAATAAATGTTACGCTAACATTTTTCTTTTCTAGAAATCTCCATATAATTCCTCTTGGGACTTATCATAGGCTTTTTCCAAGTTAATGGATATCATATATAGATCTTGTTTTTGCTCCCGATACTTTTCAATTAGTTGTCTAAGAAGATGTATAACTTTTATAGTCGATCTTTCGGGCATAAACCCAAATTGATTTTCGATCACGAGGTCTCCTTTCTTAATTTTTTTCAATTACTCTTTCCCAAAATTGCATAGTATGACTTATTAGTTTAATACCCTTATAGTTTGCACAATTTTATATGTCTTCTTTGTTCTTATATAAGGGAACTCAAGTACTTACCCTCCATTGATTAGGTATTTTTTTCATTTTCAATATCATATTAAATAATTTTATAAGTCATTTAATACCTTGTTTTCGTAAGCACTTGCATACCTCTATTGAGATATTTGGTTCCGCGGCTTTTCCATTTTGCATCCCTTTCAAAGGTGGTCTACTTCTGAAGTTTAAATTCAACGATAAAAATTTAAATTTTTATACTCATTTGAGCTACTTAAATTGCATAAGTTAAGTTGATCACCTAAACTTCATTAAAAAATTGATGAAAATATATTTTCCACTGTTCTTTTATTTCTCCATCATTTACTAATATCCTATGGTAGTCATCTTTAATACATCTTATTTGGCTAAGATCTCTTTTTTTTTTCTCTCACTTTAGCTATTTTATAAATGTCTCTTTCCCCTTCTTTTGCATCCAAGTTTCGATATAATCATTCAAAAGTTTTATTTTTTTTCATTCACTGTTTTCTCTTTCTTGGCTATTGTATATTTTTTTAAGTGTTTTTCATTCTTACAAATATATAATTCCTTATAGGCTATTCATTTTTCCTTCACTACTTTCTTCTATATTTTCTCATTCCACCACAAAAATTCCTTACTTGATGGTGCATTTTACCTAATTCTTGTACTCTTACCATCTCCGTAAATATGTTTTGCTTCCATCCTTTAACTTTTATCACTTAATCCTAGGAGTCGTGTATAAGTTCCTTCTATTGATACTATGATTAAGGCGTATATCCAATATTACTAACCTATGTTGGATAGTTAAATTTGCTCCAGAGATGACCTTAAAAATTTTACAAATCTTTCTATTCTTCTTCCTAACCATAAAAAAGTCAATTTGCAATTTATTCCCACTTTTGAATGTAACCAAGTATTCTTTATCAATTTGCAATTTATTTCCATTTTTGAATGTGACCAAATTTTTTTTTTCTCTTGAAAAACATATTTGCTAGTATAAGATCATATGTTATCGCAATATCCAATATAGTTTTCCCTTCTTCATTTCTGGTTCCAAACTTATAGCCTCCATATACCCTCTCATATTTCTCATTTTTCACTCTAACATGTCCATTTAAATCTCTTCATATTAAAATATTTCATATGGCAAAATGTTTTGTAATATCTCATCTAAGTCGACCCAAAATCTTAATTTAGATTCTTCATCTAATCCTACTTGAGGTGTATATATGCTAATTACGTTCACAGCTTCTTTCGCCACTACTATCATTAGAACTATAATTCTATTCCTCTTTTTAACTAATCCAACTTCATCTTTTAAAGAACTATTTACAAAAATACGCACTTCATTTCTTGTTTTACTCTTTCCGGTATATCATAATTTGAAACTCGATTTCTCTATCATTTTTGCCTTCTCGCCTACCTATTTTATCTCTTATACACACAAAATACTATTTTTTCTTCTAATCATTGTATTATTTATTACCTCCATTGCTTTACTATGTTTTATATACCAAATCTGAGACTATTAGTCTTCATATAATGTTTGTTGTTATCTCACCTATGGTGTGAGAACTCTTGCCTATTTAATACTACACCCAAGTTCTCATGGAGATGTAGCGACCCTTGCCGATATGTTACAGTCTGACCCCACAACACGAACTTTTGCATATTTAAAACTATACCCAAGTTATAAGGATATAGCGGCCCTTGCCGAGACGTCACGGGCGAATCCTGCAATGCGTCCTTCTAGGAAACAACTTAGCATTAACATAATAGTTTAATGGATTCACTCATTAAGCATTTGCAATAATTTTACGTTGGCTAGTACCTTACGCAGCTCTCCTCCTTTATCTGAGTTTGGGATCGGCCATGACTAAGTCGTAAAGTGAACAGTGAAAAAATAATTCTTTTGGTGTTAAATACATTGCATTAAGCAACACAACACAACACACTTCCAACAAAGATGCCACGGTAAATCTCAGCGCACAGGTATCGAAGATAGAGAAAAATGCCACACAATTGATCTAACTATTTAGGTCTAGTTAAAACTGAATAAAGAAAAGCACCAAGTCATATCATCATCCTTCCAAGCATCTTCATCCTCTTCAAATGAAGAAACTAGTGGAGAAGCTAAAAGATAAAATACGCATGCACAATTGTACTTATGCATACGTGAGATACTAACATCTAGGTCTCTTGGGCTACAGGAAATAATGTGAATGCCTTGACTTTAAAGGGAAAATGAAAATAAGTATATATTAAAAAGTCTCTTGGGCTACAGGAAATAATGTGAATGCCTTGATTTTAAAGGGAAAATGAAAATAAGTATATATTAAAAAGTGCTCAAACAGAGAATACACTGCCAAACTGTATACAGCTAGGCATATTGCTATCTCTATATGTAATATTTGTTAGATGTATACTAAAAGACTTGTCTTTTTTTATATGATCATTTACATTTTGAAAGAGAATCACAACAACACAGTTATATGTTTAAATTAGTATATATATAACAATCTCATACTCTACATTGTAGATAATATGGTGTGTGGCGACACACAAAAGATCATGTTATCAGTCCCTTACATAGTATAAGTAGAGACTCACAACCGAGATGGAGTTGGACAAACCATCGAGATGCTTGTAGTGTAATTAGGTGTGATTTGTCTTGACCATAGAATTACACTAGTGTGCTTTGTGTTGGTGCCGGTAGCACCAAAGTCAAACCTGTGTTTTGATAATGACAAAGGGTTCAGAAGTTAAGGTTTTATTGTGATCTAACAATACTACTCAAGTGTGCAGGAAAAGTCCTAGGTACACTAGGTACGAAGTCCTGGTTCTAAGAATTGGGCAATAAGTCTTGGCCGCGGGCTGGACACCTAAGTCCTGACATAAGGTTGGGCAATAAATCCTGGTCGTGGACTGGGCACCGAAGACCTGGTGAGTGAAGCTGGGCAATAAGTCCTGGTCGCGGACTGGGCACGAAGACCTGATCCGGGGTATTGAGCAAAAGTCCAACCGGAGGAGCCGGTTGGCAAACTGGTAAACTCTCCTGAGAGGAGTAGGTGAGGACGCGTTCCCCGTAGGAGGGAACATTAGGCGTCGGTTCGACCTAGGGTTCCATTTCGGAAGCCCAAAGTCAGAACCAAGACAGCTCTGGCTGTTAATCATGCTTAAATGATATTATATTGTTTATTATTTGTGTTTTGGAACTAACCCTGGTTGCAGGAACGAAGGGTGAAAGTTTTCTGCTCTCAGGCGCCTCAATCGTGTCAGGCCCCTGTTTGACCAGGCGCCTGTTTGACCAGACGCCTGTGTTGATACAGGCGCCCCAGACAAGGGTGTTTCCAAGCCAATCGAAGCAAGCTGCCACATCATCAATTGAGGCGCCTGTGTTCATACAGGCGCCCCAGTCAACTTAGGTGCCCCAGTTGAAGGGATAAGCGTTGGCCAAGTCTGCGGGTTGAGTTTCGCACAGAATGGGCCACGTGTCAGGCGCCCCCTTCAACACAAGCGCCCCAGTGACTGTTATATAAAGGGGTTCACCCCCTTGGCTTCAAACACTACTTCTTTCTACGCATTCTTTCAAACGCTCTGCTCCAAACGATCCGTGCTCAAGACTCAAGCGCCAACGACGACCCGCGGCTCCGACATTCAAATTTCTCCGGTCGTCGATATAATCATTTTTTTAAGTGTTGTATTTTAATTCTATATTCGAACTTCAAGTTGTAATAATTTTACGCAATATAGAATTGTCCATCGTAAACGGTCAAGGATCGTGGGCCTTGGAGTAGGAGCCGACCGCGACTCCAAACCAAGTAAAACAAACGTGTTAGCATTGATTTGTTTTTTTCCGTTGCGCAATTACTCTAAGTTTTCCGAAAAACTGTCGATCGATATTCATCCCCCCCTCTATCGATTCAAACCGATCCCACAAGTGGTATCAGAGCGGGTGGCTCAAACTTGGTGCAACCACCAGTTGAGCATTTTTTTCGGATTTTTTGAATTTTAAATATTTTTTTTTCTTTCGTATTTTTCTCGTTAATCGAGGTTGGTGCAACACCACTCGATTTTTTCTTATTACTATTTTTTCCTGCCGCACTACTAATCCAAGACTTAGTCTTGGGACGAGTTTTCTTGTAATTTTTTTTCAATTTAATTAAATGGCCATGCAAGAGGGATACAACACCGCCAGACCACCTTTCTTCAGCGGAGAAGATATCTCCTACTGGAAGAGTAGGATGGAGGTCCACCTGAAAACTCAGGTGGACATGTGGATTATCATCCAGTCCAGACTGGAGATACCTAAAAATGCACAAGGCGTGGTGCAACAATACATTGAGTGGGACGGTCCACTAAAGAAGAAGATCGAGGTCGACGCTAAAGGTACACAAACACTACAATGCGGCCTAACGAAAGAGGAGCTGAACCGTGTCGGACCCTTCAGCAGCGCGAAGGAACTCTGGAATAAGCTGATTGACCAATACGAAGGTACGTCTGATACGCGCATCAGTAAAAGGGATCTGTTGCTCAACAGACTCTACATGATAAAGATGCACGACGGCGAAACTGTAGCACAGCTCCACGCAAGGATCCAGGAGCTGATGAACGGGCTGCACACTATAGGTCACAAGGTCGAAAATCGTGACCTAATCAGGTATACCTTAAACTCATTCCCGAGAAACACACTGTGGGCATTTATGGTGGATGCCTACAAGGTTTCTAGGAATCTTTCTGAAATAAAATTAGATGAACTGTTTTCGGAGTTAGAATTACATGAACAAACTAATACTGCATTGGTCGAGAAGAGTATTGCGTTTGCTGCAGGTAAAACTCAAGGAAGAACTCAGAAGAAGAAGCCTCAACCAATACCCGAGTCCGACTCAGACTCGGAATTTGACGACAATGAAGGGGATCATCCAAAACTGGTCCGGCTAGCTCGCGACTACTATAAGGAGATCAAAAGCCAATCAAACAAGAAGAAGTTAAGCCAGAAGAAGGAAGATCTATCTGAACCTTCGACGAGCCAGAAGAGCAAAGGTAACATCACCTGCTACGAGTGCAACAAAAAAGGACACTTCAGATCAGAGTGCCCCAGCCTAAAGGAGAACAAGAAGGCCCGAAAGAAGATAATGAACTATCAATTGAACCAACTACTGAGGTATCAACTGAACCAATAACTGAGACAACTCAAGTAGTTGAACCAAACACTGAACCAAACTGTCCAGCTGGACCTGAGACTGAACCTAGTTCTAGAAGAACAAAGAAACCCAGACTCAATCATCCATCTGATCAAATCGTGGGTGATCTAACCTTAGGAGTCAGAACTAGGTCTTCTTATAGAAATCATTGTTAGATCGCACTTATTTCAAAAATTGAACCTAAGACTATAAAAGAAGCCCTACCTGACCCAGATTGGATCATAGCAATGCAAGAAGAGCTAGCCCAATTTGAAAGAAACCAAGTCTGGAACTTAGTACCTAAACCTGAGGGTAAATCAATTATAGACACTAAGTGAGTTTTTAGAAACAAATTGAATGATTAAGGGGAAATTGTGAGAAACAAAGTCTGCTTAGTAGCTAAAGGGTTTAGTCAAGTCGAAGGGTTAGATTATGATGAAACCTATGCCCCAGTAGCCAGACTTGAATCAATTAGAATGTTATTAGCTTTTGCAGCACATAGAGGGTTTAAACTATACCAAATGGATATCAAGTTTGTCTTTCTTAATGAGTTTTTATCAATTTTTTTTGATATATGACAAAGGGGGAGAGAAAAAGGGAGAGTAAAAATTTTCAAATTTTTATCTTTTTCCAAAAAGTAAAGTTGAATTTCAGTGCAGATGTTGTTTTCAAAGACATATTTTACTTAAGTGCACAAATGGTCTGAGCAAATTTTTCTAAGTAAAATGGTCTTCAAATTTTTGCAAGACTTTTCTAAGTTGAATTTATAAGTGCTCAATTTTTTTAAGTAAATTTTTTTCAAAATGCATTTGTCTAAGTCATTTTTTTAAGTGCATTTTCTTTAAGAAAAATCCTTTCCAAATGCATCTTTCTAAGCAAAAGTTTCCTAAGTAATTTTCTAAGCAAAATGTTTAAGTGCACAAAATCTTTCAAGTAGAATACTTTTCAAAGTGCACAAAATTTTTCTCTAAGTGAAAATTTTCCAAGTGAAATCCTTTTTGCAAAATTTGGCTAAGTGACTTTTTTTAAGAGAAATTTTTTCAAGTGAAATTTTTTTTTGCAAAAATTGGCTTAAAAAGAAATTTTTTGTCTAATTAAAAAGTTTGCACAAAAATCTGGTTAAGTGGAATTTGTTTTTGCAAAGCCTTTTTGTTAAGTGAAATTTTTCTAAAGTAAAATTTAGGCTTGCAAACCTTTTCTAAAAACTGTGCTAAGTGTAAAATTTTTTTGGCAAATACTTTGCTTTATTTTGAAAAACACTTAGTCAAAATTTTAAAATACTTTGACTTTTTGAAACTGCATATCATTGAGAGCTTCAGGGGGAGAATATCTATTTCAGTGGGAGTTTAGTAAATGCTTTTTTTTGTAATCACCTCGATAAACATGCTTGTTATTTTAAACATGTTTGTGTGCTTTAATGGTTTAAACTTAACTTTTTGAAAATGGTTACCATAAATCAAAAAGGGAGAGATTGTTGATACCGGTAGCACCAAAATCAAACCAGTGTTTTGATAATGACAAAGGGTTCAGAAGTTAAGATTTTATTGTGTTCTAACAATGCTACTCAAGTGTGCAGGAAAAGTCCTAGGTACACTAGGCACGAAGTCTTGGTTCTAAGAATTGGGCAATAAGTCCTTGCCGCGGGCTGGACAACTAAGTCCTGACATAAGGTTGGGCAATAAGTCCTGGTCGTGGACTGGGCACCGAAGACCTGGTGAGTGAAGCTGGGCAATAAGTCCTGGTCGTGGATTGGGCACCGAAGACCTAGTGAGTGAAGTTGGGCAATAAGTCCTGGTCGCGGACTGGGCACGAAGACTTGATCCGGGGGATTGAGCAAAAGTCCAACCGGAGGAGCCAGTTGGCAAACAGGTAATCTCCTGAGAGGAGTAGGTGAGGACGCGTTCCCCGTAGGAGGGAACATTAGACGTCGGTTCGACCTAGGGTTCCATTTCGGAAGCTCAAAGTCAGAATCAAGACATCTCAGGCTGTTAATCATGCTTAAATGATATTATATTGTTTATTATTTGTGTTTTGGAACTAACCCTGGTTGTAGGAACGAAGGGTGAAAGTTTTCTGCTCCCAGGCGCCTCAATGGTGTCAGGCGCCTGTTTGACCAGGCGTCTGTGTTCATATAGGCGCCCCAGACAAGGGTGTTTCCAAGCCAATCGAAGCAAGCTGCCACATCATCAATTGAGGCGCCTGTGTTCATACAAGCGCTCCAGTCAGCTCAGCCGCCCCAGTTGAAGGGATAAGCACTGGCCAAGTCTGCGGATTGAGTTTCGCGCAGAATGGGCCACGTGTCAGGCGCCCCCTTCAACACAGGCACCCCAGTGACTGCTATATAAAGGGGTTCACCCCCTTGGCTTCAAACACAACTTCTGTCTACGCATTCTTTCAAGCGCTCTGCTCCAAATGCTCTGTGCTCAAGACTCAAGCGCCAACGACGACGCGCGGCTCCGACATTCAAATTTCTCCGGTCGTCGGTATAATCATTTTTTTTAAGTGCTGTATTTTAATTCTATATTCGAACTTCAAGTTGTACTAATTTTACGTAATATAGAATTGTCCATCGTAAACGGTCAAGAACCGTGGGCCTTGGAGTAGGAGCCGACCACGACTCCGAACCAAGTAAAACAAACGTGTTAGCATTGATTTGTTTTTTTCCGCTGCGCAATTACTCTAAGTTTTCCGAAAAATTGTCGATCGATATTCACCCCGCCCCCCTCTATCGATTCAAACCGATCCCACACTTTGTGTGTATTGAGCAGGACCAAAATAGAGGTCATCCAATTTATACTGACTTTATAATTGGATTGGACCTCGGATTATTATGGAGTACAATATCTAAATCCCGATATAATAACGGGCACGTGTAGTTAGTATTTTATTTCTTTGATTTATTGATGGGCGAGATTTATTCTGCTAAATCGATAAGCCCGGCAAGTTAGGAAATAATATTAATTACATGGTGTGCCGTTGATTATTGACGGAATCCGTGTCCTGGTGAGTCGGGATGATGATGCCCCCTTGATGAGCTCATAAGATTCATCATGTTAAACCCTACAGGAGGATTTGATCCAACATGATGATAAGGTTGAGTGGTACTAGTCAAGGAGATAGAAGTTGATTAATTAAAATTGTCAGTAATTTAAATTAATCGACGGACATTCGAAATCTTAAAATCGGGGAGATGGATGTACTCATAATAGGTGGAGCCCATATGAAAATATGGGGGTTGGTGAGAAAGTTCAATAGAGATCTTTTAGTGGAATGAATCTTCATTAATGGATCGGATTTGGATCTATTAGCGGGCCAAGACCCAACTCCTCCTCATGGTCCCTACCTTAGCCCTATATATACCCCATGGAATCAAGAAACCAAGGCTTAATCCAATTCCTCATCCAAGCCTCTCTATTATTTCTCTTCTCCACTTTCTCTCTCCTAGAGCAGCTGGCGGCGAGGGCTCAAGAAGGGTGGCGCAAGGTGACAAAGGGGAAGAAAACTCATCCTTTCTTCCTCCCTTTTGATCCTTTTCTCTTCTTCTCCCTTGGAGGTCTTGGCAGGGAACTAGGGAAGGGAAAATCGGCGCCACCTTGGAGCAAGGTGGCCGGCGGCGTGCGTGAGCAAAGGAAGAAGGCCGACGGCTTGGAGTTGAAGGAAGGTTCTTCTTCTTTCTATCCTTTTTATTCATCTTCCTCTTGTTTCCCCACCTGGATACCTTGTGGCCGAATCTTCCTTGAGGTTGGAAGTGGTCGGCGACACTTGGTTGGAGGGGAAGAAGCGCCGGCGACAACCCTAGTGACTAGGGTTTGTTGGCGTGAGGAAGAGGGAAGAAGAAGGAAGGTATTGGAGCCCTTTGGTGATTCCGGATCTTGGTAGCTCGTCGCCCACACGACGTCCAAGTGGGAAGAGACATAAGGTAGAAGACTGCGAGGTAAAGGAAGGTGTAATTTTCTTCCTTGGCTCCTTTGATTTCGTCTTATCATTTTATGTGTGTGTTAATTAATTATTATGTTATTGATTATATGATAATCATTGTTAATAATTAATTAATTGGACCCCGATAATAAACACAAAAAACCGGTGATCCACTCGTCGTCTTTTTCACGGTCGATCGGTTAGGAGAATTACAAGGCTCGATCTTTGAGATTGACCAAGTTGTAATTCGAATCGATCGATATGATGACGAGATGGTCGTTTGGGAGACGAGTCTCCATTCGGATTAATTTTTAATCTGTAGACATGGAGAGGTGTCTCAAGGACGACCAAGTATTCGCTTAGGAAGCCCGCCAAACCATACCCATCAATATCCACCTATAAATGCATAGGAATTGAATTATGTGTGAAGCTAAAACACCAGTCTGATATATAGTAGTGGAATATAATAGCAACCTAGTCAATCAAGCATAAGATTCAGATGGGAAGGACTTGTCCTTGGCGAACGAAGAGAATGAGTTTTTGCAAGTGAAAGCAACAATATCCACTTGGAAAAATAAAACGGTCAAATGGACTTGGAAAGATGAACTTTGATAAATCAAAAGAAGAAAATATTTTGGTGGAAGGATGCAAACACTATGTGACAATCGGAGACCTAACCTTCATGGAAGCCACAAAAAACTCAGCAAACAAATAACATCACCCCCAAATACGTCAAAGGAACCAAGCAATTAAATTTTTCTTTATAAAATTAAATATTAGATGTATATGAAAGTTATTATTTTCTCTCTTATTGTGCATCTCTCTCCCCCCTCCCCCAACCTCTCTCTAGTCTCTCGCTAAAAATTGGCAACCACCATTCCTCGTAATTCCCCAAACATTAGAGAATTAATCATCATGACCAGCTCCATGGCTCACCGTCCCTAAGCCAATACTCATTGTTGCCGCCACCTCATCCAACCTCTCCTTGCTGCTCATGGTGCTTGATCCTTGGCATTCTGTATTAAACCAAACATCCACAATATGTCCATAACAAAAGAATAATAGTATTTGGGTTGCTGATTTCTTTCTTTGCTTCAAATAGCAAACCAACGACCTCTAGTCTTCCTCTTCAATGATTATACCGTTATTTCTAGACATACGAGCATTTCTTTCCTGATTTAGAATAGTGATCCTAGAAATGTAGAAAACCATAAATATGGTTCCTTCAGAACACAAGAAATAGACTATCGCATACAAGTAGAACATGGTTCTTCTGCTGTACTCTTCAGCTTCCAGAACATACACTACCATAAAGAGGTATCTAGAAAAAATATCCGAGAAGTTTTAGAATAGTGATCCTAGAAATGTAGAAAATCATAATATCGAACGAATTTGCCCAAGTTTACTATGAACTATTCAAAACCAAATTGAACACCACAGTTCCAATAATTAAAGTACGTGTTTGATTACATCTACACGAACGCAGTTCAATCCATTAATTTAACACACGATTGATTGCATCTAGATCGAATCAAACTAAAAAGATGGCATCTTTGCATACAGGCAGCGATCACGAGGAGGAGACTTACCCATTGCTTGCCGGGGATGGTGCAGTGCCAGGTCATAAGGTTGACGGAACCATCAAGTAGAGTTTCAGGCTTCGCCACAAAACCCTAGACGAATAGGAACGGTAAAGATCAGAGTAAGACCTAGGGTAAAAAAAGAGGATCCAATATGGAGGAGGCGAAGAGGTGAAGGACACACGTACATGGGGGTGGTTCTTGCGCCAGGACTTGCGCTCCTGGGCGAGGCGACCCCGAGCAATTCCTCCAGACATGTTCACAGACACAAGCTCGTGCTTCTCTCGCTATTAGGACGAATAAAGTTTGCCGCTTCTCTCACTATTTATAGGCCATTATTACTACTGTTTCAAACTGTGCTTCTGCAAAATTTTACGGCAATTTAAGTTTTACTCTTTTTTTCCCCTCGAATCAAATAGGTATTTTGGAGATATTCAAATCGCATGGTTTGTCACATGTGAAATTCCTATTTTACCCTTCTGAAAGAAAAAAAAACATTTCCAACTGTTTAGCTATCTTTCTTTAAAAAAAAAAAAAAAGACCTTCGTACAAAGCAAAGGCGATCAGGAATGAACGGTGCAAGTAAATTTTCGGTGAACAGTGTAGGTAATTGTCCGACGAATAGCTAACCTCTGTTGCAAGAAAAAGTCAAATGGGGACGAGGAGATAAATGCCGGGTCAGTGGGGAATATTGTTCGTCAAACAGTAGGTTATTGTCGTAGAAAAAGTGAAACGTATCATAGGTAAAAAATGTTAATTCAATTTAGTATCTTATAGCTTTCTGGAAACTTTTTAGGTTATTGTAGATGGAAAAGAAAAATTACTTAGAAAAAACCTAACAAATGTAGTTCCGGTACAGGTTCTTCTCCGGTGAACAATGCAATATATAGCTCTGACGGTTTTCATAAGGTAGCTACTCCCGACCACACTATTTCCTCTTAACCATGAAGTTGAAAGCGACGAAACCTAGTTCCAGGAAGTGGCTTTGCTAGTTGTCTATTATTGGATTTGAGAACGGTTGAAGGGAAGTATAAGTAAGTGTAACACGATTTGAAAAATTCAAGTAGTTATAAAATACTTTGGATTAGCCTTCTAGATATGTTGTAAACTTGGTTAGGCGAGGGTCTCAAATTACCTTTATCATTGTTGTAGGTTAGGAATGTTCGTTATATTTGTCTAATATTTTTATTATTATTGTAGAAAAACCAATCACAATAGGAGTAATAGTTGATATTGTAGAGTGGACGAAGTTTTATTTTCTAATCAATTTGGTGGAGAACATGTAAGTGTTTTTCTATTGATGTGTAAATCAATTAATATGATGTATAGATTTCCATTATATAAAAAATGATTAATGAGATTTTTTCAACCTCGGATGATCGGCCCAGCCTCACAGAAGTTTCCACCGATCGCTAGGGTAAATTGAGAAGTGCTCGCGGTAGGCAGTCCAGAAGTCTAACATCCTAAGGTTCATGACCAATTTAAAGGAAAAATTCTTGCAAAATACGTCGTAGCTGAGAATCGAACAGCGGATACCTCGAATGACATCTAGTCATCCTTCTGTTGCACCATAGCCAGGAGGGCATGGATTTGCATTATATAAAACCTGGCAACATGTTTTAGTAAATTGGTGATTATCTTACAATCTTAATGTTCTGCATTTAGACTTTAATGTCTTCCCTTATACTCTTGAGAGCTCAATTTAGAATACCCTAAATTAATGTTGGAGGATTCGGAGAATTTACAATAAATTGAAATTACTGAAACTAATTTCAACTTATCTCTGTTGAGTGGCCCGAGCTGCTTTTCCTCAAACTGCAGTCTCCCGAGCTCCCGAGTAAGTTTCTTGAGCTCCCGAGTGAGGTTCCCGAGCTCCCGAATGAAGCTCCCGAGTGAGGTTCCCGAGCTCCCGAGTGAAGCCCCCGAGCGAGTCTCCCGACCCGACCAGCATCTTCCGAACTCCGAGTGGAATTCCCGAGTGGAGTCCTGAGTGAAGCTCCCGAGTGAAGCTTCCGACCGGAGTAATGTCTCCCGAGCAGAGTGGAATTCCCGAGTGGAGTCCCGAGCGGAATAGTCGAGTGAGCTCCCGAGTGGGGGTCGGGCGTCTCCCGACTGAACAGGAATTTGCTGAGGCCTGCGAAGCGCAGTTTCCTTGAAACAGATTCGTCCTCCTCCGCGGTGCTTCGAGGCTCTGATGGACTTCTGTCTCTCAGGATACAACAGCTAAACCACGGGCACAACGGAGCACTCGTTGCTCGTGGCGAATTGAGGAGCTACCCGACTGCTATCAGCGGAGGTCGGGAACGAGGTGGAGTGGAGGAGATTTTCGTAGCGTCTGTATCTTTTGCTCTCGGTCACACATCCCCTTTATATAGGCTCAGACCCCCGCAGTCGTAAATGACGAATTAATCGTCATTTACTGCCATTTACCCGACCAGATCAAAACATCTAGGGGTTACTGACCTCGCATTAATCAAATTTAATGCATTAGTTACATTTGAGAAAAAATCAATTTGGCAAAACGTTAGTTCATCTACTTGGACAAATTTTGCCCCGACCGGTCGGACATTCGACGTGCGCGGGCCGTGCACGCACACGAGTTCACTTGGTTCAGTACAAATCCGGGCCATGGATTTGCACCCCCCTGCACACCCACGCATGAGAGAGAGCCTCTCCCCTAGCATTTGTTCACAACTATCATGCTTGTGATACAATATAAACCAAACATTTTGCCTTAAAACTCCCAATGTGGGACTATAACCCCACTCACAAGGGAGTTCCTTTATTCTCCTCCTCACTTTCTACTCAATAGAAAGTTCCAATGTGGGACTAAAGTCCCACCACCTCTTTTCCATTCACACTAGATATCCAAGAAAGTCCCACCACCTCTTTTCCATTCACACTAGATATCCAAGATATCTAACAATCCCCCACATGAATGAAAACATGGTGATAGCATTCAGCAGTTGAGTCGTGTATAGGATAGGTAGGTTTCACCCTTTGAACCTTCCCTTGTGAAGATCTGTTTGCTTCCTGGCTGATAGTAGACATGATGTCCTTGAACTGTGCTGCCGTTTATGTAAGCATTGACACATCTCACCCAGGACTCTCCCTGATACACCTCAGTTCTCATGGGTGTGTTCGTTCTTGGCCATGAACACGCCTGATTCTGCGAGAAGTTCTAAGAATTGTGTCTCCAATTCTCTTTGAAGCTGCCCCACTTCTTTCTCACATAGGTGATCTCTTAAGAGTTTTTCCACATAACTCTATTGAATCATTAAAAGCCGTATGCTTAACCTCAATCCTTCACTGTTTTAAAGGGTCATTCCCTTACAGTGAACAACTTTGTCGGTGCAGTTAAGTTGTCCCTTTGAACATAGTTCTTGGGATCTCCAGTCTACATAGGTTGGGTTTTCTTTGCATCAATTTTTTCTATCGGCATCAAACCCATCCTCCTTGATGAGCTTGCAACTAACTCTCGATTTAACCCTTTGGTTAGCGGATCCGCTAAGTTATCCTTTGACTTCACATAGTCAACAGTGATAACTCCAGTTGAGAGTAGTTGTCTAATGGTATTGTGTCTTCGACGTATATGTCTAGACTTACCATTATACAGATGACTTTGTGCCCGACCAATTGCAGATTGACTATCACAATGTATGCATATTGCCGGCACGAGTTTCGGCCATCTCGGTACATCTTCTAAGAATTGCCGTAGTCATTCAGCCTTTTCACCACATTTGTTAAGAGCTACAAACTCAGATTCCATCGTGGATCTGGTTATTACGGTTTGCTTAGAAGATTTCTATGAAATGGCTGCACTACCCAGAGTGAACACATAACCACTCGTAGACTTTGAGTCTTTTATGTCAGATATCCAACTCACATTGCTGTATCCTTCGATAACAGCAGGATATCTCATATAGTGTAGTCCATTTCCACGAGTATATCTCAAGTACCTCAGTACTCTTGTTATCCCTTTCCAGTGCTCAACACCGGGATTACTCGTGTATCTACTCAGTTTGCTTACTGCGTAGGCTAAGTCTGGTCGTGTACAATTCATCAAGTATATCAGACTTCCAATCACCCGAGCGTACTCTACCTGAGAGATACTTTCTCCTCGGTTTTTCGATAGATGTTGGCTCGTATCTATCGGCATTCGTGCCAACGCGTATCATCATTGGTGAATTTCTCAAGAATCTTGTCCACGTAGTGGGACTGACTAAGAGCAAGTCCTTCAGCTGTTCTAAAAATCTTGATTCCTAGAATCACATCAGCTAGGCCCATGTCTTTCATGTCAAATCTTGAGTTCAACATGTCTTTCGTGGATTTGATTATCTTATCATTACTCCCAATGATAAGTATGTCATCTACATATAAGCACAAGATGACAAAGTCATCTTCAGTAGCTTTCGAGTAGACACATTTATCACATTCATTGATTTTGAATCCACCTTCTCGCATGGCATTATCAAATTTCTCATGCCACTACTTTGGAGCTTGCTTCAAGCCGTATAAAGACTTCACCAATTTGCAAACCTGGTTATTCTGTTCTGGCAAAGAAAAACCCTCAGGTTGCTCCATATAGATTTCCTCTTCTAAATCTCCGTTTAGAAAGGCCGTCTTTACATCCATCTGATGTATTTCCAGGTTCCATAGAGCAGTAATAGCCAACAACACTCTAATAGACGTTATTCTTGACACAGGAGAATATGTATCAAAGTAATCAAGACCTTCTCTCTGTCGATAACCATTAATTACCAACCTCGCCTTATACTTGTCAATTGTGCCATCAGATCTTATCTTCTTCTTGAAAATCCACTTGCATCCTAATGATTTACTCCCCGAAAGAAGGTCCACAAGTTCCCAAGTGTGATTTTGTAAGATAGATTCTATCTCAGATGTAATTGCCTCTTTCCAGTGAGGTCCCTCAGAAGAGTTTACAGCTTCTGAGTAGCTCTGGGGGTCACCTTCCAGTATGAAAGTGATAAAATCTGATCCATAAGATTTTTCCACCCGAGCTCTCTTACTCCGCCGAGGCGCAGCCTCCACTGGTTCATCATCCTCTTCTTCTTCCTCTGGTATTTCCTCCACCCGTTTTGAGGAGTTAGCATCCTCTCGGGTCTTATATGGAAACACATGCTCGAAGAATGAGACATTTCTCGATTCTATTATCGAGTTCTTGTGTATATCCGGTAATTGTGACTCATACACACAAAACCGATATGCACTGCTGTTGTGTGCATATCCAATAAATATGCAATCAACAGTTTTTGGTCCTATCTTGACCCTTTTCGGATCAGGCACCAAAACTTTGGCAAGACACCCCCACACTCGCAAGTGTTTGTAGGATGGTTGTCTTCCATTCCATAACTCATAAGAGCTCTTCTCTATTTTCTTCCAGGGGACCTTATTCAAAAGGTAGTTAGTTGTTAACACAGCTTCCCCCCACATGGAGTCTGGCAGTCCAGAGCTCAATAAAAGAGTATTCATCATCTCCTTAAGAGTTCGATTCTTTCGCTCAGCAATCCCATTCTGCTGAGAGGTATAAGGAGCTGTTGTTTCGTGTCTGATCCCATGTTCAGCATGTTGGGTTCTCCCGGCACAAAACAATAAAAATGCAGCGGAAACAAGAACCCACGAGCGATCCATGCGAAAGAAAAACTCGTACAAAGTTGATCTACATCTACTTCTAAAGAAGATATACCTTTGAAGCGTGCCATTCGGTTATCCCGCTCATCCAAGATGCGCCGGATCTCTTGCACGTTCAAACGTCCGTGCCTCTATTCGTATCCACACGGACACAATCTCTCAACTTCGGGAGTACTACCTTAGTTCTGCTAGCAACTTGAGGTAGCTCGAAAACACCAAGAACCTTACAGTAAGGTTTCGGCCAAGAGAAGAGGAGAGGAAGAAGAGAGGAAGGGAAGGGGAAAAGCTAAGGCAAGAAGAAGACCTCATCCAAAGTTACAAGACCCTCTTTTATAATCATCCCATGAATATGAAGAGGTTTGTGTCTCTTTGGCTTCCTTTATTAATACCAATAAAGAGCACATCTTTTAATGTGGCTCTTCATCTTTTCCCATGCAAGAAAAGAATCTTTTCATCCAATGAAGAGAGACTTTTCTCTTTCTTTCATGCAATTCCGACTGGGCCTCTCGGGCTTCCGACTCGGTCTCCCGACCAAGTCTCCCGAGTGGCAAGCTCCCGACCCAGTCTGCCGAGGTCCGACCCAGTCCGCCGAGTTCCGACTCGGTCCGCCGAGCTCCGACTCGGCCCGCTGAGCTCCGACTCGGCCCGTCGAGCTCCGACTCGGCCCGTCGAACTCCGACTCGGCCCGTCGAGCTCCGACTCGGCCCGCCGAGCTCCGACTCACCCGCCGAGCTCCGACTCGGTCTCTCTCGAGTTCCCAACTCGAGTCCCCCGAACTAACCTCCCGAGTTCCCAACTCGGGCTCAGGTCTCCCAAGTTCCCAACTCGGGCTCAGATCTCCCGAGTTCCCAACTCGGGCTCAGATCTGCCGATCAACTTTCCCGAAGCATTGTGTCCTTTGTGTGTGACCCAATAGGTTCTCGTGACGTTGGCAATGCGCCTAAACACTTTAGACACATAAGCAATGAGCGGCATCTAGCAATGCATCATTGCTACCTAAGTAACAAGAAAAGTCAAGATCCGACTAAACCTCCGTGACTATGATAGTGTATGACCTTGTCCTTCTATCTTTGATATCTAGATTGACCAATGAGGCATAGACCGTGTCATCCTCAATCAATCTTGTGTTTCTTGATCCCCGAGTAGACTCACTCAAACAAATGAGTTCAATATCTCATATTGACTCATTTGAGCATGACCATGCATTTCAGTAGTCCTACTCGATCAAGGGGCCCACAAATATCACTCCCGTCATATGGGAGGGATAGATCCCATCTATATCACTCACATCCCTCCGCATAATTCATTACATACCCAGTGATCACCTTTATAGTCCACCCTGTTACGGGTGACGTTTGACGATACCAAAGTACATAACTCCTTATGTAGGGAACCGTAGTGACTTCAGGTCCAAGGACTATTCATACCAATAGTCACATGAGAAAGTTTATGACACTCATATGACAATCTATGAAACTTTCTCATAGCGGGTCATTCAGTACACATTCTCCAATGTATACTCATGTGTCAACTTGATATCACATATCCATGACTTGTGAGCTCAAGTTATCAGTTGACCTACATGCTAGTCTCCATGCATTAATATTGTCCTTGAATATTAATGCTTGACTAGGAATAATTTAGTGTAGTGTTCTCTACATTATCTCACTATCGATTCAACCAATCGATATAATGTAGATAACAACCTACTACACAAGGACATTATTATACTTAGTTATTCGGCACAGAATACAAAGTAAGTATAATAACCAAACATGCCTTTATTAATAATAGAATATGATACAAAATGTCCCTAGTCAATCATCACATAATTGGCTCTAGGGCTCCTACTAACACAGCACACAACTCAGCGAATGGTGATACGTATTCACCACCTCGGTCACTTCGAACCACCTTAATTTTCTTATTAAGTTGGTTTTCAACCTCATTTTTATAGAGAATGAATTTCTCTATAGCTTCATCCTTGCCTTTGAGAAGATACACATAACAATATTTTGTGTTATCATCTACAAAAGTGATGAAGTACTTATTCCCACCACGTGTCGGTGTGCCTTTAAGGTCACATGCGTCAGTGTGAATTAAGCCGAGTGGTTCGGTGCTTCTTTCAATGTGTTGAAAGGATGACCTTGTCAACTTCGCTTCAACACAAGTCTCACACTTGTGTTTCGGGTCAAAGTGGAATGCCGGTATGCTTTGCATGTTCATCAATCTACGAATCACATCGTAATTCACATGTCCTAGTCTACCATGCCATAAACACGAAGACTCAAGCATATAAGTGGAAGAGCTTTCATTTTTATTTATCTTAGGCCTAATGGCCATTACACTGAGCTTAAACAACCCATCAGATACATAGCCCTTTCCTACAAACATTCCTTTCTTCGACAGAATAACCCTGTCGGACTCAAACACAATGCGAAAGCCATGCTAGCTTAACAGTGATCCGAACACTAGATTCTTTTGAATCTCCGGAACATACAACACATTGGTGAGAGTTAGGTCCTTGCCCGAAGTCATCATCAGCACCGCCTTCCCTTGGCCCATGATGTCTGAGGTTGCCGAGTTCCCCATGAACAGCTTCTCTCCACTAATTTCTTCAAAATTGTGGAGCATCTCCTTATTGCAGCACACATGTCTGGTGGCTCCAGTATCGATCCACCATTGCCGCGGGTTTGAACCCACCAAGTTCAATTCGGAGACCACGGCACAGAGGTCTTCCATTTCTGGTCCCTCGTTCAGGTTGGCCTCCTGCTTCTTCTTCGGTTTCTTGCACTCCGAAGATTTGTGGCCCACTCGGCCATAGTTGTAGCACTTCCCAGAGAACTTTTTGGCGATGCCTCCTTTGGGTCCCAGCTTGGAAGATTTAGAATTCTTCCGTTTCGAGCTTTGTCCGTGCTCGACCACGTTGACTTTCACAGTAGCCTGAGAGAACATCTTTCTCTCTGATCCCTTGTTGTCTTCTTCGATGCGAAGTCGCACAACAAGTTCCTCCATGATCCTGTCGCGAAGTGGTGTGGCAGTCCAACGGGCTAGACGGGCCTCCCGGGAGCCGCGAGCCGATGAGGTGGCCGGTTGCCTGCCGCGCCTTGCCGCGTCCCTGCAAAATCGAGACCGTCAGCGAACCCGTCGGGGAAATCCCCGGTCAGGCACTCTGACGATCAAGTCAGTCTCCGATGGCAGGTGAGGGTAAACTGAATGGAAACGAGGCAAGGGATGCGAGAACTCGCGCGCGCGTACCTATGGTAGGGGGAGTGCCAAGCTTATATAACCGGGGGAGCTGACAACCCTTGTTCGTACTGATGGGGTAAGGGTGTAGTGTTTGTCAGCTCAAGTAGAGCACTGAAGAGCGACGCGGCATGGCACGGGGTGCTCTAACAGTACATGAGTACTGGGTGCGCAGTACAAGGGTACTGGATGCGGAGTTAGCCGCGTGGAGATGTCAGATGTAGGTAAGGCGTGAGGAACCCCGCTTACCGGATTGTACCCTGGATGTAAGTGTGCGAGGGGGTGTCAGGGCGGGATAGCCCATACCCCGAGCACCGACTGGCGGGTCCGAATGCTGGAGGCCGAGTCGGGTAAGAACCAGGGAGCGCGGGCCGCCACGCGTCCGACTGGTGGAGAGGTGGAGCGCAGGGTACGTTCGGGGTCGGGGTCGCCACGAGACAATTCTGATACGAGTCGGCCATCCGGTCTGAGGGATGACCCTGGGAAGAGAGCGTGGCTAGCCACCCGCTGGTGATGCCCAACCCTGTCCTGGGTCGGGGTAGGCTCGAAGAGTTGGGGCAGCTAAGCGTTCATCTGGTTGGATGGCTAAAAGGTGGGCCGACCGCCCCTGCCGACTGTCCGATAAACCTCCGCCCTTTTCCTCCCTTTGAAGGGGTTTCCGGGCACAGGGATCTACCCGTTGATCTGGCTGTTGACCTGTCTGCCAGGCCCTCTGGACGCCAGGCTGGCCGGTGGGCCCGGCCTATGCCCCTACCCGTAGGCAAGGCCGGGATCACTCCACATTCATTTCCTTCCGCTTGTGCTTCAGGTAGTTCTTGAAATTCTTCCAGCCGGGGGACAGCTTCTCAATGATGGCTGCTACTTGGAAGGTTTCACTCAGAACCATACCTTCTGAGTGGATCTCATGTAAGATCACCTGAAGCTCCTGGACTTGGCTGATCACTGTCTTAGAGTTAACCATCTTGTAGTCCAAGAATCGACCCACGATGAACTTCTTGGCCCCAGCATCCTCCGACTTGTACTTCTTGTCCAAGGATTCCCATAGCTCTTTGGCCGTTCTCTTCGTGCTGTACACAGCATACAGCGAGTCGGCCAGGCAGTTGAGGATGTAGTTTCGGCATAGGTACTCAGAATGAGTCCATGCCTCCACCTCAGCAGCCTCAGCTTGCTTAGGAGGGTCCTCGGTCAAGAACCGAGCCAGATTGAGCGTGGTCAGGTAGAAGAGCATCTTCTGCTGCCACCTCTTGAAGTTCAGCCCAGTGAACTTCTCTGGCTTTTCCCCATGGTTGATTGGGACATTCCCGATCGGGGCGGAGGGGGCCTGGTGATGAGTCTGTTTCACCTCAATACGTTCTGTGGCCATCTCAACAGAATGGAATCTGTTCCAAGTTTGTTGGAGGATTTGGAGAATTTACAATAAATTAAAATTACTGAAACTAATTTCAACTTATCTCTGTTGAGTGGCCCGAGCTGCTTTTCCTCAAACTGCAGTCTCCCGAGCTCCCGAGTAAGTTTCCCGAGCTCCCGAGTGAGGTTCCCGAGCTCCCGAATGAAGCTCCCGAGTGAGGTTCCCGAGCTCTCGAGTGAAGCCCCCGAGTGAGTCTCCCGAACCGACTAGCGTCTTCCGAACTCCGAGTGGAATTCCCGAGTGGAGTCCCGAGTGAAGCTCCCGAGTGAAGCTTTCAACCAGAGTAATGTCTCCCGAGCAGAGTCGAATTCCCGAGTTGGAATTCCCGAGTGGAATAGCCGAGTGAGCTCCCGAGTGGCCGAGTGAGATCCCGAGCGGAATAGCCTAGTGAGCTCCCGAGTGGGGGTCGGGCATCTCCCGACTGAACAGGAATTTGCTGAGACCTGCGAAGCGTAGTTTCCTTGAAACAGATTTGTCCTCCTCCGCGGTGCTTCGAGGCTCTGATGGACTTCTGTCTCTCAGGATACAACAGCTGAACCACGGGCACAACGGAGCACTCGTTGCTCATGGCGAACTGAGGAGGTACCCGACTGCTATCAGCGGAGGTCGGGAACGAGGTGGAGTGGAGGAGATTTTCGTAGCGTCTGTATCTTTTGCTCTCGGTCACACATCCCCTTTATATAGGCTCAGACCCCCGCAGTCGTATGATGAATTAATCGTCATTTACTGCCATTTACCCGACCAGATCAAAACGTCTGGGGGTTACTGACCTCGCATTAATCAAATTTAATGCATTAGTTACATTTGAGAAAAAATCAATTTGGCAAAACGTTGGTTCATCTACTTGGACAAATTTTGCCCCGACCGGTCGGACATTCGACGTGCGTGGGTCATGCACGCACACGAGTTCTCTTGGTTCAGTACAAATCCGGGCCTTGGATTTGCACCCCCCTGCGCACCCACGCGTGAGAGAGAGCATCTCCCCTAGCATTTGTTCACAACTATCATGCTTGTGATACAATATAAACCAAACATTTTACCTTAAAACTCCCAATGTGGGACTATAGCCCCACTCACAAGGGAGTTCCTTTATTCTCCTCCTCACTTTCTACTCAATAGAAAGTTCCAATGTGGGACTAAAGTCCCACCACCTCTTTTCCATTCACACTAGATATCCAAGAAAGTCCCACCGCCTCTTTTCCATTCACACTAGATATCCAAGATATCTAACAATTAATACATAAAAAGTGTGATTATGAGATTAAAGTTGTTTATATGTGAAATTTTTAAAATTTGAAATTGATAACCAGAAAATTAGAAACATATAACGATCTATTGTCTTTCCTCAATTGACTAATGTGTTATAGAAATATTCACATATTTAATAGAAGTGATTGTTATTTATAGTTGCATCAATGTAAGGATACATTTTCTGATGAAATTGTGTCATGTGAGATGGAATTGATTGATTTATAAAATGAAGACCGACTCGATGATGATACACCAAACATAAAATATTAGCGGTAGTATGATGACATCTTCCATTTGTGCTAGTGTTGTAGTGAGTATTGAAGAGAGTACGAATTATATATACAATTTGAAAAAAAATAAGCTATTAGTATTGACAATGTTGTAGGCCGTAATTGTTTGGAAAAAATATTTGAAGATACGTGATCTCCAAAAAAAAAAAATACAATATTTGAATTGTAACAAAAATTGTAAGAGATTTCTACAGGAATGAATTTATAGGTAGTGGCGTAGTCAGGATTTTTGATTAGCATGGGCAATTTTTAATAATCTTAAATATTAATGTTGATCGATTTTTATTTTTCAAAAGTCTAAATTGCAAATTTAAGAGACCGAAAAAGAACTTAAACTCAAAATTTCGACCATAGCTCTTAATTCTAGTAGAAACAATGATTCGTCGATCCCCAAAGTTTTTTTTTACTTAAAGTCGAAAAATCGATCGAACCCATGTAAACATTAAACTTGTTTCAGCCATAACTTGACCAAATCAACTCTAAATCAATCTTGATTTGAACCAATATAATCCTTATCTCTGTACCTGAATTTAGTTCAAGCCTAATTCAATTTTAATTTAGCATCTTTGCCTTACAATTTAGCTCATCTGTTTATTATTATATATTTATTTTAAAAAATTAATATTTTAAATTTTAAATCGTGATATTTTCTTATAAAAGTAATACCAATAGATAACTTAGGTCATAAGCTCTCTAAATGTGTGATCAATTTTAATTTTTTATAATAAATGATGATAAATCGACTAATTAAAATACTAATTAATATATATATATATATAGATATTATTTTTTTAATAAAACTTGAGAGGGGGCGATCACACCCCCTCTCATGAAGGTGGCTACGCCCCTGTTTATAGGGAATGATATGAACTATTCAATAGATCCAACATTCATAATGATTCAATATAGTGACCTTGAAGATGCATTTCCATTAGCTAAAGATGGGTATATTATGAACTCAAAAATAATTAAGCTGCAAATGCAAAAACTAGATAAGAGAGATGATTTTTATATTGGTAAGATAATGTAAAGTTTCAACAATTTACCAAACAACTTAGGTGAGTATGTGTTTCCCTCAATCACGTATGTGGTTTTAGAAATGTCCAAACCATGTTGTCGTTATTTTCGTTTATACATGTAGAGCTTTCTTTTTTACTGTTCATCCGAAAAAATGGTGAACCACTCTTTTTTTTTTGTATTATGTTGCTGATTTCAAAAAATTAGCAACAAAATATTGTTTCTTCCGAAATCAGCAACATAATATTGTTGCTAATTTTTGTTGTAGATTTTCAATAAATTGGCAACATTATATTATCGATTTTCAACAACACTATATTATTGCTTTCCGAAATCAACAACATTGCTGATTTTTGGAAATCAACAATTAAATGTTGATGTTTTCGAATGTGTTGCTGTTTTTTGGAAATCAACAACAACTTTGTTACTAACTTTAACTTTCATATTCCTCACTACACTTAACTCAATGAGAGTATTAGTAACTAAAAAACTTTTGCATCTTGTATAAATATTTCCAACAAAAAACAAAACAATTTAAAGATGCACTTGTTGAGTAAGATTTAACTATGAGACACACAATACATCAAATCAAAAGATTTTTAAACGAGCTTCGATTTAATATATTATGCATCCTGTACTTCAAACTGAATCAAAAGTTATGTCCCCTCAACACATTATAACTTATAGCTATAGCAACTAAAAAAGGGTAGTTTCTACAACATGTTGTTGGTCTTTTGAAGATCAATAACACGTTATAGCAGCTACAAATCATAGCTGCTACAACGTATTACTGCCTTCAAAAGACTAGCAACACGTTGTAGCAGTTAACAAATTGTAGCTACTACAACATATTTCTAATCTTTAAATTTAATATGTAATAAACAACTTATTATTTAAATTTCAAATAATATTGTAGATATATTTTTTTTGTCCCTTCATAATATAATGGCCACTTATTCGAATTAGATGCATTATTCTTTAACTTTCATATTCCTTACAACAACATTCAACGATAGCATTAGTAACTAAAAAATCTTTTGATTCTTGTGTAGATATTTCCTACCCAAAAATAATTTAAAGATGCATTTGTTGAGTATGCTCTAAAGAAGCAATTCATTTACAAAATAAAGGACTCCAGGAATATAAGAGTTAAGGTAATATGTGTTGGAGTAAACTACATTTAGGCAATAATTACAAGGGAAAAATAGAGTTATTGTTACAAAATATTTAGAAGAACACCAATATAGTCTTTGCTTAGGAAAGGTTGGTCATCTTACTTGCATAGCTTCTTTTATATCTTCTCTGATTGAAAGTTAATTTGTGTATGTAGATTTGTATCAACCCATAAATATTCAGCGAGATATGAGAGAATGATTTATAGTACATCATATCAGAAGGCTTAAGGTAATTTCGAAAGCTCTAACAAAGGTGATAGGTAATTTCAAAAAGGATTATGGTAACCTCCCTAGGCTTTTACGGGAGCTAAAATATAGAGATCCAGAGATATATACTTCATTGAAAACAAGTTTCGATAAACAAATTTGAATGTTGTTTTTGAACCTTTAGTGCATGTGAGAGAGTTTTTCGAACATACTTTGGTAAAGTAATTGGAATTGATGCAACACACATGAGTGGCAAATACCAATAATTTTATTGATGGCAAGAATAGTAGATGGTAATGGAAATTTAATGTCACTTGGCTTTGCAATTGCTGAAGTTAAGTATGAGTCATCTTAGAACTAGTTTTTAAATTACCCAAAGACATTTCTTATAGTTGATTTATCAACAATGACAATAATATTTGACAGACATTTCTTATAGTTTTCTTACTATGTATGTTGTGTCTTCCTCATCTTCTGATGATTCCTCCTCGTTGGATCTTCCTCATGCTTAGTGCTATGTTGTCCATCTTACACTTTTCTGCACATCAAGATTTGTGAAGTTTTAATGTTGAAAATAATTATTCAAAGGTACTTACCTCAAGATCCTTAGAGATGAAGTACGCATCTATTACAGAAGTCCAGTTTGGGGTCCTTGGGAATGCATTTAAAGCATACCTCTGTGCGTCGTGACTTGTTACCATTTCTTCGAGGTTCTTAAGTCCCATGATCAGCTCATTTAATTTGGCGTGCAGCTAGGCAACTGATTCTCCTTCCATTCGAAGGTTGCTAAGTTGGTTGCAGAGTAGATCTCGTTTCGCTAGCTTTGTTTTAGAAGTACCTTCGTAAAGTTCCAGGAACTTTTTCTAATGTTCCTTGACTAATTGGTAGGTTCAATTTAGTTGACTTCTTGCGCAGGTAGTACGGTTAGCAGATGAAATTTGCTTTCCTATTAGCTACAAAATGTGCTTGCTCATTTTTCGTCCATAGGCTCTCGTCTTTATCTTTATTATCAACATCTTTGGGAATTTTGAAAATACTTGCATTTTTCACTTCCAAGTAGCGAATTCCTTCTCAAATTTTGGCGGGTGGATAATTGGTCCAACCATTTTGTATGTGCTTTAGATAGTGGTTAGTCCATCTGAAGCATCATGACTCTGATACCACTTGTTGGAGATTTGATGGTCGGCAAGAGCGGGCGGGGGGAGGGGGGGTGAATTGCCCCTGCAAAATAAAGATAATATAGGATCGAGATAAAGCGATAAAGGGGGGAGGGTGAATATCATTTTAAAGATATTTCAGATTTTTAGAATGATTGAGTACGCAGCGGAAAACAAAACAGAACATGTTAACACAAGTCAGTTTTACTTACTTCGGAGTCTTGATCGGCTCCTACTACAAGACCTACGACTCTTGATCATTTACGTCAGGTAATCACTAATAGTCAAATGTATGTACAGATTACAATATTTTAGTGTGCAATTAAAATAAAACAAATATACCGACTCCTTTTTGAATGAGTTAAAGTTCTTCGCTCGGAGAGTCGGACGGCGCTTCGACATTATGAAGGCTTCGATCGCACAGCACACATGAGAACAGAATGATCGTAGAGTGTCAATTGATTATATTGGGTACTGATCTCCACCCCTTTATCTAGTAGTCTTTCAGGCGCCCTAGTCCTAGGGTCTCGGGCGACAATCCTATCCGCTGCACAGTTAAAATTCTATCCTGCCAGTTCCCAGGTGCCTGAGTCCCATTCAGGCGCCCTAGTCCAACTGGTTCAACTTTTCAGCTACAATAAGGGTTAGTTCCATACAATAATATAAATATAATTTAAAGCAAGTATGGATTACAGCCAGTGTTGTTTTGGTCCTGACTTTTAGGTTTCACCTGAAAATCCTAGGTCTGATCGGTGCCTACTATTCCCTCTCGGGGAACGTGCCTCACTTACTCCTCTCAGGAGAGTTTTGACAGGCCCAAAATAGACTGTCACGAATGTGGGCCTCAAATTTAGAATTTGTAAATGAAAGCTGGAAACCCTTTTACAATCAAAAGTATGAAAATGTAATATAGGGGCCACAGGTCGTATTTTTCTCGGGGACTAGTTGTCGTTGTGTGATTCGAGCTTGTGTTTGTGTCGTTTGTGAATTTGGGTTTCGAATGTAATTTGGGTTTGAGTTGCAATAGAAAATTAAAGCCTAATGAAGATGAAGGAAACTTAAATAAAAGCCATTCAATTAAGGGCTAAACAAGGAGTTGGCACTAGAGAACTTATCTAATTATGAATGTAGTCAACCAATGCAAATAGATAGACTTGGAAACAAATCTGAATTCAATTGTAAGGTGTACCGCATATTAATTTAAACATGCAGAAATTATCCATCAAAACCGAAACATCCACTTGACAATAAATGCATCAATTTAACACACTTGGTATCAAAAGAGAAAATTGCTATTCCAAAAGTTGATATCAAATGCAGGAATTTATTGCAACAACAGATGGGATGCGAAATTCAAACAAGATCACTGAATTCAAATTGCAAAAGAATTCGTATGGAGCTAAAATGATACAAAAGACATGCAAAAGCATGCTTGATACACATGGGCAATGCTTATGTGCCAAAATTTGAGACTTTTGTGCCAAAAACTACTTCCAACAGTTCAGCCTTGAAAACTACTGATCAAGCTGGAAAATTCAGCTGTTTATTAAGTGCTAGCATGAATTTAGAAGGAATCCCAGAAATAAATGCATCAAGACAGAGGTGGATACAAAATTTCAGAATTCCATTGAAGAATTCGGATCCTTAATGCCGAAATGGATTTACAGCAGGAATTTGGATGTCAGAATCAAACCTGACGATTGAATTCAGATTGCAATAAAGCTCCAAGGCGAGCTCAACTGATACAACTAGCAAAGATTGATTCGACTAGCTGAATTAGCAAGCTAGAAGTGTGAAAATGCAGAACTGATCAAATGGCAGAGACAAAACAAGTTTCTGAAACTTCATTGAAGAATTCTGATAGGGTGTGCAGAAATTTGAATGAATAACATTTGGATGAAATCAAGTTTCCACTTGACACAACTTGCAGAAATGAATTGCTCATGGCATGCAGAGACAGGATTGCAGATTCATCAAATACAGAAACTGAGTGGCACATGTAAACACTGAAATTTCAGAAACGAGCTGGGATTGCAGAAATCGAAATCAAAATTCAGAAATAAAATCAACTAGGAAATGAACTCGAATCTAATACATTACACACTGATTGTGATCTCTGATTGCAAGAGTTAAGCTAAACATAAATCGAATTGGAACAAAAGCTGAAAAACTCGGAACTGAAATAAAATTCAGAACAGGGCAAGAGGCTGATACGCAGCTGATACGCAAGAAATTAATGCAGCAAATCACTGAAATTAAGAGTAAATGTTCACTAAACAAGCTTCCTAACTATTATACTTGCAGAAAATTCACCTAACTTAAGCAAAACAACCAAGAAACGAAATTACAGCTAATGAAACAGAAAATTCAGTAACGAAACATTTCAGAAATGAAACTACAGCTACGAAACATGAATTTAAACGAGTTAAACTACTCCTCAATCTTCCCTAAGCTCGAAATCTTCTTGGTTGTCAATCAAGAGCCGGCTTCGAACCCCTAGGCACAGCAAATCAGTGGAAGAACAGCTTCAATCGATCACTCTGCTCAAATTGAATCAGCTGGAAGAAATTCCAGTCCAATCTCTCTTGTCTCGATGGATGGCTTGCGGTTGTGAATCGAAGACCCTCTGAGCTCACCTGAGAACCCCTACAAGCAGCTCAAATAGTCGGAGGTGGCTTGTGGTCGAGACACGATCGATTGGGTAGCAAGGATGCCGAAACCCTCAAACTCCCTTGTTCTGATGCCAATTAAGCTGAAATCTCGATCCTAGCTATCTTCCAAGGACTCAGATAACGATCAAATGGAGAAATCGAGGGGTCGCGCCCCTTGGATGATGAAATTTAGCTAAGAACTGGAGAAGAACTAAAGAACGAAGAAGACGGCGAGGAAACGCGACAAGGCTGGCTGCGGCGAAATTTTGATTAAATAGAAACCAATGGACGACTCAGATTGCTTTGATGAAATCCAACGGTAGATCTTGGTCTAATTTGAGCCAAACTTTTATGATGATGATCTGGGGTCAGGATCTGCCTTGTGGTAGCTTGGATCCTCCAGATGTGCAACGGATGGTCCAGATCAACTCTATCTGTGATTGGACGCTCTAGAGCCCTCCTTGCTTGATTCAACGGTTGATTTAGCTCTGATTGGAATGAAACCTTCAGATCTTGATCATAGAGCTTGATCAACCCTAACCCTAGCTCGGATTGCTTCAGATCGTCCCGGATGGCTCAGATCTAGCCGCTCTTGAATCGGACGGCCCGGATTAATCCAAAACATGATAATTCGATCCGGTTCCACTTCCGACTCAAGTTTGACCCAGTATGCCCTAGGTCCAGGATCCTTCCATGCCTACAAAAATATATCAGAAAATTAGTGGCCAAATAATCCAAAAAATGTGTAAATTTGCAATTAAGTCCAAAATAAGAGGAAATCCTAAAACCTAGGGTAAAATCACAAATAAGCAATAAAAACATAGGTCAAACATGGATTTTAACATCTAAAATAATCACAAAAATGGTACTTATCAACTCCCCCACACTTAACCTTGAGCGTCTCGCGAAACTACTAAATAAGTATCCCTTAGGCTTTCTTAAGCATAATTAGAAGCAAATGAAAAGAAATTACCTAAGGTTATCAATTCTCATAAATCTAAACTCTATGGATTAGTATCTTGTCCTTAAATCAACAACTTGGCCTTTTCATCTATCATGAGTCATTGAGATGAATTTAAATCACTAGCCTTTCAAGGGAAGTTTTGGTGGCTCTCTTAAGTTCTAAGTTGGTGATGGAAGTGGAGCTCACTCAAACACACATGTTTCTTGCACTACCATAGGCTTGCTTATTATCTACTCTCCACCATTAATCATGATTAGGATCAACATCTACAAAAACAAATGAAAACATGGAAAATGATAAGAAGTGGAATAAAAACTAAGAAATTGGAAAAATTGATTAAGTGGAAGACTTGGTTGCTCAAAAATGTAAGTAATGTGCTTTGCCCCTCTTTAAAATCAGATTTGAGTGGTGGAGTAAGACTTTGACCAATGCCTTTGATTTGGGGTGAAGAAAACTCCATTTGTCTAATGTGCCAAGTTTCCCAATTTCGTGCCATTTTCTTTCTTCTCTTTTCTGCTACTTGTTTCTTTTCTTTCTCCTTCTCTAGTGGGGTCAGAATATGGTGATGCAAGGCTGTAATTTGGATGGGATTAGCTCCATTGAATTCAATTATGCCAAGTCTTCAATTGCATGCCACCCTTGTTTTTGTTTCTCTCTTTTCTCAAATTTTCAAACTGTTGTCTCTTGTTTTTCTCTTCCTTTAGGTTCGGCTACAACTTCCTCTTTTGTTCTCATTCAGTTCAGTCATGTTGTGCCCCACTCCATATCAGAATCAACTCCAACTCAGCCCTTGCCGTGAGCTTCAAATGGACTGCATTTCATGTTTCTAGCTGATCAGCAAATTGGATCTGAATCAAGTCACTGCCGTGAGCTTCCTTTTCTTCATATTCTGATTTTTTTTTTCACTTTTCTTCACTGGAAATCTGTTCCCCAAGATACTAAATTCAGCTAAAAACATTTGGCCAATTCTGTTCAGATGCAGCAAGCATTGTTGATTAAAGAAAACCAAGTTCAGTTTTGGATTGACACAAACTGTGTTTAGCTGTTTAAGTTCCAAATCTGCCCAGCTGTAGTTCCTGCACTGCTTTGTTCCAATTTTCAGCACCATGCACTTAATTTCAGAGTCCAAGATCATTCAGTTCCTCATTCTTGCACTTCTCGAATTTCTTAACAGCATTTAGCATTAACTTATAAGTGGAGAGTTTAAAGGCTTCACTTTGAACTCACTGCTGCAGATTTCTGTTTTTTTTTACAGCAGTTAGATCCAATCAGCCACCTTATAATCAGCAATTGATGTTCTTAACAATCTCTGATACCATTATGTACTTATTTCTCAGATCCATAGCTTTAGAAAACTCAGATTCATCTCAAGTTGATACAAATCTGCCTCCCTGTCATTCCATCTGATTTTTTTTCCTTTTCCAAGCTGCAATTTTTCTGTTTTAATCTGAGAATCAGACCATTAAGCTGCTGCTTTTGGAACCACTGTAGACAAATAATCTTATCCGAAACTTGGCTCATGGATGAATCAATCTCTTGTCACAACTTTTACCACTCCATTTTGGTTTAACAATCATCTCTTACATGATTTCTTTCCTCCTTTTGGCACCGAACTCTGCATTGATTCAAATAATTCCAGCTCAGTTTAGTCTCTACAAGATGTTACTGATCTTGGCTTCCCAAAATTCCAACTTTAAAGTTTTTGATCCAACCAAATCTCGATCCAAGCTAGCAGAATTTTCTTCTTTCTTCACCTTGGCACAAGAATTTCTTTCTTTTTGCATTTGTGTGCCATTGTTTCTCATTGCAGAAAAAATTTTCATTGTCACACCATGCCACTTGGATCTTCAAAATGTAGTAAAGAAGCTAAGTCTCCAATGGCTTCCACCTCTCTTGTTCATTTTTGGAATTCAAATTCAACTCATTTGGCACCTTTTGGCTTCACTTGGCAAAAAAAAAAAAAATTCTTTTTGACATGAAATACATCCAAAACTTAAGTCACTCCCCCACACTTAAATCTTTGTCCGTCTCGGGCAAAATAGCATTAGAAACATTCCAAACAACAAGTCCAAAGAAAAGTGAGGGTAAGAGTAAGAAATAAGTAACGAAAATTGGAATGAACATGATTATTGCTAAAAATTGATGTGGAAAGGGAAACAAATGAATTAGCCTCTATAGATGTGATCCAATCATTGAAATATGATTTTGAAAGAACCTAAGCAAGTTCTAGAGTTTAATAACATGTGTGTCACAATTATAAGGCTAATTCTCACTAGGCAAAAATAATTCATCTCAAGTCTTCAATTAAGAATCTAAAGCAAAGTAGTACTCAAGCATCCAAGAATTCATCCATGAACTCAAACCCTAAGTTTTGACAACCAAATTTAATTTATTTTCAAAAGACTCTAAAATGACAATAAGATAACCTAGAGGGATACTTTTATTTCTACTCATGCAAGAGAAAGTGACAAAAGAAATAACATGCATTTATTTACAAGGACTCAGTTCAAAGGAAAATTCTAATTCTAGGAAGCATGAAAATGAAAATGAAATAAAAGAAAATACAAGAAAAATCAAACTCCCTTTTATTCTGGTGGACGGAGTCGATCCAAAAGTAGCCTCCATCGTGGTAGTGGAGGTGTCTGGGTCGCTGGGAGATTTGGAACTCCCCCACACTTAAACTTCACAAAAATTTGCTCTGGTGGCCTCAGGCGATTCAGGTTCAAGAGTCATTCAAGGGATGGAGTGCTTTTAATTAAAGTCAGATCATCTCCTCCTTCTTGATGCCCTTCAGAAGTCCTTCCAGGAGGCTGGAGTCTGTTCAGTTGGAACACCCACTCCTGAAGTCTTCTGGACCCTGCAAAAACATGTAATACCTCTCTCAAGCGTTCAGGGTCAGAAAGAAATGATATAAGTTCAGTTTCTGCATGAAATAAATCCAAAACTGCATCATATTCAATTAAATCAATTCTTGGTGCCTCAATGAAATTTTCAAAATTATTTCCTACCAAATTTGCATCCAGAGGCTCATCACAAATAAAGAAATCAATTTCTGGCTCATCAATAGAAATTTCACAATTATTTTCAATTAAGGGTGTATCATGCAATGTATCACAGCCAATCAAATCAATATCAGATATCTCCATGAGTTTTTCACATTCAACCTCAGCATATGACATAGCAAGAGATTCATTAAAATAAATAACATCCATTTCAGGCACTTCTAAAAAATTTTCACTAGTCATATCCACAAAAGATGTATCTAAAGATTCATCATAACAAACTACATCAATTATGGGTGCCTCTAAAATTATTTCACTATTCATATTTACAATGGATGTGTCAAGTAATGCATGATGATCAATAAAATCAATGTTTGGTACCTCTATTGGATTTTCACAAACAATCTCTACACAAGGTATATCAATAAATACATCAGAATCAATAAAGTCATCCCTAGGTACCTCACTGCATTTTTCTGAAGAAAGAGGAGAAATACTTACCTGAGTGTGCTGGATAATACCTGGAGGTTCTATAATAGTAGATGTATCTGTGGTCTCCTCCTAGTCAAGTTCATGCTCCTCATCAGCCTCAGGCTCTGGTGGACAATCAACTGGTGATCCTTGGGTGCTTGCTTCCACCATGCAAGTCCCTACACTTTCTGGTTCGTTCTCTAAATATTGTGGTGGTCCCTGGGGCTTAGTGCAATCCCCTACACCTATGGAATCATCTCCTCTACATGCTTCTCCTGTAATATCTGCATCAACAGTATCAGAAAAATTAGGACCACTAATAACACTATCATCAGAAAACAAAAGTCTAGAATGGTCCTGTGGAGCTTCAATTTCTTCTTCTGGAGCTGAAAAATTTGGAATTGGATTTTGAGTAGGAATCTCCGGAGGAATGCATGCTGTAGGTGCCCAGACTTTGATGAGTACGTCATCTTCTTCTTCTTCTATCAAATGTTCAAGATTACTTGAAGAAGGACTTGGCCATGCACTAGGGTCACCTTGAACTGATATAAAATCAACTCCGAGGGATTGTTCTGATTTTTGGGCTTGCCTTTGATGATATTGTACAACTTGTTGATAAATCTCCTCCACCCTTTGTTGTTGCCTAATTTGTTGCAACATTTCCTCGACCTTCTGTTGGAGCACATTTCCTGCACTAGAACTCCCATAGCCTCCTTCGTTAGCATAGCTCCTTGACTGACCTTGAAAGGATGAAGTAGGCTGAAATTTTGAGCTTGCTGATTTGGTTGAAAACATGGCTGTTGGGGCTGATTAAAGAACTGATTAGAGGGCTGATATGCTGGAAAATTTTGCTGGGAAATGTAGCCTTGAAAGTTCTGATTTTGAGCTGAAAAATTAGGTGGCGAGGGCTGAAAATTCTGCCCTTGAAACCCCTGACCGTAGGGCTGGAAATTTTGATTCAAGGGCTGTGTTGGCTGAAAATTTTGTTGGTTTTGAGCTGGAAAAACTGGAAATGATTGCAAGCCTTGCTGCCCTTGATTATATTGCTAGAATTGAGGTTCGAAATGCTGAAATGGTTGCTGAAAATTTTGACTTGATGGCTGAAAATTTGGTTGATTGGGCTGAAAATTTTGGAAAGGCTGCCCATTCTGAAAATTCTGGAAATTTGGTTGAATTTGCTGAAAATCCGGCTGAAATTGTTGTAGTTGCTGAATTTGAGGCTGACAAAACTGATTTGGTTGCTCAAAAACTGAAAATTGGGGCTGCCCTTCCTGAAATTGTTGGAAATTTGGTTGACTTGGCTGCTGAAATTGGAAGTTTGGTTGCTGAAAATTAGGATAGGGCTGCTGGAAATCTTGATTTGGCTGCTGAAATTGCTGGAGAGGCTGAAATTGTGGCTGAGGTAGCTTCTGGTAAGTAGATGACTGAGCTTTCCATTTTTGTTGGTAGTCCAACTCCTTCAACACATTTCTTAACTCCTCCAATGTCTTTTCTATCTCTTTTGACCCCATTTTGAATTTTGCAACCCTGTCACAAAACAAACAAGAAAAATGGCAGCAACCGTATATGAAAGAATAAGCACAATAAAATAGAACCCTAAGATATGTCAAAAAGTATACAAGCAAAAATCAAACAAATCAACTAGTTGGTTCCCCGGCAACGGCGCCAAAAATTTGACAGGCCCAAAATAGACTGTCACGAATGTGGGCCTCAAATTTAGAATTTGTAAATGAAAGCTGGAAACCCTTTTACAATCAAAAGTATGAAAATGTAATATAGGGGCCACAGGTCGTATTTTTCTCGGGGACTAGTTGTCGTTGTGTGATTCGAGCTTGTGTTTGTGTCGTTTGTGAATTTGGGTTTCGAATGTAATTTGGGTTTGAGTTGCAATAGAAAATTAAAGCCCAATGAAGATGAAGGAAACTTAAATAAAAGCCATTCAATTAAGGGCTAAACAAGGAGTTGGCACTAGAGAACTTATCTAATTATGAATGTAGTCAACCAATGCAAATAGATAGACTTGGAAACAAATCTGAATTCAATTGTAAGGTGTACCGCAGATTAATTTAAACATGCAGAAATTATCCATCAAAACCGAAACATCCACTTGACAATAAATGCATCAATTTAACACACTTGGTATCAAAAGAGAAAATTGCTATTCCAAAAGTTGATATCAAATGCAGGAATTTATTGCAACAACAGATGGGATGCGAAATTCAAACAAGATCACTGAATTCAAATTGCAAAAGAATTCGTATGGAGCTAAAATGATACAAAAGACATGCAAAAGCATGCTTGATACACATGGGCAATGCTTATGTGCCAAAATTTGAGACTTTTGTGCCAAAAACTACTTCCAACAGTTCAGCCTTGAAAACTACTGATCAAGCTGGAAAATTCAGCTGTTTATTAAGTGCTAGCATGAATTTAGAAGGAATCCCAGAAATAAATGCATCAAGACAGAGGTGGATACAAAATTTCAGAATTCCATTGAAGAATTCGGATCCTTAATGCCGAAATGGATTTACAGCAGGAATTTGGATGTCAGAATCAAACCTGACGATTGAATTCAGATTGCAATAAAGCTCCAAGGCGAGCTCAACTGATACAACTAGCAAAGATTGATTCGACTAGCTGAATTAGCAAGCTAGAAGTGTGAAAATGCAGAACTGATCAAATGGCAGAGACAAAACAAGTTTCTGAAACTTCATTGAAGAATTCTGATAGGGTGTGCAGAAATTTGAATGAATAACATTTGGATGAAATCAAGTTTCCACTTGACACAACTTGCAGAAATGAATTGCTCATGGCATGCAGAGACAGGATTGCAGATTCATCAAATACAGAAACTGAGTGGCACATGTAAACACTGAAATTTCAGAAACGAGCTGGGATTGCAGAAATCGAAATCAAAATTCAGAAATAAAATCAACTAGGAAATGAACTCGAATCTAATACATTACACACTGATTGTGATCTCTGATTGCAAGAGTTAAGCTAAACATAAATCGAATTGGAACAAAAGCTGAAAAACTCGGAACTGAAATAAAATTCAGAACAGGGCAAGAGGCTGATACGCAGCTGATACGCAAGAAATTAATGCAGCAAATCACTGAAATTAAGAGTAAATGTTCACTAAACAAGCTTCCTAACTATTATACTTGCAGAAAATTCACCTAACTTAAGCAAAACAACCAAGAAACGAAATTACAGCTAATGAAACAGAAAATTCAGTAACGAAACATTTCAGAAATGAAACTACAGCTACGAAACATGAATTTAAACGAGTTAAACTACTCCTCAATCTTCCCTAAGCTCGAAATCTTCTTGGTTGTCAATCAAGAGCCGGCTTCGAACCCCTAGGCACAGCAAATCAGTGGAAGAACAGCTTCAATCGATCACTCTGCTCAAATTGAATCAGCTGGAAGAAATTCCAGTCCAATCTCTCTTGTCTCGATGGATGGCTTGCGGTTGTGAATCGAAGACCCTCTGAGCTCACCTGAGAACCCCTACAAGCAGCTCAAATAGTCGGAGGTGGCTTGTGGTCGAGACACGATCGATTGGGTAGCAAGGATGCCGAAACCCTCAAACTCCCTTGTTCTGATGCCAATTGAGCTGAAATCTCGATCCTAGCTATCTTCCAAGGACTCAGATAACGATCAAATGGAGAAATCGAGGGGTCGCGCCCCTTGGATGATGAAATTTAGCTAAGAACTGGAGAAGAACTAAAGAACGAAGAAGACGGCGAGGAAACGCGACAAGGCTGGCTGCGGCGAAATTTTGATTAAATAGAAACCAATGGACGACTCAGATTGCTTTGATGAAATCCAACGGTAGATCTTGGTCTAATTTGAGCCAAACTTTTATGATGATGATCTGGGGTCAGGATCTGCCTTGTGGTAGCTCGGATCCTCCAGATGTGCAACGGATGGTCCAGATCAACTCTATCTGTGATTGGACGCTCTAGAGCCCTCCTTGCTTGATTCAACGGTTGATTTAGCTCTGATTGGAATGAAACCTTCAGATCTTGATCATAGAGCTTGATCAACCCTAACCCTAGCTCGGATTGCTTCAGATCGTCCCGGATGGCTCAGATCTAGCCGCTCTTGAATCGGACGGCCCGGATTAATCCAAAACATGATAATTCGATCCGGTTCCACTTCCGACTCAAGTTTGACCCAGTATGCCCTAGGTCCAGGATCCTTCCATGCCTACAAAAATATATCAGAAAATTAGTGGACAAATAATCCAAAAAATGTGTAAATTTGCAATTAAGTCCAAAATAAGAGGAAATCCTAAAACCTAGGGTAAAATCACAAATAAGCAATAAAAACATAGGTCAAACATGGATTTTAACATCTAAAATAATCACAAAAATGGTACTTATCAAGTTTACCTGCTACCACCTGAAACCTCCAGTTGGACTTTTGCTCGGCCTCCGAGAACCCAAAACTCGACGACGTTCGACCTCGACTCGTCTCGACTCCTGTCCATAATCCCCGCTTGACAAAGTCTTCTGCTCGGTCCCTCGGACCAAGACTTCGTGCTCGGCTTCACTCACCAAGTCTTCATTGCCTGATCCCCAACCAGGACTTCGTGCTCAATCCTGCTGGTCAAGACTTCTTGCCTAGCTTACGTAGGACTTTCCTGCAAGCTTCATAAGTTCATTAGTACACACAAACCAACTTAACTTGAACCCTTTGCCACTTATCAAAACAAGGTTCGATCTGGTGCTTCCGGCACCAACAATCTCTCTCTTTTTGATTATGGCAACCTAGTTCAAAATTAAGCTAAAAACAAGTTTAAACAGGAGAAATAAAATTTTATTTTGTGCTCTCCCCCTTAACCAGTTATCTCCCCCTTGATCAAATATTTTTTTTTTCAAAAACTGGACTGATGGGTATGACTTAGCGATTTCACAAGAAACCACGGGGTCGAACATGAGAGACCTCTCTATGTCTATGGATTAAAATTTTAATCCGAATAGAGACCCGTCTCCCAAACGACCATCTTGTCGTCGTGTTAATTAATCCAAGTCACAACTTAGCCAAAACCAAGGTTAAGGCCTTGCAACTTTTCGGATTAATTAACCGTGGAAAAGACGACGAATGAATCGCCGATTTTCGTGTCTATCTTCGAGGTCTATGACATAATTAATTATCATACTAATTAACAAATAATTAATCTACAATAATTAATTAACCACATGCAATTAAATCAAGCATGAAATAATAACATGAAAACAAGAGAACTAGGGAGAGTTATACCTCGCCTTTACCTCGCAGTCTTCTATCTTATGACCCTCCCCTCCTGGACGTCGTGTGAGCGACGAGCAACCAAGATGCAGAGTCACCAAGGGTCCACCAATTCCACCGTCTTCTTCCCTTATTCTCTCGCCAACTAAAAAACCCTAGCTTAGGGTTTCCGGCAGGCCACCCTTTCTCCTTCACCCTTGCGCTGACGGCAGCCACCGAGAACCCAAGGAGCTTCGGCCTAGAGGGGAATAGGAACTGAAGAAGAAAGAAGAAGAAAAGAGACAAACTCTTTCTTCTTCCCAAAAAACCACCACCAACCCTTCCTTCTCCTCCTTCATCGCCGACGCTGCAAGAAGAGCCTCCCTGCCACCGGCGAGACCTCGCACAATCCCTGGGTGATCACGCACAAGAGAGACGATGAAGAAAGGAAAGGAATTGAAGAGATACGAGCCCTCTTCAATCCTTTTCCCGGCAGCTTCTTCCTCCTCCTCTACCGGCACCGACCAACCTCTTTCTCCACCCGCCGACCACCTCCTCTTGATCTGTCACCATCCGCCACAAAGGAGAAGATTAAACCCTCCTTATCTTGTGTATTCCGGTGACCAAGAAGAGAAGGAAAAGAGAGATGAATGCAAAGAAAACCTAGGGTTTTCTATCCACCACCTCCGGCGGCCTAGGAGAGAGAGGAGAGAGAGAGGAGGAGAGGGTTTTGGGGTTTTCCAATTAGAATTGATTAGCCTTGATTTCATGACTCTATGGGGTATTTATAAGGCTAAGGTAGGGACCATGAGGAGGAGTTGGTTCTTGGCCCACTAATGGATCCAAACCCGATCCATTAATGGAGATCCATTCCACTAAAGGATCCCATTGAACTTCCTCACCAACTCCCATATTTTCATATGGGCTCCACTTATTATGAGTCATCCATCTCCCCGTATTTAAGATATCGAATATCCGATAATTAATTTAATTTACTGATAATTAAATTAATTATCCTCTTGATTCTTGATTAGTACCACTCAACCTTTTCATCATGTCGGACCATAGTCCACTTGCAAGATTTGACATGACGATCCTTTTGAGCTCACCAAGGGGGCATCATCATCCTGACTTACCAGGACATGGATTCCATCAATAATCAATGACACACCATATAATTAATATTATTTTCTAATTTACCGGGCCTATCGATTTAACAGAATAAATCTCGCCCATTGGTAAGTCAAAGAAATAATAATTAATTATACATGCCCATTATTATTTCGGGATTAAGAGATCATACTCCATAATATAATCCGAGGTCTAATCCAATTTACAAAGTTAGTACAAAATTGGATGACCTTTCTTTTGGTCCTTGGTTAAGACAAACCATACCTAATTGCACTACAACCATCCCGATAGTTTGTCCAACTCCATCTCGGTTGTGAGCTTCTTTCTTATACTTCTGCAAGGAACTTGATAACATGATCTTCTGTGCAACACCATGCACCATGTTATCTACAATGCTAAGTATGAGACATGTTGTGCATATACTAATATAAATATGCACCGTGTGATTTTGCGATTATCTTTAAAATGTAAATGTATTCTAACTAAAAGCAAGACTTTTAGTATACATCTTAACATGGACTTAGTCTTTTTTTTCAAATATGATTTAAACAGTTCAAAGACTAAGTTGCCTTTTTGAAAAGCCGAAAAATACTTTAAGATTTTTGAAATACTTAAACAAAAATTAGCTCACTTTCAAAAAAGCTTAAGTATTTTTTAAAACCTTTTGAAAAACATTTTGCAAAAAAAATTTCTAACACTTTAAAAAACTTTCTAATACTTTAAAAAACTTTTCTAACACTTTGAAAATATTTTGAATGATTTTTTAATCAGTTTGAACTTTTTCTTTCTTGGTATCAAAACTTTCCTAACACTTAAAAAATATTTTGAAAACACTTTGAACTCTTTCTTTCTCTCCCCCTTTGTCATATATCAAAATCATGTAATATAAGGGTAAGATATGTATCACAACATATATAAAAAATTAAGTATATCAGAGCAATTATGTTTAAGCAAAACCACATAAAAAAATTAAATTTAGGTCAAGCCTAGGCACCTTCATTTTGAGTCCAAGCATGAAAAAAAATTAAAACATTTTCACTTGGAAAAGGAGGAAAAGAAAAACAATCCTTTCAGACACCTATCTGACCTGTTAGCTAGTTGCTGACTACAATAAGCAACAGTTTTCACTTGGGTCAGTCAAGTCAAGTGTATTTCATAAATCAACTAAATTAGCTAGAATACTTGACTTGATTAATTTGAATTGCATTTATAGTACCTCCAACTTATTTCGATGCATTGAATTAAAGCATCTTAAGTCTAAGGCAATAGTCTTAAGCATCTCAACCCAGTCTAGATTGTCAATCAAGTTAATCCTAATGTGCTTGTGAGATGCTGGATGTTAGAACTATAGGAGCATGCATACTAGAGCTAAGTCTAAGCTAAGTCCGTGTCGAAGAATGACACAAGTTTTGAAAGGGGTAGTTTTAAAGTCAAAATAAAACTATGTTTCGAAAAATACATTGAATTTTGAAAGTAAAGTTTTGAAAACTTAAGTACAGTATTTGAAACCCTTTAACAATAGAAAAAAAATTTAACAAGATGAGTAAATCAAAAACAAACAAAAGAAAACCTACTCTACTAAGCACATTCTAAGCTGAATATAATCTAAATAAACTAAAATAAAGTATGATTTAGAATAAACCATAGTCAGAAAAAAAACTACAATCAGATATACAAAGACAGTCAAATCATAGTCAGCACAAGTCAGACCAAGATAAACAGATTGGTCAAAGAGTTAGGTGAATCAAAATATCAGAATCTAAGATGAGGGGCTTGGGCGCCAGAATTGAAGTAGCTGCATAAGCTCGGCATGTCGCTCTGCTGCTGTCTGGGCCATCTCTATATATCGGGTGTCTGACTCCTCTCGAAACGTCTGGATCTGGGTCCCGAGACGATGAACCTCTATCTCGAGGAGAGTCAGTCTCTCATCCGTCGAGAGTGGAGGAGGTGGTGATGGATCCTGCTGATGTGGATCGTCCTCTAATGTGGCCTCGATCTTCGCAAGTGGGACGTCCTCGTCCTCCTGATCATCGGCTGGTCCCACTCCCCTACCTAGCTTCCAGGCCAAACCCCCATCATTATTAACTTCTAACCCAGCTAAGGAAAAGTTCCTAAATCTTATTTCATTGCGTTCAGTCATCCGGGTGACTTGACCCATAAGGACATCACATCCAGAGCGTACAAATATCGAAGTCAGAAGGTGGCAATATGGAGTTCGCACTCTCCTATGGGTAGAGATACTGGTTGCATAAGTGATGGCATGAAAGATGAGAAGTCCTATGTCTATATCTAAATGATGAATAAAAGCATTCATCAAAAAAGTGTGAAAGGGTCTCATCACAGCGATATCCCTAGTGGTGATAGGTGGAACACAACGAAGAAGAACTCGATAATGAGCATAGTGCTAGGGCTGAAGCTGCATGGGGCTGAATGAAGAAATGGTAGGGTCTCTCTCACCCTCAAAGAAATAAGTAAAATGGGTGTCTAGGATAATGTGGGAGTAAGGATATGCAAACGGACTATCCCTAGGTGGATAGCATAAGAAAGTAGAATCAGTGGATGTAACTCAAAATGTTGGGTAAATAGTGTAGGAGATATGATAAAATCAATCTGCTAGACAGAATAATGGATGTCATTTAATTTGACCAAGTTATTGTAAAATTCTACACACAGGGTCACATCTATAAAATCAGTGTAGTAGACAAGTTGGTCTAAGTGGTAGTGATGGATAACATTCATGGTGATAGGGCAGTAGATCTCAAAGAAATTCCTATGAAGATAGTGACAATCTAAAGGTAGATTGGTGGTCTGCTCAAAATGATCCTGAAGAGACAAGGAGGGGAATCTAGGGTCTGTACTGGGTAGGGTAGCAGGTCCAGTTTGGGCTATGTGACGTGTACTAATTTTGACAAAAACATAGTAATGGTAAGAATAATAAAAAAATAGAAATTAAGTGTAGAATTTAGAATATACCTTCTTTGAGGCATGATGAAAGTAAGGAAGGAAGATCCTGGGCCGCTGGCTTTGTTTTGGCAGGGGTTTGAGAGAGAGAATGAGAGAAAAGGGAAGAAAGGAAGTGATTAGGGCACCTTGGTCGTTTCTGTTCGGCGTGCGTGGGGAAGTTTTTATAGAGCAAACTCGGGCACCTGAGTTGGGTTTAGGGCCCCTAAATACCAGGTGCCTGAATTGACTAGGGCGCCCTGGTCAGTGATTCCGCCCCTGGTTTTCAAAAACCAAGGGCGCGTTTCGGGAAGGCGCATGAAATCACGCGGCAAACACCTCGACTCGCGATCAGGCGCCTGAGTTGGGTTTTAGGGTTTAGCAAAGGTTTTGTCAACATTTGAGTTAAAAGGAATTTTCACCAGTTAAGATAGAGAGATTTAAAAAAATAGAAAAATTTTGAAATAAATTTGAGTTTAAACAGAAAATTTTGAAAAAATATTTTTGGAAGAAGATTAAAACAGAATTTTTGAAAAAGAAATTTTAAGCAGAATTTTTGAAAAAGAAATTTTAAGTAGAATTTTTGAAAAAGAAATTTTAAGCATAAGTTTTGAAAAAAAAATTTTAAGTAAATTTTTTTTAAACAAGTGTTAAGAGAAAAAAATTAAGTTAAACAGAGAATTTGGCAAGCATAGACAAATCTTAATTTTAGTTTGGGCTAACCAACTTAGTGACAAGTTGGTTTAGCTGCTTCAATTGGTTGGGTTTGATTTATTTTAGGCCCTAAACTTCTCACCCATTTCTAAATGACAAAACAGGGGACCTAATTGGTTTTGTGAGATGATTTCAATTTTATCTTGAAGTTAGGTTGAATATAAGATATGATTGAAACTTGAGTTAGATTTAGATTTAGGAATTAGTAATTTAAAAATATATTTCAATATTTGGTTTCTAGGTCTTGGTGAGGCACAAAGGTCTTCTTTGGCCTTAGCCTTATTGGATCAACAACCCTTTCCTAGACAAAACTACATAAAGAAATAGTATTGTTAAATTCCTCGTTCAGAAATCTTGGTCTAACTAGTCGAGGATATGGCGAGGTAGCTTCGGCTAGTTCCACCGGACTAAGAAGGCCAAATAGAAGATGTCTTCTTCTACTTGACTCCCCAGATGACTTTCTTAATGTACTATCAACTCGCCCCACCCTAATACTAGGTTGTGCAAGTTTCATTCAGATCTGGTCCTTAATTAACCATTTTTAATCCTAAGCAAGATAATAATAATAAAAAAAACTAAATAAACACACATCAGACAAGGTATTCAATTAAAGCTACCTAACCGCATGAATGCTCTTTTTATTTGCTCCCCCTGGATCATATCCTTGATTTGGTCTATTTAAATAATGGATATGAACCTTAGGGACCCAATATTGATTTGGTCTAGCTTGATTAGTCAAGATTTATTTGGGGACCCATGGTTGGACTCGGGTGATAGGGTGGTTCACTACTGAATAATAAGACCTAAATCGCGAATTGGTTTTAAATCCAATTCTGGATCGATTTAGAACAGACTTCTGTTTATCAAGAATCAAATCAAGATTCTAGGGTCCCTGGGTAAACTGTTCCAAATTTGCTCTGAGTTCTTTGACTTGAGCTTTTAGAGAGAAATTCTCTTCCTCAAGTCTTTGGACTTGAGTTGAAGTTTCTACCTGAACTTGCTCAGTCAAAGGACTCGAGCTGGTCTCTTCCTTAAGGAGTTTTACCTCCTATTGGAGAGACTTGACCCAGTCATGAGACTTAGCCATTTTGCGAGATAAATAAGAGATAAGTTCTTAAAGATCCGATTTAGTATAACCCGTTACCTTAAGTCGGCCAGTTTTCGACAGTGAGACAGTTCTGTGCTCTGTTTCTTCTTCTGATTTGGAGTCGACACCGATCTCGTCTTGGGTCATTAATGCAAGGAGGTCGGAGTGCATTGGTTCATCCTCGTCTGATTCCGAAGATGACTCATCCCAGGTTTCTTGCAATGCCTTCTTCCTCCATTGTTTTTTCGTCTCTATTGCTTTCGGGCATTCGGATTTGAAGTGTCCCTTCTTTCCACATCTATAATAGGTGAGGTCTGCCTTATTTTTTGGTCTAGCTGGATCGTCCTTTAGCTGTCCCATCTTCTTTTTCTTTTGGACTTTTCGAGCTTTGAACAACTTTTGGACGACGTTCACAAGCTCTGCCAGTTCTTCTTCTTTGGATTCCGAGTCAGAATCCGATTCTGGTTCTGGTGCCTTCTTTTTTATTTTTCCTGCAAGTAAAGCAATACCTTTCTCTGCAAGTGCACCATTAATTTGTTCATGTAATTCAAACTCTGAAAATAATTCATCTAATTTTATCTTAGATAAATCCTTATAAACTTTACAAGCATCAATCATAGATGCCCACAGAGAGTTTATAGGGAAGGAGTTAAGTGTATACATGATTAAATCCCTATTTTGAATTTTGTGTCTTATGATGTGGAGTCCGTTCATAATTTCTTGTATCCGGGCGTGTAGTTGGGAAGCGGTTTTTCCGTCCTGCATTTTTAGATTGTACAATTTATTTAATAGTAAATCACGATGGCTTACCTTGGTGTCATATGTTTTTTCGTGGAGTTCTACAGCTTAGTCCACAATTCTTTGGCACTGCTAAAAGGTCCAACGCGGTTCAGCTCCTCCTTTGTGAGTCCACATTGGAGAGTCTATGTTGCTTTTGCATCTGCTTCAATTCTTCTCTTGGCAGATGTGTCCCATTTGTCATAGCTCAGCACCGTCCCTTGCTCGTCTCTTGGGAGATCGAATCCAGTTTGGATTATGATCCACATGTCCACATGAGTATTCAGGTGAACTTCCATTTGACTCTTCCAATAATCGAAATCTTCCCTAGAGAAGAGAGGGGGGCGAGCAGTGTTGTAACCTTCTTGCATGACCATCAAGAAAGAAACGAAGAGAATAGACTCAAAAAAAAAACAAAGAGAGACAAATGTAACAAGACTTTTGTCTTGGATTAGCAGTGCGAGAATAAAAATAAAATATGCTCGAAGTATGGAAGAAAAAAAAGATGAAAATACGAAAAAAAACTCAAGTGGTGGTTTCACCAAATTGAGCAGTCCCTGCTTTGAAACCAATTGTAGGATCGAGATAGAGTGAAAGAGGGGGGGAGGTGAATATCACTTTAAAGATATTTCGGATTTTTAGAACGATCGAGTATGTAGCGGAAAACAAAACACAGCTTGCTAATACAAGTCAATTTTACTTACATCGGAGTCTTGACCGGCTCCTACTGCAAGACACACGATCCATGATCATTTGCATTGGGCAATCACTAATAGTTGAATAAATGTACATATTATAAGATTTTAGTGTGCAATTAAAATAAAATAAATATATTGACTCCTTTTTGAATGAGTTGAAGTTTTTCGCTCGGAGAGTCAGATGACGTTTCGGCGTTGTAGAGGTTATGATCGCGTAGCACATAGGAGAACAGAATGATCACAGAGTGTCAATTGATTATATGGGATGCTGATCTCGGCCCCTTTATATAGTAGTCTTTCAGGCGCCTAAATGGCCTTTTAGGCGCCCTAGTTGCAGCTTCTCGGGCGGCAATCCTATCCGCTGCGTAGTTTAATAGCTCAGGTGCCCTAGTCCCTTTCAGGTGCCTAAGTGCCAACGTGGCTCCTTCACTTAGCACTCGCCATCCAAGCTTGACCGTTGCGCCAGCTCAGCCACCCGCTGCCAGCTACCAGGCGTCTGAGTCCCATTCAAGCGCCCTAGTCCAACTGGTTTAACTTTTCAGCTGTAACAAGGGTTAGTTCCATACAATAATATAAATATAATTTAAAGCAAGTATGAATTACTGTTGGATCGGAGAAATCGATAAAGGGGGGGAGGGTGAATATCGATATCAAATTTTTTGGAAAGCTAGAGAATGTACGCAGCGGAAAATAACAGAACAAATGTGAACACAAGTTGGTTTTACTTGGTTCGGAGTCACGGTCGACTCCTACTCCAAGGCTCACGGTCCTTGACCATTTACTTTGGGCAATTCTATAGTCGTAAAAAGAATTGTAGAAATTGAGTACAGAAATAGAACTGAAAATTAAACTTGCAACACTTTTCATTACCGACACTCGAGGTGGATCGAATTTCAGAGCAGAGGGTCGGCGGCGGCGCTAGAATCTCGAAGTCGAAGCTTGTCGGAGCGTAGCGCTTGAACGAAAGTGCTTGGAGCGTTGAGAGCGATGTTGTTTGAAGCCTTGGGGGTGAACCCCCTTTTATAGCACCCATTGGGGCGCCTGCACGTGGCCTTCCCTGCATGATCTCTTATCCGCAGGCTCGGTCAGCGCTTATCCATCTTCACTGAGGCGCCTGAGCTGATGGGGGCGCCCGTATGGTCCCGGGCGCCTAAGCTGAGTATGTCCAGAGGCTTCGTGGCAGTTTGCTTCGCTTGCTTCTATTTTGCCTTTGCACTGGGGCGCCCGTATTCATACGGGCGCCTAGCCCCAGTGAGGTGCCTCACTCCATTGAGGCGCCTTAGCTGCAGAAAACCAGTCCTTCGATCCCTGCAACCAATGTTAGTTCCAAAACCAAAAGAAGCAAACATGTTAGCCATTATTTATAGCCTAAGCTGTCTTGGTTCTGACTTTGGGTCTCCCAAATGGAACCCTAGGTCAAACCGACGCCTACTATTCCCTCGCACGGGGAACGCGTCCTCACCTACACCTCTCAGGAGAGTTTACCTTTTGCCAACCGGCTCCTCCGGTTGGACTTTTGTCCAATCCACCTGACCAGGTCTTCGTGCCCAGTCCGTGACCAGGACTTCTTGCCCACATTCGGTCAGGTCTTCTTTGCCCAACTTCCGGTCAGGTCTTCTTACCCAGTCCTTAACCAGGACTTCTTGCCCAGCCCTTTGCCAGGACTTCTTGCCTAGAGTACTTAGGACTTTTCCTGCACACTTAGTAAACCTTGTTAGATCACATTAACACCTTAACTTTTGAACCCTTTGCCATTATCAAATCACAGGTTTGATTTAGGTGCTTCCTGCACCAACAATCTCCCCCTTTTTGATTTATGACAACACGGTTCAAAAAGTTAAGTTTAAAAATAGATAACAAGCAACGAATTGGAAAAATGTTTAGTTTCCTCCCCCTGAAACGAAAATTCTCCCCCTGAGTTTTTCAAAGATAAGTGGGTCTTAGTCAATCTTCTAAGTCCTTTAGATTTTTGCAAGGTTTTCATGCTTAGCAAACATTTCCAGAAAGTTTTTGCACGAAAGGAATTTTCCCATTATACAAAAAAAATTTCCCATACTTTAGAAAATTTTCAGAAAAATATTTTTCCCTTTATACTTAGAAAATTTTCAAAAAAAGATTTTCCCTTTATACTTAGACAATTTTCAGAAAAAGTTTTTCCATAATTAGAAAAATTTTCAGAAAATGTTTTTCCCTTTATACTTAGAAAATTTTCAGAAAAAGTTTTTCCTACTTAGGAAATTTTCAGAAAAGGTTTTTCATACTTAGGAAAAATTTAATTTTTGAAATGCTTAGATTTGAAAAACATTTTTAAGCATTTTTGTTATTTTCTTTACTTTCTAAAAAAGGAGATAAAAGTTTTGCAAAAAATTTGAAAAAATTTCTTTTCTCCTTTCCTTTCTCTCCCCCTTTGCCATATATCAAAAAAACTAATTATAGCAAAAAAAAAATTAGAGCACAACAAAAATAAAGTTCTGTATTGAACCAAATCTAATAAGCATAAACTGGATCAAACCAAATTACATCTTCTTTTCGGGTTCTGTCTAACCCAGTTAGCTACTTACTAACTGTCATAAATAGTACCTTTCGCTAGGGTTAGTCAAGTTAAGTGATCTGATCAAGTTAAATTTTCTAAGCTTGACACTTAACCTGTTTGTTGTTCATTTGGTATTTATTGCCCCAATTACTACAGATGCACTGACTTCAAGCATCTTGAATCAAGGCATAGACCTAAGCATCTCAACCCAGTCTAGGTTATCAATCAAAAGTACCCTAAGGTACTTGTGAGATGCTGGCTTCTAGATCTATAGGTGCATGCCGTTCTATGGTTAGGGCCTAAACTAAATCCATTTGCAAAAAAGCCTTAATTTTGAAGGGGGTAAGTTTTTGAAAAAAAAACTAAGTTGGAAAATCATTTTAAACTTCAAGAAAAAAATAATTAACAGATAAAAAGTAAAACAATTTTTGAAAAAAAATGTAGAGCAGTCCTATTCTACTAAGCATAAGATTCAATTATTAAATGTATGACTAAGTAGTTGAAGTAAAATTGCATAAGACTAATCACTTAGCTAGCAAGTAAATATGATAGATGCATAAGAGTCAACTGGTCAACAGGAGGACCAGCAAAGTCAAACAGTAGTCAAGCACAAGTCAACCCTACTCAGTAGGGACAGTCAAACACATGTAAAATGTACAATAAGATAGCTGGAAAGTCACTCTGATCTATGAGGAAGGGCCAGGAGGTCGAATGAGGTAGGCTGCCAGGACCGAAACAAGGACATCATTTCATTGTATCTCGCCTTGTTTGTCTTGCGATCGGCTCGGAGGGTATCCATATACTCAATATGATGGGTCTCATTTGCCTGATGTTCGGCATGAAGAGTGTCCAAGTACTCAGTGTGGTAGCCCTCATTCACATTGTGTTCATTCTATAGGCCTCCATATACTCGGCGTGACGGGCCTCCATCTCCTCCCTGAGGCTGTGCATCTCCGTTTGCAATAGTGTAATGCGCTGGTCGGTGGTCAGTGGAGGAGGCTCCTATAAGTGCTCGTTGATCTCGACTGCGAGATCAGCCACGTCTACCTCCACCTAATCGTTAGAGTCGTCCTGCCGTCGAGCCCTCTCTCGTCTCCATGATAGGACCTCGGTGGCCGAAATGTCTATTCCCGCTAAAGAAAAATTTCTAAACCTGATTTCATTAAACTCGGTCATCGAGATGATCTCCCCAGCAGTGATGTCGTGACCATGGTGGTGAAGGAGGGCGGTGATAATATGACAGTAGGCTGTTCATACTCGATCGTGAGTAGATACACTCGATGCATAAATGATGGTGTGGAATATGTGGAGGCCAACGTCTATATCTAACTGATGGATCATGGCGTAGAGTAGAAAAGTGTGAAAAGGTCGCATGGTCGCGACATCTCGGGTGGTGAGTGGGAGAACACAATGAACTATAACTCTGTAGAGAGCATAATCCTGGACTCGGAGGTCAACAGACTGAAACCGCCGTGCTAAGGGGTTCCGCACATCTCCGAAAAAGTAGGAGTAAAGAGTGTCTAGGTTGATGTGCGAATAGGGGGGAACGAAGGAAGGGTCGGCCGGAGGATAGCAACAGAAGGTTGATTGTGACTGTTGTAGTCCGAGGAATCGATTAAACAAAGTTGGAGAAATAGTGAGAGGAGTGCCCTGTACGGTGGTAGAGTAGAGCAGGTCGTCAATTTTGACTAGGTTGTTGTAAAATTCAGCACATAATGTCGAATTTACTGGATGTGTACAGTAGACAAGATGGTCTAATTGATAGAAATTTATAGCATCCATTGTTACTGGGCAAGATTGTGTAAAAAATTGCCTATTCAAGAAACTCGTCTTGATAGGTTTGTAGGTGGTGGATGAGAATTTGTTAAACAAGGCTAGGGTTGGGAACCTAGGATCCGGGCTAGGTTCGGCCTCGGGTCAGCTTGTGTGACACGACGTTTTCTAGATAGATAAAGGAAATTCTGCATTTACTAAGCTCTATAATAGGAAAATTAATTCTAAATGCATAATTAAAGTAGTACAGAGGAGGCATTGTCGAAGCGGGACGTTTGAAGACAAGGACGGAGCGTTCGGGTGCCTTAGGAAGAAGAAGAATGAAGAATGATTTCGTTTGGTGTGGGAGATGAAGAGGGATTGAAGACTTTATATAGGGTTACTCGGGCGCCTATGAGGGGCTAGGCGCTCGTGTTCATTGGGGCACCCGTAAGGTCACGGGCGTCTGAGTTAGTGGTCAGCTGCTTTTGGCAGATCTGACTACCTTGGATAAAGACAAAGCTATAGGCGCCCGTAAGGTCACGGGCGCCTGAGTTAGTGGTTAGCTGCTTTTGGCAGATCTGACTACCTTGGATGAAGACAAAGCTATAGGCGTCCCTAAGTTTACGGGCACCCAGGTCAGGTGTGTCAGGGTTAACAGCTTTGGCTTTCTTGGTCGAAGATAAAGTTGGAGGCGCCTGACAAGTCACGGGCGCCCGTGTTGACCGGGGTTTGACTATTGACCAGTTTGACTGTTGACCAAGGTTGACTATGTTGACCTAGTTTGACTCAGTTGACTCAACCAATCAAGCTTATATTCAAACTGACATAAAATTAGAGTTGATTTTGAACACATTTTGAAAACAGTTCAAGTTTTTAAAATACTATCAGGTCCTAGACATCCCACCCAGTTCTACGTGATCAAACATGTTAACTTTATAAATTTTGTGAGACATGTTTTGACAAAAACAAAGATTTTAATTTGAAATGCGTGGTTAATTTTAAAAGGTTAAATTAATTTAGAAAAATTTAATTAAGTTTTAAGTTTATTTTGAAAAATTATGTTGAATCTAAGATTAATTGAAATTTGTGTTAGATTCAAATCTAACAATAGTAAAGTGAATTTGATTTTCAATAATTGGCTTCCAGGTCTTGGCGAGGCACTAGGCCTTCTTTGGCCGTAGCCTTATTGGATCATCAACCCTTTCCTTGACAAAGCCTCTTATTGAAAATTCATCTTCAAGTTACTTCTTGAAAGATTTTGGTCTAACTAGTTTGGGTCTTGGATCGGTAGCTTCGACTAGTTCCACCAAAATGGCTTCCCTAACGTACTATCATCTCACCTCCACCCAAGACTATGTTGTTCAAATTTCAACTAAGTCATTTGTCCTTAGTCTAACCAGTCCTAGGTCTAAGCATATTGCATTGCAGAAGGAAATAAACAAGCAAGCATGCAATAAAATTAAAGAAGTAAGAAATTTTTTTTATCTAATTATGAAAATTATTTTTAAATTGGCTCCCCCTGGACTATAGCCTCGATAATGATTAGGCAAGATATGAATCTTGTCCTTGGGGATCCAATACTGGTTTGGTCCAGCTTGATTGTTCAAACAGAGCTTGGGGACCCATGCTTGAACTTGGGCTCTAGGTTAGTTCAATATAGCATAATAAGACCGTTGTCTAGACTTGGTTCGATACCCTAATCCAGATCGGTTAAGAACGGACTTCTGTTTTCCAAGGATCATGTCAAGACCCTTGGGACCTGAAGTGAATCGTTCTAAAGCCACTCTGAGCTCCTTGACTTGAGTTTTCAAGAAGGAATTCTCTTTCTCAAGCGTTTCAACTTGAGTAGAGTTTCCTTCTTCAACCTTCTCAGTCAACGATCTCGAGTCAGCTTCCACTTTTAGGTGTTTTACTTCCTGTCGGAGGGACTCGACCCGGATTTTGGCTTTCGCCAAGTTGCGAGATAAATAAGCAATTAATTTGGATAGTTCAATTTCAGAATAGCCTCTTACCGTTATTTGACCGTTTTTCGAGATTGTGAGCCTTCCGTCGTCTGGCTCCGATTCCGATCCGGTGTCGATGTCTTCCGAAGCAGTTAAAGCGAGAAGATTTGATTGCGGGGCCTCTTCTTCATCTTCGGAGGAAGATTCATCTCACGTGGCTTGGAGAGCCTTCTTTCTTCGTGTCTTTTTTGCCTCCTTCAGATTGGGGCACTCTGATTTGTAATGTCCCTTCTTGTTGCATTCGTAACAGGTGACATTTGTTTTGCCTTTTGAAGTTGAAGGTTCAGCTGGATCTTCCTTTCTTTGGCTTGCTTTCTTTCTGTTTGTCTGGGGCTTCAGCTCCTTGTAGTAGTCACGAGCTAGCCGAACCAACTTGGGTCGATCCCCTTCACTGTCTTCTGAGTCTGAGTCCGAGTCAGATCGGGTGTTGGTTGAGGCTTCTTCTTGGCGACTTTTCCTTGGGATTTACCTGCAATAAAGGCAATACTTTTCTCGACCATTGTGGAGTTAGTCTATTCATGCAATTCTAATTCTGAAAAAAGTTCATCTAATTTTATTTTTGAAAGGTCCCTGGAAACCTTGTAAGCATCTACCATAGATGCCCACAGTGTGTTCCTTGGGAACGCGTTTAGGGTATACCTGATTAGATCACGGTTCTCTACCTTGTGACCTATTGTTTGCGGCTCATTCATTAGCTCCTGGATTCTGGCGTGGAGCTGTGCTACTGATTCGCCTTGATTCATCTTGATTGTGTAGAGTCTGTTCAGCAACAGATCCCTTTTGCTGATTCTAGTGTCGGAGGTACCTTCGTGCAGCTCAATCAGCTTGTTCCAAAGTTCTTTGGCGCTGTTGAAAGGTCCCACCCGGTTCAGCTCTTCCTTGGTCAATCCGCATTGCAACGTCTGGGTTGCCTTTGCATCAGCCTCGATCTTCTTTTTCAACGAGGCGTCCCATTCAGAGTAGTGTTGTGACATTCCTTCTGCGTTCTTAGGAATCTCCAAGTTAGATTGGATAATTATCCACATGTCCACCTGAGTTTTCAAGTAGATTTCCATCCTGCTTTTCCAGTAGGAGAAATCTTCTCCACTGAAAAGCGGTGGTCTGGTTGTGCTGAATCCCTCTTGCATGGCCATAATATTTTCTGAAAAAAATAAAGACAAAGAAAACTTGTTCCAAGACTTGGTCTTGGATTAGTAGTGCGGAAGAAATTAAAAACAACGAAAAAATGATCGAGTAGTGTTGCACCAACCTCGATTAACAAGAAAGATTCGAAAAAAAATTTAAAATAATTTCGTAAATCCGAAAAAAACTCTCAAATTGGTGGTTGCACTAAATTTGAGCCATCCGCTCTGATACCACTTGTTGAATCGGAGAAATTGATAGAGGGCGGGGGGGGGGGGTGAATATCGATATAAAAATTTTCGGGAAGCTAGAGAATGTACGCAGTGGAAAATAACAGAAAAAACGCGAACACAAGTTGGTTTTACTTGGTTCGGAGTCGCGACCGGCTCCTACTCCAAGGCCCACGGTCCTTGACCGTTTACTTTGGGCAATTCTATAGTCGTAAAAAGAATTGTACAAATTGAGTACAGAAATAGAACTGAAAATTAAACTTGCCACACTTTTCATTACCGACACCTGAGGTGGATCAAATTTCGGAGCAAAGGGTCGTCGTCAGCGCTGGAATCTCGAAGTCGAAGCTTTTCGGAGCGTAGCGCTTGAACGAAAGTGCTTGGAGCGTTGAGAGCGATGTTGTTCGAAGCCTTGGGGGTGAACCCCCTTTTATAGCACCCATGGGGGTGCCTGTGTTGATGGGGGCGCCTGTGTCGATGGGGGCGCCTACACGTGGCCTTCCCTGCATGATCTCTTATCCGCAGGTTCGGTCAGCGCTTATCCATCTTCACTAGGGCGCCTGAGCTGATGGGGGTGCTCGTATGGTCCCGGGCACCTGAGCTGAGTATGTCCAGAGGCTTCGTGACAGTTTGCTTCGCTTGCTTCTGTTTTGCCTTTGCACTGGGGCGCCCGTATCCATACGGGCGCCTAGCCCCAATGAGGTTCCTTAGCTGCAGAAAACCAGTCCTTCGATCCCTGCAACCAAGGTTAGTTCCAAAACAAAAAGAAGCAAACATGTTAGCCATTATTTACAACCTAAGCTGTCTTGGTTCTAACTTTGGGTCTCCCAAATGGAACCCTAGGTCGAACCGACACCTACTGTTCCCTTGCACGGGGAACGCGTCCTCACATACTCCTCTCAGGAGAGTTTACCTTTTGCCAATTGGCTCCTTCGGTTGGACTTTTGCCCAATCCACCTGACCAGGTCTTCATGCCCAGTCCGCGACCAGGACTTCTTGCCCACTTTCGGTTAGGTCTTAGGTGCCCAGCCCTCGGCCAGGACTTAGTGCCCAATTCCACGAACCAGGACTTAGTGCCTAGGTTAACTAGGATTTTGGTTCACTTTGGTACTCCTCCTTTGTTCACCCTTCCCTTGTTCAATGTATCACTGACTTAAGTATATTGTCAAACATTAAAACACTTAGAGGAGGACATCACTGATGCATCTTACACCAACAATCTCCCCCTTTTTGATGTTTGACAATATCCTTAAGTCAGTGATACATTAAACAATGGAAGGGTGAGCAAAGGAGAAATACTAAAGTGAACCAAAGTCCTAGTTAACCTAGGCACTAAGTCCTAGTTTGTGGAATTGGGTACTAAGTCCTGGCCGAGGGCTGGGCACCTAAGACCTGACCGAAAGTGGGCAAGAAGACCTGGTCGCAGATTGGGAACGAAGACCTGGTCAGGTGGATTGGGCAAAAGTCCAACCGGAGGAGCCGGTTGGCAAAAAGTAAACTCTCCTGAGAGGAGTAGGTGAGGACGCGTTCCCCGTGCAAGGGAACTGTAGGCGTCGGTTCGACCTAGGGTTCCATTTGGGAGACCCAAAGTTAGAACCAAGACAGCTTAGGCTGTAAATAATGGTTATCATGTTTGCTTCTTTTTGTTTTGGAACTAACCTTGGTTGCAGGGATCGAAGGACTGGTTTTCTGCAGCTGAGGTGCCTCAATGGAGTGAGGCACCTCACTGGGGTTAGGCGCCCGTATGGATACGGGCGCCCTAGTACAAAGGCAAAACAGAAGCAAGCGAAGCAAACTTCTACGAAGCCTCTGGACATACTCAGCTCAGGCGCCTGGGACCATACGGGCGCCCCCATCAGCTCAGTTGTCTTGGCCCTGACTTTTAGGTTTTACCTGAATCCTTAGGTTGGACCGACGCCTACTGTTCCCTCTTGGGGAACACATCCTAACCTACTCCTCTCAGGAGAGTTTACCTACTGCCACCCGGAACCTCCGGTTGGACTTTTGCTTGGCCTCCGAGAACCCGAACTTAACGACGTTCGACCTCGACTCGTCTCGACTCCTAACTGTAATCCCCGCTCGGCAAAGTCTTCTGCTCGATCCCTTGGACCAAGACTTTGTGCTCGACTTCACTCACCAAGTCTTCATTGCCCGATCCCTGACCAGGACTTCTTGCTCAACCCTGTAGGTCAAGACTTCTTGCCTATCTTACCTAGGACTTTCCTGCAAGCTTCACATGTTCATCAGTACACACAAACTAGATTAACTTGAACCCTTTGCCACTTATCAAAAGAAGGTTCGATCTGGTGCTTCTGGCACTAACAGATAAATCTTTTATTCTTCCTTAAACAAAGATCAAGATTAGTTTCACAAATAACATAAACAGATTAATAACACAACTAGAAAAAGGAAGAGGCACAAACAAGTTACTTGGTTGCAACCTGGGTGGTTGCTAATCCAAGGCAAATTTAGTACAATCTCCAAAATACTCCTTATGGGTAGAGAAGCCTCTTACACAATGAAGAACTCAGAAAAACAGAGAAAGCTAAAAGGAATTTGTGTACAATGAATTGAATTGTTTGTAACTGAGCTTTAGGGGTCTATATATAGCCCCAGTGAAGTTTATCTGATCACTGATGTGGCCCTACATGGGCACCCGAGTGCTTAGGGGAGTTTGACACATGACTCAAGGGTTATCCACTTCGTAACATTTGCGATTAGCTACTTCTGGAACAATATTGGCTTCTCAAGCGCCTGCATACATTGGGGCTCCCGGGAACACGGGTGCCCGAGTCAATACGGGTGCCCCCATTCATGGGCGCCCGAGTGACATTAGGTCAGCACAACGTTGACTAGTCTCCAGCGGTTCTTGTGTGATCCCGGGCCTTCCAAAGTTGGGTTCACCTGAACCCTCCTCCGACCTTTTCCTCGAGTGTGCTTCCCCCAGGCTTCTTGTCCCTCAGACATTGCATACATTCTTCTCGCTCCACCGGTATAATCTTTTACAGACCTCCGTGTCCCTCCGATGCACCAAGCCCATCGACTCTTCCTGTGTCATCTTTCTCGATTGCTGCATCTTCCGCTCAACTTTTTGCTCTCTTAAGCTCCTGCACACTTAGACATAGAGATTAAACATAACAGGACATAACTTGACTTGGTTGATCACATCAAAACTCACATGGAATACTTACATATCCTACCGCTCAATATGGATTATGTTGTTATCACCTGTCTTGTAATATGGAAATAAAGTTCAGGGATAGACTTGTTATCACCTGTCTTTCTCGATCGCTGCGTCTTCCGCTCGACTTTATGCTCTCCTAAGCTCCTGCACACTTAGACACAAAGATTAAACATAACAGGACATAACTTAACTTGGTTGATCACATCAAAACTCATATGGAATACTTATATATCCTACCGCTCAATATGGATTATGTTGTTATCACCTGTCTTGTAATATGGTAATAAAGATCAGGGATAAACTTGTATTATGATTATTTTGAACTGTAGCTAGAGCAAATATAATTTTCGAGTATGATCAAAGTATGCAAAGGATGTTAGAGAAACATGGGAATGCTTATAGATGGCTGAAAAATGTTAAACCAACAAAATGGACAAATGCATATTTTTCTGGTAGAAGGTATTCAATACTCACCATGAATATTGCAGAAAATATGAATGCATTGTTCAAAGACACTCAAGAACTCTCAATAACAAGGCTGATAAACAACACACATAGGAAAATTACATAATGGTTTTATAATCATAGGGAGGAAGTGTCTAATTCTATAGGTTATTTTACACCGGTTGCAATGAAGGTGATTAAATTTAGGAGACGAAGAATTGGATACTATGCAATATATCCATATAAAAGAACAGAAATGGAGATAGTGATTTCAGGGTCTTCCTATATCGTTGACTTGGAGAGTCGTAAATGTAATTGTAGTGAGTTCTAGATATCAAAGCTCCCTTGCTCAAATGCTATTGCAGTATGTGAGTTCAAGAAAATGGACTTGTATCTGTATTGTGAGTAATATTTTTTATTTATAACATGGAAAAGGACTTATGTAAAATATATACATCCATGTAGATGTAAAGAATTTAGGCTAATAGGTTCAGAAGAATGCACTGTTTTACCACCCTGTAGAGTTGTGCAACCTAAGAGAAGAAAGAAAGTGAGGATTGAGTCAAAACATAGCGGTAAGGTTAAAAAAATGTGGAGGAGGGTAAAGAAATAAGTCATAATAAAAGGTCATGTAGAAACCAAACTAGGGAACAATTTGGTGTGAAGATGAAGAGGAACAAGAGAGAAGTAAATCAGGTTGCGCGGTGGGTGGGGGTTGAATATGTGAAACATTGTAAAAAAAATAGTAGGAATGAAAAAGAAAAGACTATAATAGTTAGCAAAGATATGAAAAAGAACAGGAGGCGGATAAAATATAGGGAAAGGACAAGGAAGTCCAAGCTTTCTTATAGAATACATATAAAGTAAGATTAGATATATGTAGTAATTAAAAAATAATAAATTGACTTTCATCGATTTCATGTATTGTATGAAATTCTTAACTACATTAAGTGCATTTATGTGTAGAAATGGGAAGAAAAAGTTACACAGAGGAAAATTGAACAACAAGATTACAATACTATATCAGTGAGCAATGAGTTTGATGAGGCAAGGGACGTAGAAAGAAAATAGGTAATGGAGAAGGAACTAATATACAATGAGATTGAAGGGTATTAATGTAACTTGAGATATCTGATGGGAGTAAACCCTTGTATGGCTTGAGGGTTTCCTAGGCAACCACGGGGTCAAACATGAGAGACCTCTCTATGTCAACGGATTAAAAAAAAAATTTAATCCGAATAGAGACCCGTATCCCAAACGACCGTCTCGTCATCGTGTTAATTAATCCAAGTCACAACTTAGCCAAAATCAAAGTTAAGACCTTGTAACTTTCCGGATTAATCGACCATGGAAAAGATGATGAATGGATCGCCGGTCTTTTTGTTTATTATCGGGGTCCATGACATAAATTAATTGACATATTAATTAACAAATAATTAATCCATGGCAATTAATTAACCACGTGCAATGATAAGAAACATAGCATGGAAATAACAAGAAAACAAAAGGAGCTAGGGAGAGGTATACCTCGCCTTTTACCTCGCAGTGTTCTACCTTATGACCCTCCCCTCCTGGACATCATGTGGGCGACGAGCTACTAAGACGCAGAGTCACCGAAGGCCTCCAATTAATCCTTTTCTTCAAGCTTCTTCCAAAACACCAACACAAACCCTAGAAACCTAGGGTTTTCTTGCGCCGACAACCACCTCTTTCACCTCCTCTGTTGCACCGCCGGTAGCTGCCCCTATCCAAGAGACTCCAGCCACAAGAGAGCAGAGGATTGGGAGGATAGGAAGATGAAGAGGATGGAAGAAGAAGCTGAGTTAAACTCCTTCTTCTTCCTAAACAACCCGCAACCTTCTTCTCCTCCTATCCAAGCTCGCCGGTGCCAAACAAGGACAAGAACCTTGCTGTCCGGCCGTCAAACTCCTCCTCTCTAAGCTGAGACTAGTTCCTTGCCTCAAGGAGACTTCAGCCACCTGAGAAGAAGCGATGGAATAGGAAGAAGAAGGAGAAAACCCAATGTAAACCACACCTCCTTCTTCTTCTTGTTGTGGCGACAAAACACCATCGGTAGGTGCCTTTTCTGTTGATGCAGTCTGACCCTGATTGTTGTTTTGGTGTTGACACCGATTTTAGTTTAGGTTGATGATTATGATGATTATGATTAAGTCCTGATCAGGGATCAGGCAGGGTATTGGAAAATCCTAACCTGGAGGGTTAGGTGTGGAAAATCCTAGCTTGGAGGGCTAGGTGTTGAAAAGTCCTAATTCGGAAGGGTTGGGTGAAAAGTCCTAGCTTGGAGGGCTAGGTGAAAAGTCCTAACTTGGAGGGTTAGGTGCAAAGTCCCAACTTGGAGAGTTAGGTGAAAAAGTCCTGGCTTGGAGGGTCAGGTCCTAGCTTGGAGGGCTAGGTTTGGAAAAGTCCTAATCCGGAAGAGTTGGGTGAAAAGTCCTAACTTGGAGGGCTAGGTGAAAAGTCCTAACTTGGAGGGTTAGGTGCAAATTCCCAACTTGGAGGGTTAGGTGAAAAATCCTTAGCTTGGAGGGCTAAGGTGGATGAAACCCTAGCTTGGAGGGCTAGGTTGGAGCCCCTGGATCGGTCTGGTGACCGATCAGGGAATTGGCACGGTGCTCCTTCGTGGATCGGTCTGGTGATCAATCCAGCGATGACTGATCGATCTGGTGACCGATCAGGGAGTATGCGTTTCACCCATTGCTTTGCTCCTGATCGGTCTGGTGACCGATCAGGGAGCAAACAGTGAGGTTGAGTTCTCTTGATGATCTGCTCCTGATCGGTCTGGTGACCGATCAGGATCACTGTGCAGATCGTTCTGGAGAACGATCCAGTGTCGCGGGTTCCTCTCTATGATCAATCAGGACGGAGCCTGATCTGTCTGGTCATGACCTAATCGGTCTGGTGACTGATCAGGAGGCTCCCTGATTGGTCCGGTGACTGATCAGGAGGTTTGGACTGCGAAGATCAGAAATCACCCGATAAAGGGGTGGATCGGTCTGGTGATCGATCCACAACCTGGGATCGGTCTGGTGATCGATCCAGGAGAGTCCCAAAGAAATCGCGATTTCTAATTGAGCGTTGGGGACCGATCAGGACGGAGCCTAATCGGTCTGGACCCAGCCTGATCGGTCTGGTGACCGATCAGGAGACTCTCTGATCAGTCCGGTGACCGATCACTTTAATTCAAAATGCACTGTCAGACGCTCTGATCGCGTCTGAACGTATCCGATTCTCTGCGCTTAACATCTGATATATGATTTGCTGCTCTAACACACTGATTAAGCTGCAGGTGTCAGGGAAGGATTCAAACACTCAAGGAGAGTCAATGGTGGCCTTTCCTTGGAGCAGGTTTGTCCATTTTCCATCTCAGGTTACAACGGCTGGAGCTGCAGACTGGAGTTGCTGACTGGACCTTGGCTGAGGGAGGCTCAGGAAGTCCAGGGAGAGCTCAGTGGTAGTTGGCGTTGGCAGGGAAGCAGCTGGAGGCTGCAGGAGATGGTGTCACCTGATGCTGAGTGGAGAAACAAAAGGGCGGAAGAAAGCTTCTTTGAAGCAGAGTTCGCGAATTGAGTTCTTGCTGCGCCTTTGGGTTTTCCACAACTTGCTTGCGTGTTCTGAAATTTCATCACCTTGAGCAAGCTACTGCAATCTTGAAGCAACCATTCATTACTTGAGCACTAGAAGGAAGGAACAAGAAGCTCCGAGTCCAACAGCAAGAAGACACGAGGAGAAGGCTCTTGCGTGAGATCGTCACTGGGTGGAGCTCTAAGGGAGCTTGCTGTGTTCTTGTCTTTGCTAAGTGCTAAGTAAGATCTTTCTTTGTGTTTCATTGTGCTTAAACCTATATCTGTGATTGAAACGCTGTGGAGAGGTTTCTCCACCGAGAAGGAGGTTGTTTTCTATCCGGTGTTAACCGGGGCTTGATCTGCCGACGATCAAGGGATCGCCCACCTTAAGGGCATGCCAAGGAGTAGGGGCAACTTATCCCCGAACCTTGTAAACCCTCCTTGTTAGCGATTTTGCTAGTTGTGTTTGTTTGCCTTCGTTTTCTGTTTTTGTTTTCTGCACTTCTTTGTTTCCATTGATTCTTCCGCTGTGCTACTGATAAGTTTGAGTGTAGAATTCGATAAGTGCCTAAAGTCCAAGTGTTTGGCTATATTCACCCCCCCTCTCTAGCATCCGGGTTCCAACAAGTGGTATCAGAGCTTGGGGCTCTGTTTTTGCGGATTAACAACCGAGAGCTATCATCCATGGCGTTGAGAGAAGGATTTTCCACCACCTGACCTCCTTTCTTTGATGGCGCTGATTTCCAATATTGGAGATCAAAGATGGAGTATTATTTGAAGATGGACATCAACACTTGGTTCGCGGTGAAGGAGGGTTTCACTCCTCCTAAGGATGATGAAGGCAAGGAACTTGAATCATGGCGGTGGACAGCCGAACAAACTCGAAAGAGTGAAGCCGACGCGAAGGCGGTTGTCACTCTACAATGCGGCATGAACAAAGACCAACTCATCAAGGTTGGTCCTTTCACAAGTGCAAAGGACTTGTGGAACAAGCTCATCGAACTCCACGAGGGCACCCGAGACTCAAGAATTGCCAAGAGGGATTTGTTTCTCAACCAATTACAAAATCTCTCCATGAAGGAAAATGAAACGGTAAGTGAGATACATAGCCAGTTCAAGGAAGTCCTCAATGGGCTTCATTCGATTGATGAAAAGGTCGAGAATTGCGACCTTGTGAGGTATGTACTAAAAGCATTTCCAAGGAATGCTTTGTGGTCATCCATGGTGGATGCCTACAAAGTATCCAAGGATTTATCCATTGTTAAGTTAGATGATTTGTTTTGTGAAATGGAATTACATGAAATGGCTGACAAAGGCCCCAAGGAGAAGGGGATTGCCTTAGTTGCAGGTGACCGAACCAACAAGAAGAAGAAGGAGAAGAAGAAGGAGAAGGAGAAGGAAGTCTCTTCATCTTCATCCTCTTCCGAATCCGAGTCCGATTCCGAGGAAGATGGCAGCGGCTCTTCTTCTGCCGAGATGATAAATTTTGTGAGAAGAATGATGAGAAGGGGTCGATACTTCAAGAGTAGAGGTAACTCTAGTGAAGCCAAACTTGATAAGACTAATGCTTCTTACTTTGAGTGTGGTAGGAAAGGGCATTTCAAGAATGAATGCCCAAAACTAAAGAAGAAGGAGGAGAAATCCAAAAAGAAAGAGGAGAAATCGAAGAAAAAGAAGAAGGCCTTGAAGGCCACTTGGGATGAGTCATCCTCAAGCTCATCCGATGAAGAGAAGGAGAAGAAGAGCACAAGGCATGTGACACTCATGGCTCTTGGAGAGGAAAGCAGTGATGAATCATCCAATTCCTCAAACGCGGCTTCATCATCTTCGGATGATGAAGAGGTAACTTCTCCCGAACTTGAAAAGTGTTATAGAGCTATTGCATGTTTAACCAATATGCTAAAGAAGTCAAAAAATAAGGTTAAAGCATTGCAATTAGAAATTGATCAATTGAAACTATCTAGGGATGATAACATTGATGACTTACATGTTGATTTGTTAGAAGATGAGATTAAGTCATTAAAACTTGAGGTTGAACATTTGAAATCCTCTAAGGTTGAGGATGTAAATGATTTGCATAATGATTTGCTAGTAGAAGAAAACCAATCATTAAAGAGTGAAGTTGAGAAACTCAAGAATATTCTTGAGAAGTTCTCAACTAGCTCTAAAACCCTAGACATGATCTTGAATGCCCAAAGGGCAGTCTACAATAGGGACGATATTGTTTACCGTCCTAAAGAACCCTCATTTGTGTCTCTTTTGTCTAGGACTGATATGAGACAAACTAGGACACCCAAGGTTCAAAAGAAAGTTGTCAAGGCATGGGTGCCTAAGTCTTGTTTAGTTGATGCTTTAGGTCCCAAGGTTTGGGTACCTAAAACTTCTATTTTTCGAATTGTATAGGTTATGATTGAGGGGGAGCATCTATCAACTTGGTTCGTTGATAGTGGATGCTTCAAACACATGACCGGGGATAGATCATTGTTTACCACACTTCACAAGAAAAGTAGAGGTAATGTTTCATTTGGTAACAATGGTAGTCTTAAGGTCATAGGAATAGGAGACATTCAAATATCCGAATGCCTTAGAATTTCAAATGTCCTTCTAGTCAAGGGGATGACTTTTAATCTCCTAAGTGTCAGTCAATTGTGTGACACGGGTTACACAATTGATTTTCAACTAAGTCAATGTCTAGTTAGACAACATGACACTTGGACATGGTACTAGTAGGAGCAAGAGTAGACATTATTTATCAAGTTTCATTTAAAAGTGCTACTAATGCTTTTGCTAAGTGTCTCATGTCAAAAGACGAAGAGTCCACCCTTTGGCACCGGAGACTTGCACATGTGAACATGAAGAACATCCGGAAGTTGGCCAACAAGGGATTAGTTCGTGGCTTACCAAGCATCAAGTATGAAAAGGATAAACTTTGTGATGCATGTCAAATGGGTAAGCAAATGAAATCTGCACATAAAGGTAAAAGCACTGTATGTACTTCTACAGCTTTAGATTTACTTCACATGAATCTATTTGATTGTAGTACTATCATATCATTGAATGGAAGTAGATATTATTTTGTGATCATTGATGATTTCACTAGATATACATGAACCTACTTTTTAAAATATAAGGACCAAACCTTAGATGTTTTCATTTCTTTTTGTAGAAGAGTTGAAAATGAAAAATCATCAACAATTAAGACAATTAGAAGTGATCATGGAGGTGAATTTCAAAATCAAAGGTTTTTAGAATTTTGTCAAGATAGAGGATATAGACATGAGTTCTCTACTCCTAGAACACCACAACAAAATGGTGTTGTAGAGAGGAAGAATCGTGTTCTACAAGAGGCTGCACGAAGCATGCTTAATGAGTACTCACTCCCGAGTTACTTATAGGCTGAAGCTGTAAATACAGCTTGCTATGTGCAAAACTGAGTTCTCATCCATAGGTTTTTAGGAAAGACTCCCCATGATCTTTGGCTTGGGAAACCACCTATGGTTAAACATCTTAGGGTGTTTGGTTGTAAGGTGTTCATCCTAAACACCAAGGACCATCTTGGAAAGTTCACGACAAAGGCTGATGAAGGGATACTAGTCGGGTATTCCCTCGTTAGCAAAGCCTAGCGAGTCTACAACAAGAAGTCCAGATTAATTGAAGAGTCTTCTGATGTTGTCTTTGAAGAAATTCCAAAAGTCAATGGTCAACCAGAAGATGAAGTCCAATTCGAACTTAGGAGACTAAGTTTGAATGAGAGTCCAAATTTTGTTGATGGTGATGAATCTGATGATGGTGAGCCTAGACAACCCATTGATCAGCCGGATCCTGAGGCTGAGCTTATGTCTAGTGAACCTATTCAAGAAGCATCACCAACACCTAGGCAAACTAGATTAGCCTCAAGTCATCCCCAAGACCAAATTATTGGAGACATCCATCATGGGGTTAGGATTAGATCATTCTTTCGTAATGAGGCTAATGAAGTTGCTTTAATTTCCGAAATTGAACCTAGAAAAATTGATGAAGCATTAAATGATCCCGATTGGATCATTGCAATGCAAGATGAACTATGTCAATTTGAAAAGAGTCAAGTTTGGGATTTAGTTCCTAGACCTAAGAAGACCACCATCATTGGAACCAGATGGGTCTTCAAGAACAAATTGAACCATAAGGGAGAAATTATTAGAAACAAGGCACGCTTAGTAGCCAAGGGCTACAGTCAAGTTGAAGGCCTTGATTATGATGAGACCTATGCTCCCGTGGCACGATTAGAGTCCATCCGATTGATGCTAGCATTTGCAGCACATCGTGGTTTCAAATTATATCAAATGGATGTCAAATCGGCTTTTCTAAATGGTTTGATTAGGGAAGAGGTCTATGTCGAACAACCTCCGGGGTTTGAGAGTACCGAATTTCCAAACCACGTGTTCAAGCTTAAAAAGACACTTTATAGCCTTAAACAAGCACCCTGAGCTTGGTACGAGCGGTTGTCAACTTTTCTGATTGAAAAAGGCTTTGTAAGATGCCAAATAGACCCTACACTATTTCTACGGAGAGATGGTGACAATATTTTTATAGCCCAAGTATATGTCGATGACATAATTTGTGGTTCGAACAACAAGGGCTATTTAAATGAATTCATTGAACACATGGAAAGTGAATTTGAAATGAGTCTAGTGGGGGAGTTGACTTTCTTCCTTGGACTCGAAATCAAGCAAACTCGCGATGGTATCCATGTGCACTAATCAAAATACACACAAGAAATGCTTCGAAAATTCAATATGAGTGATTCAAAAGAGGTAACCACTCCCATGGCTACAAATACAAGATTAGATAATGATGAGAGTGGTAAACCCGTTGATTTGACTCAATATCGGAGCATGATAGGGAGTTTGCTATACCTCACAGCTAGTCGACCTGATATTCATTTCGCTGTGGGTATGTGCGCTAGGTATCAAGTCTGTGCCAAGAAATCTCATTTAATCGCTGTTAAGCGAATTTTGAGATATCTTAAAGGCACAATAGGAGTCGGTCTTTGGTACCCCCGTACCGAATCATTTGATTTAATTGTCTATACGGATTCCGACTACTGTAACGACCCGGAAAATTCTCTCAATATTTTCTTTAAAATATTGATCATGTCTAGATAATTTTCCGAGGGACCTAGAGATATTAGTACGAACCTTAGCCTAGAAATCCATAATTTTTCTCATTTAAATTGAGAAACTAGGTACTAATGGGCCATATATGGGCTTTTCTAGTACCATGACTATTAGGGGATTGTAGGTAGAATTTAATATAAATCTAAATGGATTTTAATTAGGAATATTAGTATAATTATGGGTGAGTTTTAGCATGGTTTCCTATTTAAATTGAGAAAACTAAGTACTAATGGACCTTATATGGGCTTTTTAGTACCATAATTATTGGAGAATGTTAGGTAAAAATTAATATAAATATAAAGGGGTTTTTAATGAGAAATATTAACATAATTATGGGAGAATTCTTAGAGGATTTTCGGAATTTTGGGAAAAATCATAGAAAATAAAAGGAAAAAAATAAAATAAAAATAAGGTGCATGGACCAAGGATTGAACCTTGGACCTCTTGTACAACCATGCATGCTCTAACCAACTCACCTAGCAAGGGAATATTATGAGGGAATGAAGTGGATATTGGTTGAGGCTTAGAAGAAGATGAAGGGTCATGGAGAGACTCTTCATTTACCTCCTTAATGGGTTATAAAGAGGGGGGTTTGGGAGTTACCTTCTTCCTTCCATCAATTGCATTTCCTCTCCTCCTCCTTCCTCATTCTAGCCGAACACCTTAAAGGGAGTTCTCCCTTGGAAAAGTTCCACCAAGGCTTCATCTCCAAGATCTAAGGTTTTCACAAGAGTACAAGGGCTAAGGGTAGTCAAGAGGCAACAAGATTTCCATCCTTCTCTCAAATCTAAGGTTTATAATCAAGATCAACCAATGTAAGACTCCCTCATCTGTGGTATAATGGTTTTTCTTGATGATTTACATGATATGAAAGTCTTGTATGGGATGTTATGTTGGAAAACCAAAGGAAACCGATGAACCTAACCTTATAGGTTTCGGCCACCATGGGTTCTTGGTCTATAATGATGATAAAAATCTTCATAATGTTGTCTAATGTGTTCTCATGATGTTTAGAGATTAAATATAATTTTTGAGAATTTTTGGGGTACCCTAGGATCCCCTAGGGTTTCGGCCATCCCATGAATCCATGGGTAGAGTTGAACTTAAACCCTCAAGCATGTGGTTTGTGTGTTATCATGATATAAGGGAGATTGAGGGGGGCTTATGTGAACTTTTACAAGGCATTGTGACCCCACAAGTTTCGGCCAAGTTGGACCTAGGGCAATAAGTTAGGGATTTCCCTCAAGCAAGGGTCCCAATGGCTTCATGGTAGAGTATGTTTGGTGTTAATGTTTGATTGGGGATTTTATGGAATTTTTCCATGAACCCATGGCCTTGTAGGGTTTCGGCCAGCACATGGAAAGAGGGCTAAAGGTTAGGGATAACCCTAATTATGAGCCCTAATGGCCTCCCATGGTCTTATAAGTAAAGTATGGTTGGTTCCTTACCTTATGCTATGTTACATGATTAATGGAATGATGGAATCTAGCCCTATAGGTTTCGGCCAAGCAAAGGAATTTAGGGTTTGGAAGGAGTTAGGGTTCAAAGAATGATGGTTTATGCTTACCATGAAGTATATATATGTATAGGTTCAAGCATGTGGTAGAAATCATGTTACCAATAACCCTAAGTTTAAGCACCATGTTTTATGTTTTATGTCTTATGTTTATGATTGGATGCCATGCTTAATAGGGTTATTTATGAATGTCTTATGTTTATACCATGTACTTGGATGGTAGGTAGCATGTTAATGGAAGTCCTACCTATGTATGCTTATGTTAGGTAGAGAACCATGCTATGTTATATGCTCATGTTATGTTAAGAACCATGCTATGTTATATGCTCATGATATATTAAGAACCATGCTATGTTATATGCTCATGTTATGTTAAGAACCATGCTATGTTATATGCTCATGATATGTTAAGAACCATGCTATGTTATATGCTCATGTTATGTTAAGAACCATGCTATGTTATTTTGTAGGTGTATGTTCATGATAAGAATGATGCCATGATAAGTATGTTATGTTTATGTTCATGATAAGAATGATGCCATGTTAAGTATGTTATGTTTATGTTCATGATAAGAATGATGCCATGATAAATATGTTAGGTTTATGTTCATGATAAGAATGATGCCATGATAAGTATGTTATGTTTATGTTCATGATAAGGATGATGCATGCCATGTTTTATGAATGATGATGCATGCCATGTTTTATGAAAGAAGATGCATGCCATGTTATGAATGAAAGATGATGCTTATGTCTTTAAGGCATAAATATGCTAAACGGCACGGTCGATGGTCGACGGTACGACGGTCGTGAGGACCGGTAAATCGGCCGGTAGACGGGCCGAACCGTAACAAGTTATGTTATGTTAAAAATGCCATGAATGTCTTATGAATGATGAAGCATGCAAAGTATTTTACTTTATGAATGGGCTTGTACCGGACCGAAGTATGGGTCCAAGGGATGGGCACCTTAAGAACGTCCCGGTTCTGGACTACCGACTATGCTGTCCACGGTTCTGGAACTACCGTAGCTGTGCAATAGGGATGGGAACCTTAAGAACACCTCGGTTCGGGGACTACCGACTTTGCTGTCCTTACCCTAGTAGGTCGAGGCTAGCTACCTCGTACTTACTTAGGGATGCGCGCTTATGATGTATGTATGTGGTACAAGCCAGGCCCAATGATATGATGAATATGTTTAAGCATTTAAAAGTATGTTTTAGAAAAAAGGTTAAGCATCCTTATGTATATGCATTCCCCTCATGCATTCATTCATGTTATGCATTATGCTATGGCAACAAGACTTGATGCTTACTCTTTATGTTAAGAAAGATGCATGAGAAGAATTGATCTATGCCATAATTATGTTAAAAGGATGGTCATATGCTATGATAAGAAGTATGCCTATGTATCATGCCATGCTAGGAACGTTTATGATGTTTATGTTTATACCATGTAGCATGCCATGTTTAGAATGTTTACTATGTTTACGTTTATGCCATGTCTCATGCCATGATAGGAATGTTCACTTATGTTTATGATCATGCCATCTTCAATATATGATAAATGATTCAAGTTGTTATGTCCTAAGTAGAGCACTAAGTATGTTGATGTTTTATGTGCTCATTATGAGATGATGAATGGTTTTTGTGAGTAGGAAAGAGTCTTACTAAGCCTATGTGCTTATAGTCTTATTTCCTTATACCGCAGATGATTCAAGGGGACACTGATGGAAGCAGCAGGAGGGCAAGAAATCATGTGTGTGGTAGTGACTTGGCCCAGGAAACCTATGTTTATCGTTTATGTAGAACTTGACTTTGGTCTCTTATATGCTTGAATGCTTGAATAATGACTTATGGAACTCTATGATATGATGTTAAGTATGACATGATATGACATGATATGATGTTTAAGTATGAAGTCAATATGCTAAGGTTCCTATGTCATTATGTTAAGGATGTTAGTAGGGCATGTATAAGTTAAAGTTATTGTTAGTGATATGAGAGAAGTGTCCTAAGGCAATCGCCTTATGATGTAAACATTTATATTAATAAATGATAATTCACTATTTGAGTATACATGTTTTGTGTATTTGATTGGGATCTTGAACACATCTACTGAATGTCCGCAATACAATTCACAGCATAAGAGAATTTGTGATGGGATCACAACTATTGACTATCTCTAAATGTGCAATTGTGAAGTATTGAAAATATCCCTAGTCGATGAATTGATAAATACGGACACTATCAATTCTGTTGAGACTAGCATGGGTTATTCTCTAATCAGCTGATTCTCACTGGCTGGTGACATTGGGATGTCTGGAGATAAACATGGATGCTAGTTAAGGGAACTAGTTCATTGGAGTGACTAGCTGTAAGACTTCATATGGGAATCTACATGTAGATATGTCAATGAAGTTGTTACTGCAGCTTAAGTGCGATGTTCCTTTGACTTGCGGTGTTCAAGTCATCTTGGTCATGGAGACTTATACTTTAACATCTTAAGCAAGCATCTCCAAGGAGGTGTGGACCCAGGATGATTGGGTATGAGCCGAAGTGCCCGAAGATGTTTGAACAGCCTACAAAGGATTCACCACTCCTTGCGAGGAGATGTATACCCAGGCCTATCGTCGGATTGTTACTCAAAACCTCTGGCCAGAGTATATCATGTTAAGAGTGCGAGTCTCTTAAATACATGAGAGTAATTAGAAATCCAAAGGACGAGAAAGACATTACTTGGGCTAGGTGTGACGTAGTCAGCCTAGTGGGGACTGACACAAATAGACCGTGTCCTGAACCAAGTGGGTATAAGATGGTGAAGGGAATGAGGCACGATTCATTAGAGCTGCTGAAGGGTTTCAGAATAATTTCTTCTGAGGTCAAACCGTTGATCTTTCGATTAATTGGGGATCATGATGTACTACTAGGTGCCACTCATGATCGTTCTATAATTTGTTGATTATGGATGGCCAACATAAATCGAAAGCCTATTTAGTCACACGCACTACGAGTAATCCGAGGGATTTAAAACGAGTTGAAAATTGGATTTTCCGATCAAGAGAAATAAGTCGAATCTAAGTTAATCAGAGGCGCAATGGAAGCTAAAATTGGCTAAGTCTTTTGAAGGCTTATTGGGCGAATTAAATGAGTTTAATTCGCGATTGGTGGGGCTTGATTGGCCGGCCAAGGAGGGTGCCAAACCCCCTTGGTTTGGCCGGCCACATTAAAAGGAGAAACCAATTAGTTTTGGTTTAATTAATAAAATAAATCTAGTGTGATTTGTTTTATAAATTATGGATAAATAAATTTGTATAAAGAAATTTATATAAATAAATTTATAGAAATTTATTCCTTTTATGGAAGTTAAAATAATTCATGAATTGGTTTATTTTAAATTTATAAAATCAATTATGAATTGATTTTTCCATAATAAGAAAGTTTATAAATTTCTTATAAAATTTATTCCATAATTTAAAAGAGAAGAAAAATTTATTTTATTATAACTTAGTTATAATAAGACTAGGCTTAACGGAATAAGTCATAAGAAATTTTATAAGATAAAATTCTTATGATAACTAATTCCGTTAATTCTGTTAAAGAGGAGACTTAGCAAGGGAGAAGCAACTATATAAGGAACCATAGGCAAGCCTTGGATTCCCAATCAATAATCGTGTATTGATATAGAGCTCCCTCTCTCTCTCTCTCTTTTATTCTCTTCTCCTTCCCTTCTCCCCACCTAGGGCCGGCGCCCACCTTGAAGCATCTAGGGCCGGCGCCTCCTCTTGAGGGCTAGGGCCGGCGCAACTCCTCCCATAGAAGGTGGTTGCCGTGAGCTAACAAGAAGAAGGAGAAGCCAACCAAGAAGAAGAAGAAGCGGATCACATCTCCTTCCCTCTCGGAATTCAATTCCGTTTCTTGGTGGTTAGTTTCCCTTTCCTCTCTTGATCTTCTTTGTTGTGCCTATAGAGAATCTAGTAGTTCTCGTCGGCACAAAACTCGTGACTTTGCGAAGTCATCCCGAAGAGAACTCGGCGTGGACGAGAATAGAGGCGAAGCTTCCAAGGGACGCTACGGTTGGATCTCGTCCCTTTTCTTCGAGTTACGCGAGGTACAAAGTAAATTAGTTTACTTTTCCGCAATGTTTTATTTTATGATCATGTCGACACATTATAAGGTTGCATGCTAGATACGTGGTTAAAATAATTTAGAAATTATTTTATGCTAATTCTTCCGCTGCACGTAAAAATTTAAAATTTTACGAACCCGTATCCTTGTCGACATGCACCCGGTCCCAACAGTGGTATCAGAGCCGGTTAGTGTTCGACATAATCATATGATTGTTTTGCGGAACACTTTGTCATGATCTCAATTTTGGAAAAATTTTCAATTATGGAAACTTTCCAATTATAATAAATTTTAGATTTAGGAATTTCAAAGTTTGGAAATCCTCATGAAATTTCGCAAACTTTTGAAATTTTCTAGTTTCTGAAATTTTATAATAATTGTGAAAACTTCCCATCTTTGGAAACTTTCCAATTTTGGAAATTTTCTAATTTAGAAATTTTCTAATTTTGGAAATATGTAAGTTTTCTTTGTAACAGAAACTTACAATTATTCTGAAAATCAATTTATGAAATCTCGCAATTTTGGGCACTTTCTTTTAAGAAAGTCTAGACAAATTCATGGACAGTTAATTGACAATTAAATTTGAATTGGTCTTTAAATTGACAACAAAATTCTTTATTTTGGATTGAGCCTCGGGGAGCCGTCCAATTTAAAGCTAGTTGTTGTAATTTAATTTCCCAATTTTTAATTGAAATTGTCATGTTTGATTTGGATTGAGCCTCGGGGAGCCGTCCAATTGGATTTACAACAAATTATTTTTCTTTGGGTATCTGAGCCTCGGGGAGCCACCCTTAGAAAATGATTTGTTATAATTAATTAAATCCATGAATAAAATATGATTTAAGAGGTGATGCTCTTACATATTGTTGTCTCCTATAGAGTTTTCTTAAATGAGATTTTCATGAAAATAATATGTCGTTGAATTAAGGGAATTGCCTCTTAATTTAATAAGATTTGATTTAGAGAAATCAAAGTCTTAAACATATTATTTCCGAAATTGATTATGACAATTTAGGAAATTGTTTCCCAAAACAATTCCTTTAATAAAGTATGAAATTAGAATGAGGAAATCAGGTTCCTAATTCAATTCATGAGACTTGATAAATTAAGTCACATACATACTTTATTAAGGAAATCGTTAGTCATGACATAATCATATGTCATGAATGTGCTTAGAAAAGATGAGACCCAAAACCCCTTATAAAATATTAAGGCTAACACCTTCCATTAATGTTGTTAGAACCGGAGTTTTGTTTCTCGTTTGGGTTGATGGACACATCCATGCCCGACTTGAACCTCAACATGTTCAAACCATGGAATTAGTTTATGAATAATATAGTTGGAGTCAAAGGTCAATCCTTAGTTTTGGTTGTTGGACACATCCAAGCCTGACTAAACGGTTGAATGAGCTCCAACCATATTAAAACTATTTCTTGATTAATGGGTCAGCCTTAAGCTTGGAGCATCGATTTGTTGTGCCACAGCCAAGGTCGATGTAAAGAGAGGTACAGTTGGGTGCTATGTAAAATGTTACATACTTGTTAATGAGTTAACAACCCAATGATTTATGCAAACATTCAATTAGTTGATAGCATAAAGTGATAGTTACATATATGTGATATGTAATCGGTGTAATTACCTACCTTCATAGCTAAGAAAAACTTGATGGCCACAGTCATGGTTGTTCTTATCTATGGTTGGATATCAACCTATTTGGAGATGTTCCTACGATCTCCCGAATTGATAAAAAGGGTTATTCAATTTGAAAAATAAATAGGATTTTATTTATGTATGTTGATACATTCTTTAATCATTCTTCTCACATAATCACAATTTGTATTTCTAGGATAATCACTCGATCATGTCTTCCCTAAACTTGCGTTCCATTTTGGACACCAATAAACTGACTGGGCCGAACTTCATGGACTGGCTTCGAAACCTGAGGATAGTCCTCAAGGCGGAAAAGCTTGCTTATGTCATTGAAAATCAACTTCCCAACCATCCTCCAGAGAATGCAACTCCAGACCAATTGTTGGCCTATCAGAAACATGTGACCGATTCTGAAATGGCGGGTTGCATCATGCTAGCATCTATGGTACCTGAGCTGCAAAAGCAGCATAAGCATATGGATGCTTATACCATCATCTTCCATCTTCATGAGTTATTTGAAGAGCAGGCGAGATCCGAAAGGTTCGAGGTCTCCAGACTCCTCTTCACCTCAAAGATGCAGGAAGGCACTTCTGCCTCACAATTCGTGTTAAAGATGTTGGGGTACATTGAGCGACTGGGCACACTCGGCTTTGCAATGGATCATGAACTAAGTATTGACTTAATTCTGAATTGTCTGCCCAAAAGTTGTTCACAGTTTGTGATGAACTATCGGATGAACAAGCTGGAGATTACCATTCCTGAGTTAATCAACATGCTGAAGGCTGTTGAGCTCGCTGTAAAGCAGGATCAAAAGGCGGTACTGTTAGTTGGTTCCTCGAAGAAAGGTTCTAAGAGGAAGGCCAAATAACAGAACAAAGGGAAGAAGAAAAAGGCCAAGAAGACTGAAAAGAAACCAAAAGGAACTTGCCATCATTGTGGCAAGGAGGGTTACTGGTGAAGAAACTGCAAGGCTTATCTTGAGTCCTTGAAGAATAAGGCATCCAATGCCCCTTCCTCTTCAGGTATCTTCGTTATTGAATGTCACTCTATTTCCTCAAATACCTGGGTACTTGATACTGGGTGTAGCTCACATATATGTAATGACATAAAGGGGCTAAGGAATAAAAGAAGACTCGTCAAGGGAGAAGCAAATTTACGAGTTGGAAATGGAGCAAAGGTTGTTGCTAATTCCATCGGAACATATTTGCTAAAGCTCCCGACTAGACGTGTCTTAGAATTGGATAATTGTTATTTTGTTCCTTCATTAATAAAGAACATTGTATCTATTTCATGTTTGAATGAAAAAGGTTATCATTTAACTTTTAGTAACAATTGTTGTTACATAACTTTAAATGGCGTTCTTTGTGGGAATGGAACTTTGTGCAATGGCATCTACACGTTAGATTTATCCAATGACATTTTCAAATCGAAGTTAGCAACAAACGTGCTCGAATAGATAATCGAATAGACTCTACACTTGGCATTGTCGTCTTGGCCATGTAAGTAAGAAACGCATGACCGAATTACACCGATGTGGAATTTTGGAATCATTTGAACCCGGTTCATTTGATACATGCGAATCATGCTTAAAAGGCAAGATGACCAAATTACCCTTTTCTGGAAAAGGTAATCCAGTGGGAGAATTGCTTGGTCTAATACATACCGATGTATGTGGACCAATGTCAACTCTAGCACAAGGAGGCTATAGCTACTTCATCACCTTTATCGATGATCACTCACGATTCGGGTATGTGTTCTTGATGA
>JAGFNQ010005178.1:230320-302562 GCA_024364735.1 Boesenbergia rotunda | reverse complement strand
GTGAAACATAAGATTATCTTGTCGAATAATATTATTGTAAAATCTGCGCATAAAGATTCATTAATTGTATGCGTGCAGAAGACAAGATTGTCCAATTGATAGAATTAATGATGTTCATGGTGACAGGGCATGATTGGGTAAAAAAGTGCCTATTGAGATAACTCGTTTTAATAGGCTTGTAGACTGTTTGTGCAAACCTATTACATAACTCTAGATTAGGAAATCTAGGTCGGGACTAGGTTGGCACCGGGGTTGGCGGGTTCGGTCGGCGTCTTCGAAGTTAAAGATTTAAAAGATTTAAAGGAAGAATAAAGATATTGCATGAATTAAATTTAAATGCAATAAAAAATAATAATCATACCGGACGGCTCGGGGAGGCATGGTGAAGGAAGAGGACTTGAAGGTCTTCTTGAAGAATAAGAAGTGGAGAAGGAGTTGATTTTGGTGTGGGAGGAAGGGAGAATTCGGGTGCCTTTTATAGGCAAACTCACGGGGGCGCCCGGGAGCTTCCGGGCGCCCTGGTCAGGGTTACTGCTAAGGGCAGTGTGAAGCACTGGTTGGGGGCGCCCGGGACAGTCCGGGCGCCCTCAACAGAGAGATTATGCAGCTTTTGCTGCGTTGGAGTTGATGGGGGCGCCCGCGTGGTTCCGGGCGCCCAGGTCAAAAGCATGGCAGCTTTTTGACTAGGGAGTAGAGAAAAGTGTGGGAGGGGGCGCCCGCGTGGTTCCGGGCGCCCCGAATAGGGTAGTAGAGTCAAAAAAAAAAAATTTGTCTTGTCTACTTTTAACCATGGTTTGAATTGAATTGACGGTTTTGACTGTGGTTTGACTGCGTTAATCATGTTTTGACCGCTTTGACCATGGTTTGACAAATACAAGATTATCTCATCGTATAGGTATTAACAGAATTTTCAATTGAGTCTTAATCCTACTGTCTCACCCAAATCTAGGGTTTTCAATTACGTTAACCTTATAGGTTTTGTGAGACAGGTTTTGATGGAAAAAAAAATTATTTTGAAAAGTTTGATTAATTTTGAAAACAATTAATTTTGACAAAAGTTTAAATCTACAAATAACTGAAATTTTGTGTTAGATTCGAATTTGACAAAAATTAATTTAAATTTGAATTTCAAAAATTGGCTTCCAGGTCTTGGCGAGGCACTAGGCCTTCTTTGGCCGAAGCCTTATGGGATCATCCACCCTTTCCTTGACAAAGCCTTTTAATAAAATTTCATTTTCAAAATTATTCTTTGAAAAATTTCTGGTTTAACTAGTTTGGGTTTTGGATCGGTAGCTTCGGCTAGTTCCGCCAAATTGGCTTCCCTAACGTACTATCATCTCACCTCCACCCAATACTATGTTGTCAAATTTCAGTTAAGTTTGTTCAGTCCTTAGCTAACCATTTCTAAATCTAAGCATGGTTAATTGCAGGAATTTAAAATAAACAATCAAACAAGCAATTGCAATCAAGAATTAACATTTTTTATCTAATAATGAATATTGTTTTCAGTTTGGCTCCCCCTGGACTAAAGCCACGGTGATGGTTAGGCAAGATGTGAATCTTGTCCTTGGGGATCCAATACTGATTTGATCCAGTCGGTTTGTTCAGGTATAGTTTAGGTACCCATGCCTGAATTTTACCTCTGGACTGATTCAGTACAGCAAGGTATGATCTTTGCCGAGATTTGGTTCTATAGCCCAATCCGGATCGATTTAGAACTGATTTCTGTTTTCCAAGGATCATGTCAAGACCTTTGGAACCAGATGTAAATCGTTCTAGTGCTGATCTAAGATCCTTAACCTGAGTTTTCAGGGAGGAGTTTTCCTTTTCAAGTTTTTCAACTTGAATAGAAGTTCCTTCCTGAACCTTCTCGGTTAAGGGTTTAGAGTCAGCTCCCTCTTTCAGGAGTTTTACTTCCTGTCGGAGGGACTCGACTCGGAGTTTGGCTTTAGCCAAATCTCGAGAAAGAAAAGAAATTAAATCACTTAATTGCGATCTATTAAAACCTGTTACCTTTATTTCTCTGTCTTCTGTGAAGGTCAGCTCGCCGTCCTCTTGTTCTGATTCTGACTCGACTTTTTCTGAGGCGGTCAGAGCTAGGAGATTGGACTGAGGCGCCTCTTCTTCTTCTTCTGAGGAAGACTCATCCCAGGTTGCTTGTAGCGCCTTCTTTCTTCTTGTCTTCTTGGACTCTTTCAGATTTGGACACTCTGTTTTGTAGTGGCCCTTTTTCTTGCACTCGTAGCAGGTCACATTAGGCTTGTTCGCGGGTTCAGCTGGTTCGTCCTTTCTTCGGCCGGTTTTCCTTTTGTTGGTTCGGTTCTTCAGCTCCTTGTAGTAGTTTCAAGCGAGCCGGACCAGCTTAGTTTGTTCTCCTTCTTTGTCTTCTGAATCGGAGTCTGAGTTAGACTCGGGTTCAGGTTCGGGCTTCTTCTTCGTTGTCCTTAGAGTTTTGCCTGCAATAAAAGCAATACCTTTCTCGACCATATTTGAGTTAGTTTGTTCGTGTAGTTCTAGTTCGGAAAATAATTCATCTAATTTTATTTTAGAAAGATCCCTAGAGACCTTGTATGCATCTACCATAGATGCCCACAAGGTGTTTATAGGGAAGGCGTTTAGAGCATACCTTATTAGGTCACGGTTTTCAACCTTGTAACCTATTGTGTGAAGACCGTTCATTACCTCCTGGATTCGTGCGTGGAGCTGGGCTGCTATTTCGTTGTCGGCCATCTTGATAGTGTAGAGTCTATTCAGTAGCAGATCCCTTTTGCTGATCCTGGTGTCCGAAGTCCCTTCGTGTAGCTCGATCAGTTTTGTCCATAGCTCTTTTGCACAGTTGAAGGGGCCTACTCGGTTCAGCTCTTCCTTTGTCAGCCCGCATTGTAGGGTTTGCGTTGCTTTTGCGTCGGCTTCTATCTTGCGCTTTAGAGTGTTGTCCCACTCCGAGTAGCTTTGTGGAAGTCCTTCCGCATTTCGGGGGATCTCCAGACCGGACTGGATAATGATCCACATGTCCACCTGAGTTTTCAGGTGGACCTCCATGCGACTTTTCCAGTAGGAAAAGTCTTCTCCACTGAAGAGTGGAGGTCTAGCGGTGCTGAATCCCTCTTGCATAGACATTTGTTCTGTAAAAGAAACTTACAAACAAAAGGTGACCCAAGACTTGGTCTTGAATTAGCAGTGCGGGATAAAGATAATTAAGTACAAAAAAAATTAATTAAATTCGAAAAGAAAAGAAAAAAATCCGAAAAAAAATTTCAAACTGGTGGTTGCACCAAGTTTGAAAACCCCGCTCTGATACCACTTGTTGGATCGTGAAAACCGATAGAGGGGGGGTGAATATCGGAAATCGTTCTTTTTCGGAAAACTAAGAGTAAGTGCACAGCGGAAATAAAAATAAGAGACACAGCACAAAGACACGGTGGTTTTTACTTGGTTCGGAGCCTGTGTCGACTCCTACTCCAAGGCCCTTGGTTGTTGACCGTTTACTTTGGGCAATTCTATATTCGCGCAAAATAGTTTACAATAATTGATTACAAATAAGTGCAAAAATAATAATATTAAAATTTCGATCTTCGTTACCGACGTCCGGAGTGGATTGGCTTGTTCGGGGCAGCGGGACGTCGTCGGCTCGAGTTGGAGTGTTTCCGGAGCAAGGCACGAGCGTAGAAGATCGTTGGAGCGTTGAGAGAACTGATGTACTGAAGCCTTGGTCGAGGGGTCCTTATATAGGGCCAGGGGGCGCCCGGGACGTCGGGGGCGCCCCCCACGTGGCCTTCGATCCGCCAGAGTCTCGGTCGCGTCTGATCCTCTGGATCCGCTTTGACCGGGGCGCCCGGAGCGCTCGGGGCGCCCGCATTGACCGGGTCAAAGTCTTATCGCCTTGGCTTCGAGGGGTTCGGGTTCGATGTATGCGCATGGGGGCGCCCGCAGCGCAGGGGGCGCCCGCAGCGCAGGGGGCGCCCGGGAGCAGCGGGGGCGCCCGGGAGCACGGGGGCGCCCGGCCCAGTGTGTATTCGAACCATTCTTCTTGTTACTTGTTTTGTATGGCCCTTGGGGGCGCCCGGGACGCTCCGGGCGCCCTACTCAGCAACTGCCTCTCTCCTTTGAGGCTTTCTAAGCTGCAGTCACACGTTCCTTCGGTCCTGCATCCAGGGTTAGTCCAAAACACAATAACATAATAATTTATTAGATTTATACAGCCTTAGCTATCTTGGTTCTGACTTTGGTCTCCAAAATGGAGCCCTAGGTCGAACCGACGCCTACTGTTTCCTCGATGGGGAACGCGTCCTCACCTACTCCTCTCGGGAGAATTTACCTGATGCCAACCGTTCCTTTGGTTGGACTTTTGCCTGACGGTCCTTTGTCAGGTCTTGTAATGGCAGTCCTTCGCCAGTTGCCTAGCAGTCCTTCGCTAGGGCTTCGTTGCTGGCAGTCCTTCGCCAGTGCCTAGCAGTCCTTCGCTAGGGCTTGATGCTGGCAGTCCTTCGCCAGTTGCCTAGCAATCCTTCGCTAAGGCTTTCTTTCCTGGCATTCCTTTGCCAGTGCCTAGCAGTCCTTCGCTAGCGCTTTTCCTGCACACTTGATTAACTTGTTAGAAAACAAGAAAGACTTAACTTTTGACCTATGTTGCCATTATCAAAACACAGGTTTGACTTAGGTGCATTTCTGCACCAACATTTTTCACTCCTTCTTCGTTCTGATTGGGTCGTGAGGGGTATTTAGCTTTACAGCGCGCCCCAGCCATAGGTTCCTAGGGGGTTTCCTTCTTCTCATAAAGGGTCGAAGGAGACGTTTTTCTTCATCCAATTGCCCCACCATCCTTTTAGTTTCCATCGTTGGACGGAGAATCTACTTGCTCCCCCAGAACTGGGGAACTTTCAACAGGATCCCGTCTATCAACGAGCTAGGGGCATTCTCTCCAATATGGAGTTCAGCGGCCTGGGCCTGGTACATAGTGATGAGCTCATGTATCGAGTGGGCCTCAACCCTAAAGTGACCCGCATCAGCCCCAGCCTTGGTAAGTTTGTCTTTTCCATCAATGCCTGTTAATTCTAACTGATGTTCTGTTGCCTGTCTATTGTAGAGAAAATCATGCTCGCGAAGGCGATGAACCAGCTTATCAAGTGGGATGAAGCTAACAAGGGGGCCTGGATCCTCCTCCAACCCCTCTCGCTTCACCCTCTACCTCGGCCGAGGCCTCGGAGGAGACTGTTGAATCATCCGGTGAGCATGCAGCATCGGAGCGGACAAAGGCTCCTGTCGTGCCTCAGACACCTACCGACCAAGGGACTCCGGGGCTGTCTGTCGACCCGGAGACTTGCGTCCCTTCGGAGAATGATCCTCCTCTTGCCACTGTCCAAACGGGGGAGGCTGCGGAGAGGTCGTCGCCTCTCGCCGACCCACAAATACCCAAATTCTTTGGGCGGCAAAAGAGGAAAATCCCGAAAGGCCTAGCCTCAAGATGGAAAAGGTTGCGTCACATCGACCCCAACACACTCCCTTCCATCCCTGAGGAGGGCATTCCCATCTCCGATGGTGAGGATACCGTCCCCTATCTCCGCGTTCCCAGCAGATTGCCCCTACAGAGATAGGTGGTCAGGCCCTCAGCTCCTCCCCGATTGACCCTTCCGAGGCCCCGAAAGGCAAGCAAGCATTGCCTGCCCAACCTCGGGTGCAGCTCAACCGTCTACGCAAAAGGCTTGACACAGCCTTGGAAGCTGCCGCACAATCTTCCCTCCGGTACACTTTAAGGAGGTACCTTCCGAGGGCCTTTCTTCCGAGGGGGCCTCCAGTTCTGAGGAGGATGACTCCGGCCCCTCCACCGTGCCACCTGGAGCTCCCACTGTCCAGCCACTCACCACGCGTAGAGACTCCTTACCTTCTGTGAGCCGAGATGACCCCCCGAGAAGTCAAGGAGTCTCAGGAGGGGAAGTCGTGCGAGTCTCTGTCGGGCCTCTCACCACTCTCCGTGAGTCTCTTTTGAAGGTAAGTGTTCTAGGTTTCATAGGTTACTTCCCTTCATGTTTTATAATTCCTTTGCACTATGATAGGCTGCTCAAGATTGTCTGATGACCAGCCGCCACTTGTACTCTTGGCCGAAGAATGAGGCCTTGACCCGCCGAGCATTGAGAGTGGAGGTCGCAGCTGACCATGCCCATAGGGCTGGACTCATGCAAGCGGAGGTTAGCAGAGCTCTTCAAGTGAAGGTGGAGCATCATCTGGACACCCTGCTGGCTATGGAGTCCTCCATACATAGTTCTCGGCGCCGAGAGCATTTGATGTCCGAGAGGGCAGTGACCCTCACAGACAACCTGCTTCGGATGACTCAAGAGCGGGACCGACTTCAAACGAGGGAGAAAAAGCTGTCGGGGATGTCCGACTCCTAGAGACTTCGGTCGGAAGATTAAATGAGTGTATCAAAGATCAAGCGCATCAGCTAGCCGAGAAGGAATATGACATTATGGTGGCGACTAATTGCTTGACTGACCTCGAGGAGGACGCGACCCAGACCCGATCGGAAGCCTTGGTCACCTCAGAAAGACTCAAAGAGGCCCTGGAAGACCAGGACAAAATAACTTCTAAGGTGGCTCAGCTGAAGGTTGCCAAGGAGGCTGCCGAGGCCGAACTGTGCAATCTCCAGGCTGTCGAGGTGTCCCGTCCCAAGGAGGTCGAGGCAGAATTCAATGCCAGGTTCTTGGAGTCAGATGAGTTCGGCGATATCCTTGCCAACTAGGTAATGAAGTGTTTGATGCAGGGCTTCCATGGGGCTATCGATCAACTGAGGAAGACCCAACTCTTACCACCAATCGCCGACTTGAGTTTCATGAGCGTTGACTGAGTCTACGAGGACCTCCCGCCGGAAGACAAGGAATTGTAGATAATATAGAACTCTTTTCCGCCCTTGCCCTCGCCTTTTTCCTGATCGTTCTTACTATCTTCTCCATCTCTCCTAATGTAATCATTTTGATCATAATAAAAACATTTTTTGACTTACTATCTTGAGTATCTTTTTGTTCGGCTCCTTATGTATTATATGTCCTCCATATGAGGAACAAGAAAATGGAGGAGTCAGTGTTGTTCTCTGACTCGAGGAGCAAGGACGTTGGCAAGCATCAACTTAGCCCAAGGAGCAAGGGACCCCGAGGGAGGCCCCTGGTGAAGCTGAGCGGGTCGGGATGCTGATAATTACCATTTTGTTGATAAATTTAGGCTCTCAAATTCATGTTTTGATCCACTTTTATATGCTTAAGTTTGCATTTACATTAGGTTTCATGTATTTCCTCTATTTTGGCTTTTAATTCAAATCTTTGTATATTTGAGATATTTTAGCACAAAAATGTGAATCTAATTTTGTAGGCTTCAAATGAGCATGGACCTAGATCAGATTGGATCAAACTTGAGTCAGAATTTGATCCGGATCAAGGTGATCAAGCATCAGATTTATATGGGTCGTCCATTCAAGAGAATGGTTAGATCTAAGCCATCCATTAACTTCTGGTCGATCCAAGCTCAAAATAGACTTAATCAAGTTCATGGATCAAGATATGAAAATTTCATCCAAATCATAAGCAATCTGACCGTCGGATCAAGCTTAAAGGAGTTTCAACCATCCAAGCAAGAGAAGGGAAGATCTGGGCCAACTGCCATAGATCTGGTTGATCCGAGCTAAGGATAGGTAGATCAGGACCATTGATCAAGATCTGGGGAGTTTGGTTTAGATCGGAGAAGATCCGACCGTTGTATGAAGCCAGAACGATCTCAACCGTTCAATTTCAAAAGGAATTAGTTTAATTGGGAATTCCCTCCGCTGGTTGCGTGGTTGTCGCGTGGTAGTAGAGCATCGCCAGATCCAGTTTCTTCTCCATTCATCTTCGTTTCTTCATCATTTTTCTTCAAAGTTTCTTTATCAGAGCGCGCGACCACATCAACTTGTTTTCTTCTCAAGTTTTCAGATCAAAGAGGTAAATCTTCGTTCAATTTTGCTAACAAATTCGTGCAGCTGAAGGAGCTCAGGAGAGGGTTTCGCCCGGAGATTCATTCCATTGATCACTTATGATTGACCGCTGATCTCCATCGACCGAAGCTGAAGGATCGTGCGGAGGGGTTCTCCAAGCTGATCTGAAGGAGTTCGAGCTCGATTGCGAGTCAGCACATCAAGAAGAAGCTGTTCGGTGGCAGCGTTCCAGCTTCTGACCGATCAGGTTGATCGGATAGAGAACACTCTGATCAGTCCCGTGACCGATTAGAGGAAGACCTAATCGGTCGGTTGACCGATCAGGAAGAGCAGAGCAGTTCACTTCACAGCAACCTGAGCAGGGGAGTTTTCCTTCATTGGTTTTCGAGCTAGGGGGTTCATAGCTCATCCTTTGTGTGACGGCAAGGGAAGACTCGATTAGAAACTGAATTGATGTTTAAGTTTAGACAATTTCGATTTCAAGCATTTACTTACTTCAATTGGTCTAGCTTGTTGCCTTCATTTCATGTCAAGTTCTTAAGCCAAGTTTTGTTTTAGCTTTTTTTTAATCTGCAATTACTTCCATGCAATTAGTTCTCTGCAATTTATTCCTTGCATTTAAGTTTAGCTCTTAAGTTTCAATGTCAATGCTTTGAATGTAATCGCTTAGTTTCTTTCAATAGGACTAGAGTAATTCTTGCAATTTCCTATTCATTCCATGCTTTAGATGAGTTCATTTTAGTCTATTTCATATTGTCATTTCCTTATCACCAAAACCCCCCATTTTATCTAGAAAACTCAAAACATCAAACGACAAATAATTTGTAAACTTGAGTTAAACATTCATTCAACTAGTCATTGGAAAAATACGACCTGAGGCCCCTATTCTACATTTAATCTTGCTAGCAAGGGTTTTCAGTTATAAATTCTAAATTTGAGTGCTCATCGTGACACTGGTATTGGGCTACCATCAAATTTTTGGCGCCGTTGCCGGGGAATAACTAGTTGAGTTTGTTTAATTTGAGCTTGTGTTTAATATTTATATTCTTTAATTCTGTTTTCATTTGCTTTATCTTTTTGTATACATTTGCTACCATTTTTGTTTGTTTTGTGGCCAGGACTGCAAGTGGGGATCTTGAGAGTTTGATAAGCTATTGAAAATTTTTCTACTCATTCAAGCAGTTCCATGGCAGAGTATCAGTATTATTAGAATTTTCAGCAACCATATTCTCAATTCCAGAATTTTCAACAAAATTTTTAACCATTCTTGCCTTATCAAGATTACCAGCAACCAAATTATCAATTTCAACCTCAACTTCAAAATTTTCAGCAAGGTTTTCAGCCAAGTTAGCCTTTTCAACAATTTCAGCAGCCTTATTCAAATTTTCAGCAAAACCAACCTTTCAATCTGCCACAATAGCAATTTCAACCACAATTTCAAAATTTTCAGCAAGGTTACAATTATAATCAGCAAAGTTTTCAACCAGTCAATCAGAATTTTCAACCTCCACAGTTTCAGCCCTCACCACAACAATTTCAACCTCAAAACCAGAATTTTCAGAGCTATAATTTTCAGCAGTTTCAACCAAGTTCCCAACCCAATTTTCAGCAATTCCAGCAGCCAAATCAACCATTTGATCAGCCCCAACCACCTTATTTTCAGAATTCATAGCCTAGTCATGATTTTGAGCAACCAAATGATGCATTTCAAGTTCAACAAGAGTCATATATCAACCAAGGAGATTTTGAGGATTCCAGTGAGCTGGAGGCTCAACAACAAAGACTTGGGGAAATTATGGAACAAATCATACAACAGAAAAGTTTACAACAACAAGAGTATGATTCTATGCTTCAAAACATTGAGAGACACCTGGGACACTTGGTTAGTGAAATGAATCAAATGCAAGCCCAGGGATTAAGCCAATCATCTTCTCAAGCTACTCAAAATTTTAAGGGGTATGATTATGCGATAACTTTGAGAAATGAAGAGGTTGTTTCAAGTTTAAACACTCCAAATGTCGATTTTTCTGAAAAATTTCCAGCAGCCTATTTCCCCACTCAACACAGCCCCAAAGTTGATTCTATATCAGTTCAAGGTGCCCCTAGTGCAAGCCTAAGACCTTCTTCAATTGATCTTGCAATTTTGGTGGAAGAAGAAGAAGAAATCAGCAAAATTAGGGCACTTACAGCAGCTATTCCTCCTGAAATTCCTATTCAGAGTTCACTTTCAAAATTTTCAGCTCAAAAGGAGAAATCCAAAGCCTCTTTACCATTTTCACAGCACCCCAGAGAGGATCCTCCTAGCATTAGCATGGATATTTCAGATGAGGGTGTTGAGGAAGATTTAATTGCTGATGAAGTTTCACTTGATATAGTGGGAGGAGATTTTAGCTCACAGGAGGCTGAGGAGACATTTGCTGTAGAGGAGACTGATTTGGAGGGTATTTCAGATTCACTTACAGTTACAGATGATTCTATAGGTGTAGGGGATTGCACTAAGCCCCAGGGATCACCTATACTGATTGAGATGCCTTCAGAGGATAGGTTTGAGAGTGTAGGGGATTGCACTGAGCCCCAGGGACCACCCATACCTACTGAGGAGTCATTGTCTACAGAGGCATTGGAGGAGATGGATAGAAAAGCTTGTGACAGCCTTGAATTCAAATCTGAAGCTCTACAAGACCCTTCTCATCTTTTATTTTGTGATGATATAGTTGATATTGGTCCTACTTTTTCTAATATGGTTGTTGCAGATATTACTGAGGAAGCATGCATTGGAGATGAATCTATAGGTGTAGGGGATTGCACTGAGCCCCAGGGACCACCATCATTGATTGATACATTAGGAGATTCAGCGGATAAGCCAGAAAGTGTAGGGACTTGTATGGTGGAAGCAAGAACCCAAGAATCACTTGTGTTCGTTGAATGTCCACCAGAACCTGAGCCTGAGATGGAGCCTGTACATGACCAGGAGAAGACCATAGTTACATCTACTCTTGTAGAACCTCCAGGTATTCTTCAACATGATCAGGTAAGTATTTCTCCTATTTCTTTAGAAAAATTCATTGAGGTACCTATTATTGGTTGCGATGAATCTCTTGATACATCTTATGCTGAAATTGATTGTGAAAAACTGATGGAGGCACCTAAAATTGATTTAGTTGAATGTGAAGCATGTTGTGATACATCTTATGCTGAAATTGATTGTGAAAACCCCATGGAGGCACCTAAAATTGATTTAGTTGAATGTGAAGCATGTTGTGATACATCTTATGTGGATAATAATTGTGAAAATTCCATAGAGGTACTTAGTATTGATTTTGTTGGTTGTGATACATTTTTTGATACATCTTGTGTAGATGCTATTCGTGAAAAACTCATGGAGATACCTACTATTGATTTTAGTGGTTATGATAAATTTCTTGATACATCTTTTGTAGAAACTCACTGAAAATTCTATAGAGGTACCTAGCGTTGATTTTATTGGTTGTGATGCATGTCTTGATACATCTTATTTAGAAATTGATTGTGAAAAATTCATGGAGGTACCTAGTGTTGATTTTATTGGTTCTGATGAATTACTTTATACATCCTATGCAGAAATTGATGGTGAAAAACTAATAGAGGTACCCAAAATTAATTTCATTGGTTGTGATGAATTCCTTGATACACTCTGTGTAGATACTAATTGTGATAAATTCATAGAAGTACCGAAAATTGATTTTATTGGATGTGACGCATATCTTGATTCATTTTATGTAGAGGTTGTTTATATTTCATTCCTTTCTTACCCTGCATGCGTGCGGAAGGTATTTTCTTTATAGGGCTTTGCAGGATTCCGTAGGCTTCTAGAATGGGTACTGAAACTTAACAGCCTACAACCTCTCGGAAGGACTTCTAAGGAGCATGCAATGGGAGGGGTCGAGTTCACTTTGACTTTTAATTATTTACCCCAAGAATGGATTCTGAACCTTAATCGTCTTCGACCCCCGGAATGTACTTATGCGAAGATAATAAGGGAGAATGCACACTATGAGATTGATCACATGAGGATAGTTCTCCCAAGATGGATGCTACGTGCTCTTTACCCAATTTGAAGGGGAGTTGTTTCTTCTTTACACTCTTATTTCATTGTAAATATCACTTTCATGTTTTCAAGTAGTAATTTTCCTTTTAAAATGAGTTCTTGCAAAGAAATATTTGGGTAGTGTAGAGAAAATAAAGATTCATTGTAGATACTATTTTATCCCTTTTGGCATTTTATTTCTTGCATGATTAGGAATAAATGTATCCATCTAGATTTTCTTATATCATTTTAGAGTCCCTTGAAAGCAAATTAAATTTGGTTGTCAAGACTTAGGATTTGAACCAATGGATGAAAATTCTTGGATGCTTGAGTACTTCTTAGCTATGGACTCTAGATTGATGACTTGAGATGAATTCTTTTTATCTAGTGAGGATTGGCCTGATATTTGTGATACACACATGTGATTGTACTCTAGAACTTGCTTAGGTTCTTTCAAAGCTATATTTCTATGATTGACCACATTTATAGAGGTGAATCACTTTGTTTCCTTTCTTATATCATTTTTGCAATTTTGTTTGTTTATCTACTTTGTATACCATTTTCCTTCCCTAATCATTCATGTTCATCATAGTATTTTCATTGGACTTGGGTGCCTTAATGTTTCTTGATGTTACTTTGCCCGAGACGGATAAAAGTTTAAGTGTGGGGGAGGATGCAAGCATTCTATCTTGTAGTGAGGTCAGTGTGAAGAGTTTGCCAATATACAAGTAAATTGTGCTAAGTCTAATTCCAAATGAAGCTTTGAGTTCTCCAATTCTATGTTATGCAGGAAGAGAAAAAAAACTGAAATGGAAGCTGTAAGTTTACAGAAAAAAATAGAATGTGGACAATTGAAGCAATTGGCAACCAACAAGCAAAGATGCGCCAATTTGAAGGAGTTTTGTATCAAGAATGAGTTGCAAGCATACCCATCAGCTCAGTTGCAAGAAAAAGGGAATTTTGTGTGATTTGAAAAGTGAAGCAAAAGGAAAAAAAGTTAGAGAGCAAAGACATATCTTTAAGTTCAAATTATGGATAAGAAACAAACTCCATTGGACCAAGTATAAAGTAGGAACAAAAGGATGATTTCATTCCATATTATCAAGTTGAAAAGTTTTGAAAGGCTACACATTTCAGATTGCGCAAGTTGGAGCTAGCCATTGAAAGGCATTGAAGAAAAAAAAACATAGCTGCAAAAACAGAGCAGCTGAAAAAAACAGAAGAAAGAAAAGAAAAGAAAAGAAAAGAAAAGAAAAAGGAAAAAAAATATGAAGTGGCAGGAGATGAGGTAGATTTCTGAGTTGAAAGATGAGAACAAGGAGTTAGAGGAATCTGAGATGGGGTACTGATTGAAAAGAAGAGAAGTTTCAGCAGAAGTCAGCTTCAAAATTCTGCAAACCAGCTTCTGTTGGAGGCCTGATCGGTCTCCAGACCGATCAGGAGCTATCCAGTCTGATCCCCAGTCCGATCAGGCAATGTCTGATCGGACCAGTGACCAATCAGAAGAATTGGCACAGAGTTCAGCACTGTTTCTTGAGGATTCTCACCCAAATTAGTTGATCCCCTTACTCCCCTTGGCTCAGAATTTATTAGAGGATACCAGAAGAGGGCAAAGTGCATTAGAAACATTTTTGGGTGTCCAAATCTTCCACTTTCTCTACTTTTTCCATATTTTCTTATTATGTCATATTACTTTCCATATTTCCTTACCATGTCATATTTCCTTATCAATTTCTTTATCATAATTCTTTAGTATCAACATTCATTACACTTCTATTTTTATCATTCCATATATTTCTTTACCTTGTTCAAATAAGCTTTTGTAGATGTGGATCCAAATCAAGAATGATAGTGGAGAGTAGATAATAAGCAAGCCTATGGTAGTGCAAGAACCATGGTTGTGTTGGAGAGAGCTCCACTTCCATCAAAAACTTAGAACTTAGGAAGAGAGCCACTTAAAATTTCCTTTAAAAGGTTTTTTGAGTTAATTCATCTCAATGAATCATGAAGGATGAAGTATGCTAAGTTGTTGATTTAAGGACAAGATACTAGTCCATTGAGTTTAGATTGTTGAGAATTGACAACCCTAGGTAATTTCCTTTCAATTGCTTCTAAATATGATTGAGAATAATCTAGGGGGATACATCTTAGTTTACTAGTAGCTTATGCGAGACGCCCAAGAGTAAGTGTGGGGGAGTTGATAATTACCATTTTGTTGATAAATTTAGGCTCTCAAATCCATATTTTGATCCACTTTTATATGCTTAAGTTTGCATTTACATTAAGTTTCATGTATTTCTTCTATTTTGGCTTTTAATTCAAATCTTTATATATTTGAGATATTTTGGCACTAAAATGTGAATCTAATTTTGTAGGCTTCAAATGAGCATGGACCTAGATCGGATTGGATCAAACTTGAGTCAGAATTGGATCCGGATCAAGGTGATCAAGCATCGGATTAATATGGGTCGTCCATTCAAGAGAATGGTTAGATCTAAGCCATCCGTCAACTTCTGGTCGATCCAAGCTCAAAATAGACTTAATCAAGTTCATGAATCAAGATCTGGAAATTTCATCCAAATCAGAAGCAATCTGACCATCGGATCAAGCTTAAAGGAGTTTCAACCATCCAAGCAAGAGAAGGGAAGATCTGGGCTATCCGCCACAGATCTGGTTGATCCGAGCTAAGGACAGGTAGATCAAGACCATTGATCAAGATCTGGGGAGTTTGGTTCAGATCGGAGAAGATTCGACCGTTGGATGAAGCCAGAACGATCTCAGCCGTTCAATTTCAAAAGGAATTAGTTTAATTGGGAATTCCCTCTGCTGGTCGCGTGGTTGTCGCGTGGTAGTAGAGCATCGCCAAATCCAGTTTCTTCTCCGTTCATCTCCGTTTCTTCATCGTTTTTCTTCAAAGTTTCTTTATTAGATCGCGTGCGACCACATCAACTTGTTTTCTTCTCAAGTTTTCAGATCAAGGAGGTAAATCTTCGTTCAGTTTTGCTAACAAATTTGTGCAGCTGAAGGAGCTCGAGAGAGGGTTTCGCCCAGAGAACCATTCCATTGATCACTTAAGATTGACCGCTGATCTCCATCGACCGAAGCTGAAGGATCGTGCGGAGGGGTTCTCCAAGCTGATCTGAAGGAGTTCGAGCTCGATTGCGAGTCAACACATCAAGAAGAAGCTGTTCGGAGGCAGTGTTCCAGCTTTTGACTGATCGGGTTGATCGGAAAGAGAACACTCTGATCGGTCCCGTGACCGATCAGAGGAAGACCTGATCGGTCGATTGACCGATCAGGAAGAGCAGAGCAGTTCACTTCACAGCAAACTGAGCAGGGGAGGTTTCCTTCATTGGTTTTCGAGCTAGGGGGTTCATAGCTCATCCTTTGTGTGACAGCAAAGGGAAGACTCGATTAGAAACTGAATTGATGTTTAAGTTTAGACAATTTCGATTTCAAGCATTTACTTGTTTCAATTGTTCTAGCTTGTTGCCTTCATTTCAAGTCAAGTTCTTTAGCCAAGTTTTGTTCTAGCTTTCTTTAATCTGCAATTACTTCCATGCAATTAGTTCTCTGTAATTTATTCCTTGCATTTAAGTTTAGCTCTTAAGTTTCAATGCCAATGCTTTGAATGTAATCGCTTAGTTTCTTTCAATAGGACTAGAGTAATTCTTGCAATTTCCTATTCATTCCATGCTTTAGATGAGTTCATTCTAGTCTATTTCATATTGTCATTTCCTTATCGCCAAAACCCCCCATTTTATCTAGAAAACCCAAAACATCAAACGACAAATAACTTGCAAGCTTGAGTTAAACATTCATTCAACTAGTCCTTGGAAAAATACGACCTGAGGCCCCTATTCTACATTTAATCTTGCTAGCAAGGATTTTCAGTTATAAATTCTAAATTTAAGTGCTCATCGTGACACTGGTATTGGGCTACCATCAAATTTTTTGACTTACTGTCCTGAGAATCTTTTTGTTCGGCTCCTTATGTATTATATGTCCTCCATATGAGGAACAAGAAAATGGTAGAGTCAGTGTTGTTCTCTGACTCAAGGAGCAAGGGCGTTGGCAAGCATCAACTCAGCCCAAGGTGCAAGGGACCCCGAGGGAGGCCCCTGGTGAAGCCGAGCGGGTCGGGATGCCCCAGCCGAGACCATCATCGACCCAACACCGCGAAGTTGTAGGGTGCATGCAGCTCTTGGTCGGGCATCCGCAGCACCCGAACCAAGCCCACTCACCTCGAGTATCCACAGCACCGTAAGGTAGTAGGGTTTAAGCCGCTCTTGGTAGGCATCCGCAACACCCGAACCAAGCTTACTCACCTCGGGCATCCACAGCACAGCGAGGTAGTAGGGTTTGAACAACTCTTGGTCGGGCATCCGCAGCACCTAGACCAAGCCTACTCACCTCGGGCATCTGCAACACCGCGAGGTAGCAGGGTTTTACAGCTCTTGGTCGGGCATTCGCAACACCCAGACTAAGCGTACTCACCTCGGGCATCCGCAGTACCGTGATGTAGTAGGGTTTTGCAGCTCTTGGTTGGGCCTCCGCAGCACCCAAACCAAGCCTACTCACCTCGGGCATCCACAACACTGCAAGGTAGTAGGGTTTTGCAGCTCTTAGTCGGGCATCCGCAACACCCAGACCAAGCCTATTCACCTCGGGCATCTGCAGCACCGCGAGGTAGTAGGATTTTGGCAGCTCTTGGTCGGGCATCCGCAACGCCCAGACCAAGCCTACTCACCTTGGGCATCCACAGCACCGCGAGGTAGTAGGGTTTAGGCAACTCTTGGTCGAGCATCCGCAGCACCGCGTGGTAGTAGGGTTTTGCAGCTCTTGGTCGGGCATCCACGACACCCAGACCAAGCCTACTCACCTCAGGCATCTGCAGCACCGCGAGGTAGTAGGGTTTTGGCAGCTCTTGGTCATGCATCCGCAGCACCCAGACCAAGCATACTCACCTCGGGCATCCGTAGCACAACGAGGTAGTAGGGTTTAGGTAGCTCTTGGACGGGCATCCGTATCACCCAGACCAAGCCTACTCACCTCGGGCATTCACAGTACCGCATGGTATTAGGGTTTTGGCAGCTCTTGGTCGGGCATCGACAACACCCAAACCAAGCCTACTCACCTCGGGCATTCGCAGCACCGCGGCGTAGCAGGGTTTTACAACTCTTGGTCCAGAATCCGCAGCACCCAGACCAAGCCTACTCACCTTGGGCGTCGATAGCACCGCGAGGTAGTAGGGTTTAGGCAGTTCTTGGTCGGGCATCCGCAACACCCAGACCAAGCCTACTCTCCTAGGGCATCCGCTGCACCGCGAGGTAGTAGGGTTTTGGCAGCTCTTGGTCGAGCATCCGCAGCACCCAGACCAAGCCTACTCACCTCGAGCATCTGCAGCACCGCGATGTAGTAGGGTTTTGACAGCTCTTGGTCGGGCATCCGCAGCACCCAGACCAAGCCTACTCACCTCGGGCATCCGCAGCATCGCGAGATAGTAGGGTTTTGGCAGCTCTTGGTCGGGCATCCGCAGCACTCAGACCAAGCCTACTCACCTCGGGCATCCGCAGCACTGTGAGGTAGTATGATTTTGGAAGGTCTTGGTCGGGCATCCTTAGCACCCAAATCAAGCCTACTCACCTTGGGCATCCGTAGCACCACGAGGTAGTAGGGTTTTAGCAGGCAAGTATTCGGCATTCTTCGAGTAATATTTCGTTTGCTTCGTTATTTATTGAACTGCAAGGTAGTGCCAATAAAAATACAAATTTTATGCAAACAACTCAACAACCTCAAGAACCAATACATAAAGAACAAGTGTCTTTATATAGGTCCACTAGAGAAAGGAGAAGTGCTATCTCAGATGATTGCATAATATTACTCCAAGAATATGAGAAAAATGATGGTATGGCGAAGGAAGATCAAGTCAACTTTTGTCAAGTCATGCAAGATTCAAACTCTCAAAAGTGAATTAAGGAAATAAATGAGGAGTATAAGTCAATGCAAGATAATAAAATTTGGAAACATATCCTATTATTAGATGGTGTGAAACCCATTGATTGTAAGTGGATTTTTAAAATCAAACTGGATTCACACAATAATGTAGAAAGGTATAAAGTATGTCTTTTAGCTAAAGGCTATACTCAAAAATATGAGATTGACTATAAGGATACCTTTTCTCCAGTTTCAACGAAGGACTCTTTTCGGACGATCATGACACTTGTTGCACGCTTTGATATGGAATTCCATCCAATGAATGTCAAGACTGATTTTCTCAATGGAGGCATTGAGGAAACAATCTATATGGAGCAACCAGAATACTTTGTATTGGGACATCCAAAGAGTATTTATAAACTTAAAAAATCCATATATAGGTTAAAGCAAGCTTCTTGTCAATGATACCACAAATTTCATCTAATAATCATCTCATTTGGTTTTAAGATGAATGTGGTAGATGATTGTGTGTATCATAAGTTCAGTGAGAGTATGCATATCTTCTTTTTTTTTATTTACAAGGGATATCCAGCCTTGCGCCCAACTAATCCGCTTGGCTGACCGACCCTGCCCCATAACCTTCAATGAGAGTCCCCACCGGTCAACGAGGGTAAATCGCGGGACGGAGACACGTGGCGACTTCACCACTGAGTATGCATATCTTCTTAGTTTTATTGTTGATGATATTTTGCTTGCCACAAACGATATATGTATGTTGTAGGATCGGGTCGACCGGCTAGAGGGGGGTGAATAGACGGTTAAAAAAAATAGAATAATTTGGCATTCGTCTTTAATAAAAACTTGGTTGCAACTTGGTCGTTGCTTCCAAGACGGTTAACGCTCAAACAGAAACTCCTTAAGGCGGAGAAGCATTTACAGTTGTAGCACAGAGAAAGCTTAGAGAGAAAGAGAGTTTACAACTTGATTGACTTGAATGAATAATCTTACCTCTAAATCTCTAAGCCTATTTATAGTACAGGATGGATAAACTTTAATTAAAAATAAATAAATATTTATCCTTTTCCAACGTTTATCTTTCGCAGCTTGACTTTTGAACGTTGCTTCTTTTGACCATCCGAACGTTTTAATTGATAGCTGAACGTTGCCATCCATTTCCGTTTGAATCGGCTAAGCTTCCGATTAAATCAACTGTAGCCATTCAAAGCCATGCACTTTCGTTTGAATCCGATTGCTTGCCTCCACTTGTAAGAAGCACAAATAAAATAGCTTTAATTAAAAGAACGTTCAAAGCTTTAATAAAACAAAATCAAAAGAACGTTAAATTGAAACTTTAATAATAAAGTTTCAATTTTCAAATAATTGAAACGTTCAAAGCTTTAATTAAAATAATTAAAATTTTAATATAATTAAAATTTTATTATTTTAATAGTAAGTTAAATGTTGACTTGATAAAAGTCAACTTAGTTGACTTTTTGTCAAACCGTCGATTGGGTGATTTCCGGCCAACCGGAGTTAGGTTCACCCGAACCCGACTCTGGCCTTTTGCCCCTCGAACGTGCTTCCGCCAGGCTTCTCGTCTCTCGGACGTCGCGCACGTCCTTCTCGTTCCACCGGCTTACTCTTCCGCAGCTTCCGCGTCCCTCGGATTGCACCGAGCCCGTCGGCTCACTTTCCCGCGCAATCCTTCTCGTCCGCCACGTCTTACGCTCGATTTCCTCCGTCCCTAAGCTCCTGCACACTTAGCAAAGGGATTAAAACCAACAGGACCTAACCTAACTTGGTTGATCACATCAAAACCAACCGGGGCAACAACAATCTCCCCCTTTTTGATGTGCATCAATCCAAGTTCAATTAGGGTTAAACCAAAAAATAAGTAATTTAGTAAAACTAAATTAAGCAGTTAAGCATGGAAAAAAAATATTGAAATCAATAACCACAACCTCCCCCTAAACTTAAGCTACTCTCCCCCTTTGATCACAGCAAAAATGGGGCACAAAAAATAGGGAAAGGAAAAAAATATGATTAGATCTCAAGTTTAATTTACTATGTGGAGATCTAAAAAAAAATCGATTCTTGCAGAATAAATTAATTTTCTATTTTGAAAGTTAAAAGTTTACTTTTCAAATGAAAAATAATAGAAATTCAAAATCTATCAAAAAAATTTCCAAAATTTCACTGTAAACAAATAAGATACTCTTGTATCAAGTAAAAATAGAAATTGAATTTTGTAAGAAAGTCTAGGTGAAAAAAAAATTTCAAAAGAACCTTAATCATAAAATGTGTTAATCTATTTCTAATTTTGCAAGAAAAATTATGCAGTAATAGAAAACTAATTCAAAATTGATTTTGGTATCCAAAATAGATTTCTATCGACAGGATTAACTAAAAATTTGGATGGAATGTAATTCTTTGGCACCTTTTTAAATTGGCCTTTATGGTTTTTAAAATACCAATTCAACTTTTCAGGATAACTATTTTTCTTGTGTCGCAAACAGACAATATCACATTCTAATTTCTCAACTAAATTTTTCAGATCAATATTTTCATTTTTTAATTTAGAATTTTCTTTTTCTAATATGCAATTAGATTTGAGCAAGGCTTTAACACCAGCATACAATTGATCATGAGGAAGAAAACAAACCTCACTTACCATATCGCTTTCGAAAAGCGAGGTTCCTTCTTCGTTGTCGCTTTCTGATGTCGCTCCCCCTTCAACACTGCTCCCCTCTTGATGACTTGCCATCAGCGCAAGTCCCGCGTACTCTTGAACTTCTGATTCGTCCGACGAGGTCTCATTCCAGGTGGCCTTCAATGCCTTCTTTTTCTTTGGCTGGTTTTTGATTTTGGGACACTGATCTTTTAGGTGTCCCTCCTCGTTGCAGTTGTAGCATCGGATAGTTCGTTTCTTCGGAGACCGCCTTTTCTTCTGCATTCTCGAAAAGTTATTAGCTTTAAAAAAACTTTTAAACGAACTTACTATTTGCGTTGTCTCGTCATCCGTCGAGGATTCTGACTCCTTCTCCGTTCTCCTTGTGTTTAGGGCCAGATTCTTCGTCTTTCTAGATCCTGCCCACCGAGATTCGTGTAATTCGAAAATGGAAAACATTTCATCTAATGTACTTACCTCTAAATCTTTGGAGATGTAATAAGCGTCAACGATTGAGCTCCACTCCTGGGTCCTTGGGAAGGCGTTGAGGGCGTATCGAATGGAGTCGCGATTACTTACCGATTCGCCGAGTTGGGTGAGTCCGGAGATTAGCTCCTTTATTTTGGCATGAAGTTCAGCCACTGTTTCTCCTTCCTTCATTTGCAGGTTTATCAGCTGGTTTCGGAGGAGATCCTTTCTTGCTGATTTGGCTTCAGAGGTACCCTCATGAAGTTCTAGGAACTTCTCCCATAATTCTTTTGCGGAGTGGTAGTTGCCAATCCGGTTTACCTCTTGAGTAGGCAAGACTGTTAGGAGGTGGAACTCAACCTTACCATTGGCAACAGATTCCGACTGCTCCTTCTTATTCCACAAGCTTTCTTCTTTTTCATCCTTCGCATCTTTAGGAACTGCAAAATCATATTTTATTGATAAAAGAATATCAAAATCTGTACGAAAAAATACCTCCATTTTTTTCTTCCAGACGGTGAAATCCCCTTCAAATTTAGGTGGATGAATATGCGCGCCGGCCATCGTCTTGTTGCTTTCTCAGGCGATTAGTCCTTCAAAAGCGAACCCGCTCTGATACCACTTGTAGGATCGGGTCGACCGGCTAGAGGGGGTGAATAGACGGTTAAAAAAAATAGAATAATTTGGCACTCGTCTTTAATAAAAACTTGGTTGCAACTTGGTCGTTGCTTCCAAGACGGTTAACGCTCAAACAGAAACTCCTTAAGGCGGAGAAGCCTTTACAGTTGTAGCACAGAGAAAGCTTAGAGAGAAAGAGAGTTTACAACTTGATTGACTTGAATGAATAATCTTACCTCTAAATCTCTAAGCCTATTTATAGTACAGGATGGATAAACTTTAATTAAAAATAAATAAATATTTATCCTTTTCCAACGTTTATCTTTTCCAACGTTTATCTTTCGCAGCTTGACTTTTGAACGTTGCTTCTTTTGACCATCCGAACGTTTTAATTGATAGCTGAACGTTGCCATCCATTTCCATTTGAATCGGCTAAGCTTCCGATTAAATCAACTGTAGTCATTCAAAGCCATGCACTTCCGTTTGAATCTGATTGCTTGCCTCCACTTGTAAGAAGCACAAATAAAACAACTTTAATTAAAAGAACGTTCAAAGCTTTAATAAAACAAAATCAAAAGAACGTTAAATTGAAACTTTAATAATAAAGTTTCAATTTTCAAATAATTGAAACGTTCAAAGCTTTAATTAAAATAATTAAAATTTTAATATAATTAAAATTTTATTATTTTAATAGTAAGTTAAATGTTGACTTGATAAAAGTCAACTTAGTTGACTTTTTGTCAAACCGTCGATTGGGTGATTTCCGGCCAACCGGAGTTAGGTTCACCCGAACCCGACTCTGGCCTTTTGCCCCTCGAACGTGCTTCCGCCAGGCTTCTCGTCTCTCGGACGTCGCGCACGTCCTTCTCGTTCCACCGGCGTACTCTTCCGCAGCTTCCGCGTCCCTCGGATTGCACCGAGCCCGTCGGCTCGCTTTCCCGCGCAATCCTTCTCGTCCGCCACATCTTACGCTCGACTTCCTCCGTCCCTAAGCTCCTGCACACTTAGCAGAGGGATTAAAACCAACAGGACCTAACCTAACTTGGTTGATCACATCAAAACCAACCGGGGCACCAACATATGTTAAATGATACCAAAAGATTTTTATCTAGATATTTTGAGATGAAAGATCTTGGTAACACATCTTTTGTATTAGGAATCCAAATACATCGATATTTTTCTCAAGGAATTCTTCGATTATCCAAAAAAACTATATAGATAAAGTGTTTAAAAGATTTGACATGTAAGATTGCAAACCACCAAACACTCCAGTTGCTAAAGGAGATAACTTTAGTCTTAAATAGTGCCCTAAAAGAAGCCTCGAGACTTAAGAAATGCAAAAGATTCCCTATGTTTTAGTAGTAGGAACTCTTATGTATGCTCAAGTTTATACGCATCTAGATAGTATGCACATTGTTGGAGTGTTGGGTAGATATTTAAGCAATCCAGGAATGGATCATTAGAAAGCAACAAAGTGGGTAATGAGATATTTAAAGAGAACTAGTAATTACATGCTCACATATAAAGAGGGCAAATATTCTTGAGATCATGGGATATTTTGACTCTGATTTTGTGGGATGCCAAGATAGTAAGAAATCCACTTCAGGTTATGTTTTACCATTAGTTGGTGGAGATATTTCTTGGAGAAGTGCCAAACGGCACTGACGACTTCTTCCACCATGACAGCAGAGTTTATAGCATGTTATGAGACATCTAATCATGGAATATAATTGAAATTTTCATATATGTGATGCGTATTGTGAGAAGGGTTGAGAAACCACTAAAATTATTGTGTGACAATTGATCAGTGTATTATATTCTAACAACAATAGGAACTCAACAAAATAGAAGCACATCGATATCAAGTTCCTTGTTGTAAAAGAAAGAGTACAAAGTGGATAAATTTCGATGAACACATATGTACAAACTCCATGATAACAGATCCTTTTACAAAGGGTCTACTGGCCATTGTCTTCTATAAGTATACCATTCATATGAGTGTTACTCAGTTTGGTAAAATCTAGATCTAGAGAGAGTTTGTATTATATATATTTTCTATATATGTTTGGTTATGTCTCCAAACTTATGTATTTAGAGATTTTCTGATCAAATATAAAGTTCAATATTTACTTCATTACACTTTGTGTAACTTAATGTTTTGATCTCACTTTGGTTAAGGTGGACCAGTAGAAAATTGACATAAATAGACCACCTCAGACTATAAATTCAACAAAGACTACATTGATCTTATGTCTATATAATTAATGAGCGAGATTGTTAAAGAAGTCCTATGGTTATGATGACAAAAATTTTGAGCTCATTAAGATTAACACATTTATAAGTTTACACATATAACCCAGTAAGAGATTATTAGAATTTTGGAGTCATAATTATAATTATAAACATTTATGTCATCAATTAGATAAGTCATAAATTAATATGATCTTATTTTGGAAGTAAGGAATTTGACTTAAGACCTTAATTGTTATGAATATAATAATGTGGATACCATATACAATTTTAAATTTGTTGAGGGGCTAAATTAGAAATAAGAAATTTTGGATTCTATAAATAAGGATTATGGTCCTAGTTTATAGAGCGATCTTTTTTATTTTGTTTCTCATCGACAAAATTCTTGGAAACTAAGAAAGTCTACAAATTGAATATCATTCCCAGGATCGACTGTGAATTATGGATTTCAGTATGCTTTTACATTTTTATTCATTATATTTATGATTTTTAAGAATTAAATAGGATTTAGGATTTTGAATTGAGATTTTCTCGACTTATTTTTCTATAAAAAGCACTAAGCTTGCTAACCATGTATTTAAGGCAAGATGTTAGAAACATATCATTCTCGCTTAACCATGAATTTAAGGAAAGATGTTAGAAACATGTCATTCTCGCTTCACCATGTACTTAAGGAAAGATGTTAGAAACATGTCAATTTGCTTAACTACGAATTGTTCAGTTCGGTACACGTGTTTTGTTTAATGACCAGTGTTTCCAAAATTCGAATTCTCTTTTCTTTTTTTTCCCCTAATTAAATCTAACGACATTGCGTTTTAGGAAGCTATCCATCATGGATAGAATCCCAATTAATTGCTTTGAAATTTTGACAGCTGTAAGTCTCCATAAATTCCATAGTTACTGGAGGTTTCCTTAAAACCACTGGGAATCCTTCCCCTCCTATAATTAGCACTCAATTGGGAACAAGAAATTCCAGGAAGACGACGAAGCAGCGCCGCCAACCATGATCTCCGGATGCCGCTCGTCCCTCCACTGCGTCGACGCTCAGGAGCCCTTGAAGGCCATCCATCGGGTGCCATACAAGTGGCCGGACTCCGACATCGCCTTCGTCAAGTCTGTATCGGTGGCACAGGGCAGAGGAGCTCGGTCGCCCGACGTCGTCGACGGCTACTCGTGCCGGCAGCTGTACCTGCGGAGCTACACCTTCACGAAGAAGGATACAGTGCCGCAGAATACGCGTCGGGGCGTCCGGAGGCTCCAGGACAGCGCCGCCGTTTCGCCGATCTTCTCCACCTCCCGGAGCGCCGACGGCCGTCACGAGAGATGGAGAAGAACAATAAGGGGCGCAAGAAGCTGAGCACGGCGGTTCGCTCCTTCCTACTCTTCTGCGGCACGAAGATCGAAGCGGCGGATTGAGCTAGGTTGATGGCGATCGATAGTCGATCGTGGACTTAACTGGGAATTAAATTGTCTTAGTTTTCTTGTAATTTGAAGAGAATATCGGGAGGTGCAAATTATACGAATTCGCAGGAGGATACTCCAGATTCGTGATCTTCTTCAGTCCTTTAGTTGTGAGTTATATGTTGATTCTTACGCCTAAATTGACTCTATATATCACTCAAGATTTCGAGGACTTCTTTTACATTGTAACATTTGGTTTTTTGCTACTTTAGATGTTTCTCAATCTAGTGAGAGAGGGAAGCACAGGAAGCGATTAAAGAGTTGAAAATGTAGTTCCAACAAATTTGAAGTGTATTATGAGACTATTGAGTAGCCTTTAGAACAAAATGTTTTTTAAATTTGTAAATAAAAAGCATTCCCACCTTTCCTCTCCTCGTCAGCATCATCGATGTGCATAAACAATAGGTTTGATGATCGGGTTTGAATACCAATTCAATAGACATGGAGAATATTAGGTGGCATGTTGAATCCAACTTATTCTTTATGGTATTTTATCAAAAGAACTTGTGTGAGAATTCATATTTAAAAAAAAAACGTCCTATAATTTGTTATTTACTAACAATCCATATAAAATCAGCTCATTCCTCTTATTCTCTTCCTGCCAATAATTACTTTTCGTAGTTCATTTTTCGAGATATCCGAACCACCTTTTCATAATTTAATTTTAAAATAATAAATTACTTTTCGAATGTATATATTTTCACATTCTCTCACCCTGTATATCTCTTCCTGACTTGTACAACTCGACTCATTTCGAATCTTTTAATATATTTTGCTAGAATTTTAAAAAGATTAAGAAATAATTAAAAATTATCCTATAAATAATCTTTCAAACTCGCTTTTGTCTGAAATAAATTTATTTCAAACCCTCTTTGGCCTGAAATAAGGATGTAAATAGAAAATATCAAAAAAATATAAACAAAATAAAATAAGGAAAGATATATAAAATATAAACAAATAAATAGAGTTCGTAGAATTGTATATATTATAAATATATAAATAGAAATTAAATAAAATTTATATGTGTAAATTAAGATAGATTAGATATCATCAAAAAAAAATAATTAAAAATCGATTATATTTCATTTCATATTATGATTGATTTAGACTTGCGTTGGAGTTTCCTTTGTATTCGGACATTCCAATTAACTTTATTTCTGCTAAAAGACATTAACGGTTTGAAATGTTTAAACTTAATTTCTATTTATCATTCTTATTGATATAAACTACGTAGTTGTGTATTTATTTTCTAGTTTTGATGGCTGAGCCATCTTATGTGATGAGAGTTATATATTATTTGTCTCAACTTGTCCGCCGTACATGGGAGATGCTGCCCGATTTTCAAGTAAGCATGTGTCTCTGGGGGCGTGACAATATATAATTCTATGAACTCTATTTCTTTTTTATATTTTATATATCTTTTCTTATTTTATTTTATTTATATTTTATGACATTTTACATTTTCTATTTATATCATTATTTCAAACCAAAGAGAGATCGCAAAAAATTCATTTCAAGCTAAAGAGGGCTTGAAAGATTATTTATAAGATAATTTTTTAATTAGTTCTTAATCTTTTCACAATCACACAATCTTTTAATTATTTATAAGATAATATTTTTTATCTCTTTATATATTTCCTTTATCTTTCTCTCTTTTATATTTATTATTTTATTATTTATACATATTTTATATTTTTTTACTTATATTATTTATTTTATTTTATTTTTATTCTTATTATATCTTTATTTGAATCTCTATTTTTTATATTTTACTCTATTTATTTACTTTATCTTTTTTTTAAAAATTTTATATTTGAAGCTAGTCTCTAACCTAGCTTTAGATCATGGAAAAACTAACAAATGGTTTAGAGCTTGATATATCAAAACTATTATATTTTATATATTTTTATTTTTTTATATATTTTTTTATATTTTCACGTCCTAAGAGGCCTTTGAAATAAAAATATTTCACTCTCAAAAAGAGCCTAAAATATGAAAAATTTTAGGCCATCATTGGGCCTTTATTTCAGCTCCTCTTTGGACCTGAAATGAAGTATTATCGATTTTTAATAATTTTTTTGGTTAAATCTAATTTATCTTATTTTACACATATAAATTTTATTTTAATTTCTATTTTATATTTTTTTAATATATACAATTCTACAAACTCTATTTTTTTATATATTTTATATATCTTTCTTTATTTATTTTGTTTATAAAAAAATAGATTAGAAATAGAGTGTATAAAATTGTATATATTAGAAATATATAAAATAAAATTTATATGTGTAAATTAAGATAGATTAGATATTATCGGAAAAATTATTAAAAATCGATTAGTTTTCAATTCAGGCCATTCATTTTTGGCCCTCTTTGGGCCTGAAATGAGGCCTGAAAATTTTTATTTCGGACCCTCTTTAGGACTTAAATATTTTTATTTCAGTAGCCCTTTCCGGACATGAAAATGTAAAATATAAAAGAAAAATATAAACAGAATAAAAATAAGAAAAGATATATAAAATATAATAGTTGTGATATATCAGTCCCTATATTAGTTTTTCTAAGATCTGAAGCTAGGTTAGACACTAGCTTCAGTTATATAATTTTAAAAAAGGATAAATTAAAATAAATAAAGTAAAATATAAAAAAATAGAGATTTAAATAAAGATATAATAAGAATAGCTAATAAAAAATAAATAATATTAGTAAAAAATATATAATATTAATAAATAATAAAATAATAAATATAAAAGAGAGAATGATAAAGTAAATATATAAAGAGATAAAAAATTAAAGATATAAATATAAAATATAGAAATACATAAAGAATAAAAAATAATGAAAGAATAAAATATAAAGAAATAAATAGAGTTTATGGATTAAAAATATAAGAAATAAATATAATAGAAATTAAAATAAAATATAAATGTGAAAACAATTAGGATAGATAATAAGATATAAAGATAAAAAATAAAGATATAAAGATGACAGATAAAAAAAGGCAGTCTAAATATGATACAACCTCTACCTGATGCATTATTCAATGTCAAGCGGCACGACATAAGAAGATAATTGCTAATGGTTAGGATTAAGTATTAACATCATAATTATATTCTTCTACCTCAACCCTACCTAGTGATATAAAGTATTGAGAAATTGAAATATCCTAAGTCCATCAGTGGATTTTGGTGAAAACTCACTGATGAACCTAGAAAAGTCCGATTGCAACAATTTCAAATATTATGAGTTTATGGTGTTGCGAAGACTCGTATTGTGTTATCCAATGCGTATTTAGGGGTTTTTCAGATATTCTTAAATAGTACGATATGTGTAAGCTTGTTTAAAGGTAAATTAAATTATGTTAACTTTTTTCACATTTATATTTTATTTTATTTTTCATTATATTTATTTCTTATATTTTTAATCTATAAACTCTATTTATTTATTTATATTTTATACTTTCTTTATTTTTTATTCTTTATGTATTTCTATTTTTTATATTTAAAATTTTATTTTTTTCTCTTTATATATTTGATTTATTTTTCCCTCTTTTATATTTAAGATTTATTATTTATTCATATTATATATTTTTTACTTATATTATTTATTTTACTTTAATCTTTATTCTTATTATATCTTTATTTAAATCTCTATTTTTATATATTTTACTTTATTATTTTTAATTTTATATCTGAAACTAGTGTGTAACCTAGTTTCAGATTTTGAAAAAACTAATAGAGGGTCTGATATATCAAAACTATTATATTTTATATATCTTTTCTTATTTTTATTTTGTTTATATTATTTTACATTTTATATTTTCACGTCCAAAGAGAGCCCCTGAAATAAAAATATTTTAGTCCCAAAGAGAATCTGAGATGAAATATTTCAAGCCCTCTTTGGGCTTGAAATGAAAATTTTCAGTCTATATTTGGATCTGAAATGAAATATAATCGATTTTTAATAATTTTTTGAATTATATCTAATTTATCTTAATTTAAATATATAAATTTTATTTTAATTCTATTTTATATATTTATAATATATAGAATTCTACTTATTCTATTTTTTTATATTATATATATATTTTTTATTTTCATTTGTTTATATCTTTTTGATAGTTTTTAATTTTTATTTATATCTTTATTTCAGAAAAAAGGATTAAAATAAATTTATTTTATGCCAAAGAGAACTTGAATGATTATTTATAAGATAATCTTTTAATTATTTTTTAATATTTTCATAATCATAGTAAAATATAATAAAAGGTTCGGGATGTGTTGAATTGTATAAGACATGAAGAGATATATATAGTGAGAGAAGATAAAAATATTTATATCTGAATCATAATTTATTATTTTAAAATCAAATTATGAAAAAACGATTCAGATATCTAGAAAAATAAAATACAAAAAGGAATTATTGACACCTTTTGATATAGAACAAATCATAGAATACTTTTTAGTAAATATAAATTCTCACATATAACTTTTCATAAAATGTGGTATTCTTTAAAAATTAAAATGACCCACTAATTTAACCGGTTTATTTTTGATTCGCCCGACCGGCTCGCATTGAGAACAGAGTCATCGGAACCGGAGGACTGAGAGAAAAGTCGCCCGAGCCGATCCCACGTCTCGTCCGGCGAGAGCTGCGGCCCAACCGCCGCGTCCCGCCACCGGTTTGCAGAACCCTTGTAAGCGGGCACTACCATGTCCCGCACCGTCGCTCTGATATCCTCCTTCATACCGGGGTCCGCCACCACCCAGGGGCCAGGTACGAAAGTGCCTCGTCGTCGAGGGCCGCAGAAAACGTCCGCATCCGCTCCTTCGCATCCGCGGCTGCCGACGATTCCTTCACGGCAGAGTTGATGCGACGCGGCTTCACGCCATCCGCTCGTATCCGGCCAAGTACTGCCGGACCTTCGCCGCGTGTTGCGCCGCCCGCTGCTCCCCCATCAGCCCGCAAGATCGCATTCTATTCACTGCGTAGTGGAGGTTGTTCGCCAGGAATAGATTCAAAAGGGCAGCGTCACGGTATAAATTAGCCTTTCGCTTGAGATGACTGAGAAACGCTTCGAACAACTCGTCAAGCCGTGCCGCGAATCCCGTGGCGGAGATGGATACCGATGATGGCGTGTCAGAGGCAGCGGACTGCGGGGACGATGGCTGCCATTCGGCAAAGATCTCCAAGACGGAGAGATGGTAGTCGGACAGCCTAGTGAGGTAGCTCATGACGTAGCGCGTCATCGGGTCAACTCCGCCGCAGGGAACGAGCGACCGCAAGGGCTCTCTTAGTATCGTTGACTCTAAATCGGAGAAGGCACCGCGCGCAGCCTCGGCGAGCTTAGCGAACGAGGCGAGGGCCTGTGTTCGTACGGAAGATGTGGACTCAAAGGAGAAGACGATTTCGACCTCCGGCCAAACTTCACCAATGGCGTCGTACATGTCCAGAAGCCGGAAGAACTTCTCAGGCGACCATTTTGATTTGGCCACCCATTCCGGAAATGCAAAGAACTGAAGGGCCGCATCGCCGGCGACGCTGGAGAAGACGGCCTCTCGGGCAATGTTTGAGTTGGAGAAGACGTGGTCGACGAGAACGCGCTCGCGATGAAACAGAGTACGCACCGCGACACGGCAAGCGCGGAGCCATGATCGGATATTTAGTTCGAGCACAGCCCAGTCCTTCTTCTTGATTTGGGGCGAGCTGATAGACCTGTCGAAACCGAGCCGATAAAGATCCTCGTCCACAACGGACTTGCGGAGGGTCCTGTAGATTCTCACGCACTCGAAGCCGTACCCTGCAAATACCATGGTATCTGCGATGGCCCGGAGGTCGGTCATGACGACCGCAGCGGCGCGTTCGATCTCGGCGATGGACTCCCTGGCCGCGAGCGCGTGGCTCTGATCAGGCGAGGCACTTTCATCCCAGAGGTCGGATCCGTGGTCGTCGGAGACGCTGGAACGGGAAGAGCGGACGGATCGAGACTCCGGATCCATGAGGTCGCTGTTGGCGACGAGCATCTGGTAGAATTCCTTCTCGAGCCGGCGCATCGCTGCTTGCATCAGCGTCTGCGCACGGACGAGGCAGGGGTGGGTGAGGCGGGAGGGCTCCCCGGCCGCTGCGACGAAATCAAGCATGCCCCGCTGCAAGTCGCAGACTCGTGCCAAAAAGCGTCGCGCCTCGAGGCGGTCCTCGTGGAAGAGGGAGGTGACATTGGCATAGGCGGAAGAGTCCGGATCCCATTTGACCACAACCACCTCAGCTCGCGCCACCGTCTCCGCCAGTTTCGAACCTTCCGACGACGACGAAGACGGAGTATCATCTACACGACGGCGGTGGCTGAAGTACTTACACGGCAAGACACGCCAGAAGCCTTTCCTCGACATTGCTCCAACTGGCTGCACAGCAAGCTCGTTCGCAGAGGAGTAGAGATGCCGTAGAATTTGCTCCGGAAGCGTTCGGGATCGCAGTCCTAGCTTGCTAATTTGATACGGGAGAGATTCCGATATATTTATAGGGATCGAGCTTGGGGCAAGGAAAGAGTGGAGCTTACGTATGGTCTTATGTCACGAGCTTGTTTCTGACGCAGTGAGGGATGTGTGTGGTGGTTGACTTATGCGGTTGCTCCTCGCGCAAGCAACTATTTTTCCCGTGCGGTCTCTGAAACGGTCCGCAGAGAATGGCGATGCTATTATAGGATCAGTTTTTTTTACCAAAGCACCCGTTTGAGAATTGATATTTATAAAAAGTATACTATGATTTCATTTTTATTAAAAGAAACATCCATTTTAGTAAATTTCTTTTTATATCCCTCCCATCAAGTATTATCTATCTCATTCTTTTTCTCTTTCTCAGTAATGAATCCCGAGACATCTGAACCTATATTTTCAGATTTTTCATTTTAGAATAATATATTATGGGAATCGACTAAAAAACTTAAGGTAAAGAAAGAAAAAATATTTCAGTTAAAAAAATATCTCTTCCAACGTTATTTCAAAAATATAAAGAGATGATTTTTTATATTTGATTAATATAAATTAATATATTAAATAATATTTAATAAATATATTAATATATAAAAAATCTATTAAAATACGTGATTTCATATTCAAACGTAGGACCTGAAGTCGCCGTAAGAGGGCCTGAAGTCATTTGACTTCAGGTCCTGCGTGGGTCAGAAGTCAGATCTGTGTGCATTCAAAAATTTTTTCATTTTAAAATTATTTTTTATAATATTTAATCATGATTTATTAAATTAATTATTTATAGCGTAATTTTTTATGTTGTAAATTTCTAATAATTATAAATTATGTTGCAATAGGAATTTTTTGGGTCTATAAGTGGGTTTTCACCAAAACCCACTAATGGACCTAAGATATTTAGATTTCTCAAAATCCAATATTAATAGTTAGAGTTGAGCTAGGAGATGATATTTTTGGTGTCCAAACTTCTAATGATTATAAATTATGTTGCAATAGAAGTTTTTTAGATCTATAAGTGGGTTTTCACCAAAACCCACGTATGAACTTAGGATATTTAGATTTCTCAAAACTCAATACTAATAGTTAGATTTGAGCTAGGAGATGGTATTTTTAGTGTCCAAACATCTAATAATTATAAATTATGTTGTAATAAGAGTTTTCTAGGATGAGTAAGTGGGTTTCGATGAAGAGATGATTTTTTATATTTGATTAATATAAATTAACATATTAAATAATATTTAATAAATATATTAATATATAAAAAATTTATCAAAACACATGATTTCAGATTCAAACGTAGGACCTGAAGTTACCCTAGGAGGGCCTGATGTCATTTGACTTCAGGTCATACGTGCACTCAAATTTTTTTTATTTTAAAAATATTTTTTATAATATTTAATCATGATTAAATAAATTAATTATTTATAGGATAATCTTTTATATAATTCAAATGACTTCAAACTTACGATATTTGAATTTCTTATTAATACTTGATAATTATTTCAATAAAATGAAAAATTCATCTGAGAATATCTTAATACTTGATAATTATTTCAATAAAATGAAAAATTCATCTGAGAATATCTTAATACTTGATAATTATTTCAATAAAATGAGAAATTCATCTGAGAATTATATAAAAGATTACTTTATAAATAATTAATTTAATAAATCATGATTAAATATTATAAAAAATATTTTTAAAATGAAAAAAATTTTGAATGCACGCGTGTCCCTGAAGTCATTTGACTTCAGGCCCTCCTAAGGTGACTTCAGGCCTTGCGTTTGAATCTAAAATCACGTGTTTTGATAGATTTTTTTATATATTAATATATTTATTAAATATTATTTAATATATTAATTTATATTAATCAAATATAAAAAATTATCTCTTCACCGAAACCCACTAATTTATCCTAGAAAACTCCTATTGCAACATAATTTATAATCATTAGAAGTTTGGACACCAAAAATACCATCTCGTAGCTCAAATCTAACTATTGATATTGAGTTTTGAGAAATCCAAATATTCTAATTCCATCAGTGGGTTTTGGCAAAAAACCTACTTATAGACTTAAAAACTCCTATTGTAACATAATTTATAATCATTAGAAGTTTAGACACAAAAAATACTATCTCCTAGCTCATCTCTAGCTATTGATATTGGATTTTGAGAAATCTAAATATCCTAAGTCCATCAGTGGGTTTTGGTGAAAACCCACTGATAAACCTAAAAAACTCCTATTGCAACATAATTTATAATTATTAGAAGTTTGGACACCAAAAATACCATCTCCTAGCTCAACTCTAACTATTGATATTTGGGGTTGTGAAATCCAAATATCCTAGGTCTACCAGTGGGTTTTGGTGAAAACCCACTAATAGACTTAAAAAACTCATATTGCAACATAATTTATAATCATTAGAAGTTTACAACATAAAAAATTACCCTATAAATAATTAATTTAATAAATCATGATTAAATATTATAACAAAATATTTTTAAAATAAAATTTTTTTGAATGCACGTAGGGCCTGAGCCATCTGACTTCAGTCCCACGCAGGGCCTGAAGTCAAATAACTTCAGGCCCTCCTAAGATGACTTCAGGCCCTGCGTTTGAATCTGAAATCACATGTTTTGATAGGTTTTTTTATATATTAATATAATTATTAAATATAATTTAATATATTAATTTATATTAATTAAATATAAAAAAATCATTTCTTTATATTTTTGAAAATCACGTTGGAAGAGATATTTATTTTAACTGAAATATTTACATTTTTTAGCCGATTCCCGTAATATATTATTTTAAAATGAAAAGCCTGAAAAAGCAGGTTTAGATATCGCGAGATTCATTACTGAGAACGAAAAAGAGAAAAAGAAAAAGAAAGACAATACTTGACAGAAAGAATATATAAACCAATTTTCAGATCCGTCTTTTGATAAAAAAACCGTCATAGGATGGGTCAAGTCTTCCTATCTTACCCACTAACTTTCGAATCTTCCTAACTTTCCGGCGGTTAGTAGTAAAGCTTGAGTCCCAGTATCAATAATTATACTCTTAATAGGTTGAAGATGCTATTAGTTTTTAAAATTTTGAGTCATAGTAATAAACAATGGAAGCTCAATATTAAATTGGCGATGTGAATATATCATGATTATTCAATTATACATATACCCTTTTAAATAGTTGAGACCGTGTCTTTTCGAGTAGTTCTAGATATATCTTTAGTTGAATACACCTGCACCTTTGATTATCTATCCATCCTTTAACTATACATCTCTTTTAATTTAGATGATTAATACATAGATATTATCATCTTAAAATTTAAGTTAACATTTGATAAAGCTAATATATCCGTCCTCCCGACTCACTAGCCATAGCATCCGGGATAGTAACCTTCGTGATTTATCTCCTCCGTATTAACCCTGAGACAATTAACAGAGATACTAGAGACGAACGAATCACCCCTACTTTAGTCTAGGCACCCTTTCAAATAGGCGCATCTTTTAAGCGCTTTAGGCATCCCTCACTTTAGTTACCTAATGCAATTCTTCAAGTAGTGAGTCATCCTTTCGAGTTAGTTGCATTGATGCATAGTTATTAGACTTAATTAACACATCTCTTAGTGTAGTTAAGCCACCTCTTTAGGTTGGTCATTTCTTTTGTACTTGGATTTTACCAATGCATCACTTTCAAGTTAGTCATAAAGTTTAATAAAAGTTGGATTCTTCCTCTCTTTACGATGATACTATCCCACTTAAAATGATTTTAATTTATCAATAATTTTTATATTAACTGAATTTTAAAACATAACAAGCATTTAACATGTTAAAAAAATTATTAAAAAAAAGTTAAAGAACTCGAGAGGAAAACAACTTAAGATTTGAGTGTTGATGGGTTGAGCATCTCCTGATTGACACGTAAAATAAGAAAGCTATGTGTCTGGGTCCATCGGATTTGAACAACTATCTCATGTTGATGCAGTCTGACCCTGATTGTTGTCTTGGTGTTGACACCGATTTTAGTTTAGGTTGATGATTATGATGATTATGATTAAGTCCTGATCGGGGATCAGGCAGGGTATGAGAAATCCTAGCTTGGAGGGCTAGTTATCGGAAAATCCTAACCTGGAGGGTTAGGTGTGAAAAATCCTAGCTTGGAGGGCTAGGTGTTGAAAAGTCCTAATTCGGAAGGGTTGGGTGAAAAGTCCTAGCTTGGAGGGCTAGGTGAAAAGTCCTAACTTGGAGGGTTAGGTGAAAAGCCCCAACTTGGAGAGTTAGGTGAAAAAGTCCTGGTTTGGAGGGTCAAGTCCTAGCTTGGAGGGCTAGGTTTGGAAAAGTCCTAATCCGGAAGAGTTGGGTGAAAAGTCCTAGCTTGGAGGGCTAGGTGAAAAGTCCTAACTTGGAGGGTTAGGTGCAAATTCCCAACTTGGAGGGTTAGGTGAAAAATCCTTAGCTTGGAGGGCTAAGGTGGATGAAACCCTAGCTTGGAGGGCTAGGTTGGAACCCCTGGATCGGTCTGGTGACCGATCAGGGAGTTGGCACGGTGTTCCTTAGTGGATCGGTCTGGTGACCGATCCAGCGATGACTGATCGGTCTGGTGACCGATCAGGGAGTATGCGTTTCACCTATTGCTTGGCTCCTAATCAGTTTGGTGACTGATCAGGGAGCAAATAGTGAGGTTGAGTTCCCTTGCTGAACTGCTCTTGATCGGTCTGGTGACCGATCAGGATCACTGTGCATATCGTTCTAGAGAAAGATCCAGTGTCGCGGGTTCTTCTCTATGATCGATCAGGACGGAGCCTGATCTGTCTGGTCATGACCTGATCGGTCTGGTGATCGATCAGGAGGCTCCCTGATCGGTCCGGTGACCGATCAGGAGGTTTGGACTGCGAAGCTCAAAAATCGCCCGATAAAGGGGTGGATCGGTTTGGTGATCGATCCACAATCTGGGATCGGTCTGGTGATCGATCCAGGAGAGTCCCAAAGAAATCGCGATTTCTAATTGAGTGTTGGGACCGAACAGGACGTAGCCTGATCGGTCTGGACCCAGCCTGAACGGTCTGGTGACCGATCAGGAGGCTCTTTGATCGGTCCGGTGACCGATCACTTTAATTCAAAATGCACTGTCAGACGCTCTTATCGCGTCTGAACGTATCCGATTCTCTGCGCTTAACATCTGATACATGATTTCCTGCTTGATATGCTGCGCTAACACTCTGATTAAGCTGCAGGTGACAGGGGAAGATTCAAACACTCAAGGAGAGTCAATGAAGACCTTTTCTTAGAGCAGGTTTTTCTGTTTTTCCATCTCAGGTTGCAACGGGCACTGGCTGGAGCTGCTGTCTGGGGCTGGTTTGAGGGAGGCTCAGGGAGTCCAGAGGAGCTCAGAGGTAGCTGGTTGTTGCAGGTGAGCAGCTGGATGCTGCAGGGAGATGGTGTCTGATGGCCACAGGATAGGCTGTCACGAAAGTGTGGGTCTCAAATTTAGATATTTATAAAAAGCTGAAAACCCTTTTTGCAATCAAAAAATGAAAACGTAGTAAAGGGGCCACAGGTCGTATTTTTCCTAGGGACTAGTTGATGTTGTTTGATTCGAGCTTGTATTTATGTGTCGTTGATATTTTTGGGTTTCAGATAAAATTCGGGTTTGATTTGCAGTTCAAAATTGAAAACTTGATAAAAAGAAGAAGAACTTAACTCAAGGAACTAAACATGGAAATGACAATTGATAAACCCAACCAATGAGCAACTCAACCAAACCAATGCCAATTTGCAAAAATTCAGAAATCAAACTACTGCCAAATGAAATATTGCACTGCAGCTTATGTTTAACTTCAGAAATTACCATTCAAGCAAACCCAATAGGAAACAAGTGGAACAAAACAATCTTGTCAATTCTCAGTTGAACCGAATGCTAGCACTTAAATTCTAAATGCAGAATTGTGTCTTGATACCAATGCCGGAATGACCATTAGAATTCAGTAACAAGCTAGGCAAGAAACAACCTGATTGAAATTTCCATAGCTCACTAAAATTGCATTAAACTTGACATAACTAATGCTGAAATTTCATTTGAAGCATTGTGCAGAATTTAAGTAAACTTGCTACCCAAACTGGATAAAGCTTATGTGCCAAATTTAGATATAGAATGCCAAGCTAATGCTGAAAATTCAGCAATAAAACCAATCGACCCAGCTTGGAAACAAAGCTGTCAGTGAACATGACCTACTGAAATAAATGAAGCTCTGCCGTAATCAAGCAAAGGCTGATCAGTTCAGAAATGTTCTTGATGTAGAAATGCAATGCAAGAGTGCAGAAATGAAGTTCAAACCTTCAGACTTCGAATGCAGCAACAAATGTACGCAAGGTCAAACAAGCAATTGAATTGAAGCAAACGAATTTAGAGAGAAGGAATGCATAAACAAACTGAATGCAGAAACAAAATTTAGCAATAAATGAATGCAAAAAAAAACAAACTCAAATGAAACCAAATTTAAGAACTTAACTGATTGTGCAGAAATGAAAGGAACACGTAGGGGTGACTGATACGCAACAGTAAATTGAGCTAAGTGCAAGCAACTGGAATTCAGAAACAAGTTTAATGCTAAACTATCTGAAATTCTAATATGAGAAACAAGATGATATCAAAGAAAAGATAACTGCAACAAAACATCAGAAATAACAGGCTGATACGCAATGGGAAATCTGGCACGCAGTCTGAAATTAATTTCAGAACTGAGTTGAGAGCAGAATTAGCTAGTCTAAGTGCAATTGTTTACCATACTCAAAATCCAACTAATAAGAAGGCAAACTTCGAACACTACTTAAGGCCAAAACATTGCAAAAGAGTAAACTAAGCAACTGCTATAGCTGGAGAAAAGATTGATACGCAGGAACAAAATTCAGCTACCAACTAAGTGCAGAAATGACATTAATGCTAAGTAAACTAAACGAATTACAATTTCTCATTAGCAAACTACTTAGCCACTACTTGCAAACTTGAGAGCTGAAACCTAATTACAGCAGAATCAATTCAGTAAACTAAGTTAAACATTCTGAAACGGAGACAGTAATGAAACAAGCGGCAGAAATGGAAAGTACAGCTAAAACAATGAAATTACAACAAGAAATCTAAACCCCAATCACTCCATTAGCTCAAGATCTCCTTGTTCGTCACGCAAGGGCTGGCCTCGAACCCCTAAGCTCAGCAAATCAGTGGGAAATCGTCTCTACAGTCGTCTCTGCTCAAAATCGGCACGTGGCTGGAATTTCCAATCCAATCTACTCTATCTCAATTGATGGAACTGCGATGATGATTTGAGAATCATCTGAGCTCACCTGAGAACCCCTACAAGTGGCTCAGATGATCGGAGATGGCTTGTGGGTGAAATTCAAGTGGCTGTATTGCAGAGCTACCGAAACCCTCAAACAACCCCTGTTCCGGTGCGATTTTGAGCTGAAATCTCCAAAGAGCTATCCCCCAATGATCCAAATCTCGATCCAAGCAAAGAATTGAGGTGGTCGCGCCTCGGATTGAAGAAAAAACTGAAGAAAATGCGGAGAAAAATGATGAAGAACACTGTTGCGGCGAAGACGTGACAGGGAGAACTGCGGGTGAAGTTTGATTAAATACATAAGCATGAACGACCCAGATTGATCGGAGGAAATCCAACGGCTGATCTTGCTCTGATTTAATACAAACTTTGATGATGATGATCAGGGGTCAGGATCTGCCTTGTGGTAGCTCGGATCCTCCAGATTTGCAACGGATGGTCCAGATCAACCTAATATTTGAATGAACGATCTAGAACCCTCTGAGCTTGATCCAACGGTTGAATGAGCTCTGATTGGGATGAAACCTTCAGATCTTGATCAGAGTGCTTGATCAACCCCAACCCTAGCTCGGATTGCTTCAGATGGTTCCAGATGGCTCAGATCTAGCCGCTTTTGAATCGGGCGGCCCGGATTAATCCGAAGCTTGATAACTCGATCCGAGTCCACTTCCGACTCAAGTTTGACCCAGTATGCCCTAGGTCCATGAACCTTTCATGCCTACAAAAATAGATCAAAAATTTAGTGGCAAAATAATTCAAATATATCAAGATTTGCAATTAAGTCCAAAATAAAGGTAAGTTCTAAAACCTAGGGTAAATTCACAATTAAGCAAGAAAAATATGGGTCAAACATGGATTTTGACATCGAAAATAGTCAATAAAATGGTACTTATCAACTCCCCCACACTTAAACTTGAGCGTCTCGCGAAACCACTAAGTATGTATCCCCTAGAGTTTCTTAAGCATAATTAGAAGCAAATGAAAAGAAATTACCTAAGGTTGTCAATTCTCAAAAGTCTACGCTCTATGGATTAGTATCTCGTCCTTAAATCAACAACTTAGCCTTTTCATCCTTCATGAGTCATTGAGATGAATTTAACTCACTAGCCTTTCAAGGAAAATTTTGGTGGCTCTCTCCTTAAATTCTAAGTTGATGATGGAAATGGAGCTCACTCAAACACACATGCTTCTTGCACTACCATAGGCTTGCTTATTATCTAATCTCCTCCATTATTCATGATTAGGATCAACATCTACAAAAACAAGTGTAAACATGGAAAATGGTAAGAAATGGAGTAAAAACCAAGAAAATGGAAAAATTGATAAAGTGGAAGACTTGAGTGCTCAAGGATGTTTCCAATGAACTCTGCCCTCTTGTCAGTCCTCTAGTGATATGCAAAAGTGTGATGGAGTAAATCTTGAACAATGCCTTTGATTTGGATGAAAAACCCTTCCTTGAACTCATTGTGCCAATTTCCCAATTGCGCGCCAACTTTACTTGCTTCTTTTCCTTGTCTGATTTTTTTTCTTCTTTCTTTTTAGAATCCTCTAGCAAAATTAGACTTGTAGTGGAGCAAGGAATTGATTCGGATGAGAGAAATTCTATTTACTTCATGGTGCCAACACTTCCCTTGCGTGCCACTTTATCTCTTTTCTTTCTTTTTCTTTTTTTGTTTTTTTTAAGTCAGCCGCTGTTTTCGATTTTCTTTTTCTTTTCATTCTGTTCAGTCATGATGTGCTTATCTCCCAAATCTTTATCAGAATCAGCTCCCATCCACTCTGCTGTAATTTTCCAAATGAAAATGTAGCTGCTATGCCTTAGTTTCCAGAATTTTTTTCTTCTTCTTCATAGCTACAATTTTCCTGTTTCAAGTGTCAAATGCCTACTCCACGCAGCTCCTTCCAGACCTTGCACTCCCTTGATTACTCAGAGCAATTAGCATCAACTAGTAGTGGAGAATTAGATCCAAACTGTTTCAGATTCCAGCTCACTGCAATTTTTTTATGTTTTGCTTCTTTTCTGCTGCAATTCCATTGTTTCTGCTGCAAATTCAGATTGTTTCTGCTGCAAATCCATTCCATTCCAGATCAGTAAATTGGATTCCAGCCTCAGCAATGCACAGATTTTCTTCCTTCCTCTGATTTTTGGCACAAATTTCTGCAATAGTCTCAGATTTTTTGATTTTGGCACAGATTCTGCTGCCATGTTTCAGATTTGGTCAATCTTCAGAGTAGCTAAATGCAAGGTACAGCTGTAGTTCATCTTGATACAAAGTTTACTGATTTTCAATGCAAGGTACAGCTGCAAGTCCAAAGCTTTACTGATTTTTTTTTCTATGGCACAACTTTGCTTTTGCTTGCGTGCCATTTTGCTTTTCATTGCAAAATTCTTCTTCAAAAATGCTTCACTTAATTTCGGCACTGCATCACTGATTTTCAACACCCAAAAATTCAGATTAAGATGGATACTAAACTGTGTCTGTGCCCATTGCAATCAAATGATACCGAAACAATCTTTTCTTCTTTGAATTCCTTGCTTTTGGATTCAATCTCTTGACCACTTCTTCTCCACTTTTGTCTCACTATTTTCTTTTGAAATGACATTGATTTTGTCTTTGGTCCATTGCTTGCTACTTAAATCTTCAAAGTATTCAACTTACTTGGCACCTTTTTGAGTCAACCTCACAAAATTTTTTTTTCTTGATATGAAATGCCTCTTTGATACCAATCTTTCCAAAACACTAGTCACTCCCCCACACTTAAATCTTTGTCCGTCTCGGGCAAAGTAGCATTAAGAAACATCCCAAACAACAAGTCCATAGAAAAATGGGGTTAAGAGTAGGCATAAGGAAAGACAAATAAAATAAACATGATTAGTGCTAAAAATTGATGTGGAAAGGAAAACAAATGGATTAGTCTCTATAGATGTGATCCAATCATTAAAATATGATTTTGAAAGAACCTAAGCAAGTTCTAGAGTACAATAACATATGTGTGTCACAAATATAAGGCTAATTCTCACAAGGTAAAAATAATTCATCTCAAGTCCTCAATTAAGAATCTAAAGCAAAGTAGTACTCAAGCATCCAAGAATTCATCCAGTAGCTCAAATCCTAAGTTTTAACAACCAAATTTAATTTATTTTCAAAAGACTCTAAAAAGACATGAAGATAACCTAAAGGGATACATTTATTCTTAGTCATGCAAGAAACAAATGTCCAAGAAAACTAACATGATATCTACAATGACTCCTAGTCATTCTACTCTACTTACGCATTTATTAGCAAGGATTCAATTTAAAAGTGAAAAATACAATAAAGAACACACTCCCCTTTATTTCTGGTGGACGGAGTCTATCAAGAAGTAGCCTCCATCGTGGTAGTGGAGGAGTGTGGGTAGCTGAGAAAATTAGGACTCCCCCACACTTGAATTTTATAGAAAAATGCTCCAGTGGCCGAAGGCGATTTAGGTTCAAGATCCATGTAAGGAATGGAGTGCTATGAATTAGAGTAAAATCAACTCCTCCTTCTTGATGCCTTTTGAAAGTTCTTCCAGGAGGCTGGAGTCTGTTCAGATGGAGCACCCACTCCAAAAGTCTTCTAGACCCTGCAAAATAATGTAATACCCCTCTCAAGCGTGCAGGGTAAGACAGAAATAAAATAATATCAGTCTTTGCATGAAATGTATCCAAAACTGCATCACATCCAATTAAATCAATTTTTGGTGCCTCAATAAATTTTTCACAATTATTTCCTACAAAATTTGCATCCAGGAACTCATCACAAACAAAGAAATCAATTTTTGGCACTTCAATAGAAATATCACAATTATTTTCCATCAAGGATGTATCAAGCAATGTGTCACAGCCAATAAAATCAATCTCAGACACCTCCATAAGTTTTTCACATTCAACCTCAGCATAAGATATAGCAAGAGATTCATCACAATAAATAACATCAATTTCAGGCACTTCTAAAAATTTTTCACAATCCATATCCACAAAAGAGGTATCAAGAGATTCATCATAACAAACAACATCAATTATAGGTACCTCTAAAATTTTTTCGCAATCCATATCTACAAGAGATGTATCAAGTAATGCATTACGACCAATGAAATCAATTTTTGGTACCTCTATTGGATTTGCACAAGCAGTCTCTACGCAAGGTATGTCAATAAATTCATCATAACCAATAAAGTCAGCACTAGGTACCTTTCTGAATTTCTCTGAACAAAGAGAAGAAATACTTACCTGAGCGTGCTAAAGAATACCTGGAGGTTCTACAAGAGTAGATGTAACTGTGGCCTCCTCCTGGTCATGTTCCATCTCAGGCTCTAGTTCTGGTGGACACTCAACTAAAGCAGGTGATCTTTGGGTTCTTGCTTCCACCATGTAAGTCCTTACACTTTCTGGTTCATCTTCTGAATCTTCTAATGTACCAGTCAATTGTGGTGGTCCCTGGGGCTTAGTGCAATCCCCTACACCTGTAGAATCATCTCCCGTGCATGTTTCCTCAGTAATATCTGCAACAACAATATTAGAAAAATTAGGACCATCAATAATACTATCATCACAAAATAAAAGATGAGAATGGTCCTGTGGAGCTTCAGTTTCTTCTTCTTAAGCTGAAAAATTTGGAAATGAATTTTGAACAAGAATCTCCAGAGGGATGCATGCTGTTGGTGCCCTGATTTTAATGATTTCTTCTTCTTCTTCCACCAAATATGCAAGATCACTTGAAGATAGACTTGGCCATGCACTAGGGTCACCTTGAACTGATATAAAATCAACTCCGGGGCTCTCAGAATTAAGAGTAGCTTAAGAAGATAATTGTCCTGATTCTTGGGCTTGCCTTTGTTTCATTTGATGAACTAATTGTTCCAATTGTCTTCCACAGTTTTGAAGCCTTTGTTGTTGTTGTTCTTGAAAACTTTGTTGTTGTTGTAGGACTTGTTGAAACATCTCCTCCAGCCTTTGTTGTTGAGCCTCACTCTCATTAGGATTCTCAAAGCCCCCTTGATTAGTGTGGAACTCCTGTTGGTCTTGAAATATAATATAAGGCTGTTGAAGACCAAGAATAGGCTGTGCATTCTGAAATGGGAACTGTTGAGGCTGCTCAAATGGTTGAATCGGCTGATTTAACTGCTGAAAATTGGGCTGGAAGGATGATTGAATTTGCTGAGAATGATATCCCTGGAAATCTTAGATCTGAGGTTGAAATTGTGGTGGTGAAAACTGAAATTGAGTGGGCTGGAAATTCTGATCTTGTGGCTGGAAATTCTGGTTGCAAGGGTGAAATTGCTATGGAAATTGACATGGTTGTTGGAAATTCGAATTAACTTGGTACCCTTGTTGAATTCCTTGAAAAGGTGATTGATCTTGTTGATAGGGTTGCTGAAATTGGTGCTGGAATTGCTGAAATTGGGGCTGAAAACTCTGGAATAGTGGCTGCCCAATCTGAGTTTGCTGGAAATTTGGTAGACTTGGCTGAAAATCTTGCTGAAATTGTTGGAATTGCGGTTGAAATTGCTGTGGTGGCTGCTGGAATTGTTGTGGTTGCTGGAATTGTTGTAATGGTGGCTGAAAAGTAGATGAATCACTATTGGGTCTTAGTTGGGAATTCCAGTGCTTAACCATATTTTTCAACCCCACCAGTGCATCTTTGAGCTCTGTATAGTCCTCTGGTAAAAATATTTTGATCTTGCAGCCCTGTCACAAAACAAAACAAAAAAAATGACAGCAACCGTATACAAAAGATAAAGCAAAAGAAAATATAATCAAATGATATGCCCATAAGCACACAAGCAAAAATCAAACAAATCAACTAGTTGCTTTCCCCGACAACGGCGCCAAAAATTTGATGGACCCAAAATAGGCTGTCACGAAATGTGTGGGTCCTCCAAATTTAAATATGTTTATAAAAAGCTGGAAACCCTTTTTGCATTCAGAGTATGAAAACGTAGTAAAGGGGCCACAGGTCGTATTTTTCCTAGGGGCTAGTTGACATTGTGTGATTCGCGCTTGTATTTATGTGTCGATTGTGAATTTTGGGTTTCAAATAAAATCGGGGTTTTGATTGAAGTTCAGGAATGAAATCGCAATGAAAAAGTAAAGAACTCGGCTATGGAACTTAACCCAAGTGATTCCAACAATGAACTCGAACAATTTGGAAGCTTAAATGTGATTTGGCCTAATTTGGAAAACAAATCCGATAAGAAATCAATTCAAATTTTGATGGATACTAATGTAGATATTAGCTTCAAGAATTATTACTCTAAACAAACCGAATGCAACTCAATATTTAATCAAACTGATACGAACTCAGTGCCAAGACTTTCCTTGATACAAAGTGCAAGCCATTTACAAACTTGATACCAAAATGAGATAAAAACTGATGTGCCAAATACAATTCAAATCAGTTCGAGTGGTTACTTGATACAACAAAAACAAGAGAGCTGCGACTAATGTAAAGCAACTGGTAATTCAGAATTGCAGCTGGTCAGTACAACTTGGAAGACAAAACCTTTCGAGAAGTGTAAGCAGAAATGAGTGAAGAAAATCAGAACTGAAGCAGAAATTCAGCAGTAATGAAAGCAAAACAAATTCAGAAATGAACCGAATGCTAAATTCAGTTCAAAAGCTGAAATTAACTGCACAAATATAATGTTCAGAAAAAGGTTTAGAAGATCTAAAGCTCTCTTGATGCAAACTTCAGAGGCTGATATCCTGACTTGCAGAAATGAACTAGATTTGCAGGAGATTGAAACTGAATTTCAGCAACTATGGATGCGCAGACATTGGAAACTGAAAACAGGGAAACTGATACGCTACAACCAAATGCATAAACAAATTGATCAAGTGGAGATCTGATGCAATGGTTCACCAAACAAGAACCTCTTCATGTGCTGGAATCGAGAACACAGAAATAAATTGGGGGAATGCAGAAACCAAACTGAAAATGCAGAAACTAAGGGTTGATATGCAGAATTAACTCAAGCTGACCAAAAGAAAATTCCGAAATGAAACTAAATATGAAACAAACTTGGATAAACTAGATTCACACACTAAACGTGATCTCTAATTGCAGGGAATAAACTAAACACTAATCGAATTGAAAACAAGCTGAAAATTTCGAAACTGAACTGAAATTCAGGACAGGGCTGATACGCAAACACTAAAAAAATGGCACGCAAGCAAGAAGACATGAGCAAACTGAAATTAAATTTGAAAGTTCACTAACAAGCAATCTAGTTACTTAACTTGAAGAATGTAGTCCTAATTAAACAGAAAACAATTCGGAGATGAAACATTACAGCAGCTAGAACAAATTTCAGAAATAAAGTTACGGCAGAAATGAAATTGCAGCTAAACAACTGAAATACAATAAGAAATCTAAACCCCAATCACTCCATTAGCTCAAGGTCTCCTTGTTCGTCACGCAAGGGCTGGCCTCGAACCCCTAAGCTCAGCAATTCACTGGGGAACTGAATCTGCGATCCATTTCAGCTCAAACTCTGTTCAAGAGGGAAAACCCAATCGATTTCTTCAATTCAGCCTTGTCTGATTGAAATGAAGGTTCGGGAATGATCAAAGCTTATCCGAGAACCCCTCCAGATAGCTTGGACTGATGTAGAACTGGACAAAACCGAAATCGAAGAAACCAAATACAGAGCTGAGGAAACCCTCACTCAGCTCTGTTCTTGCCCAATTCCGAGCTGAAACCTCCACGGATTGCTCTCCCCGGTGACCTCGACTTGATCTGAATGAAGAGATGAGGTGGTCGCACCCCTTGGATTGAAGAAACAGCTGAAAAGATGAAGAACAAATGCGAAGAGGAAGAACAGTGCGGCGGAGACGCGACAACGAAGGAAGCTGCGGAAATTTGATTAAATACTTGGCATTGGACGGCTCAGATCAATTTGAGAAAATCCAACGGCTGATCTTGCTCTAATTTAATCCAAACTTTGATGATGATGATCAGGGGTCAGGATCTGCCTCGTGGTAGCTCGGATCCTCCAGATATACAACGGATGGTCCAGATCAACCTAATCTTTGAATGGATGATCTAGAACCCTCTCAGCTTAATCCAACGGTTGAATGAGCTCTGATTGGGATGAAACCTTTAGATCTTGATCAGAGTGCTTGATCAGCACTAACCCTAGCTCGGATTGCTTCAGATGGTTCCGGATGGCTCAGATCTAGCCACTTTTGAGTCGGACGACTCAGATTAATCCGAAGCTTGATAACTCGATCTGGGTCCTCTTCCGACTCAAGTTTGACCCAGTATGCCCTATGTCCATGATCCTTCATGCCTACAAAAATAGATCAAAAATTTAGTAGCCAAATAATCCAAATATATACAAATTTGCAATTAAGTCCAAAATAGCAATAATTTCTAGAACCTAGGGTAAATTCACAATTAAGCAAGAAAAATATGGGTCAAACTTAGATTTTAGCAACTAAAATAATCAACAAAATGGTACTTATCAGTACTCCAGTCGGATCGATAGGTGCAACTGTTCTCCCTTGGGAGAGACCGTCAGAATGCCAATTCCACTGCCCTACCGAGCTGATGACCCATCTACATAAACTTGCCAAGCTTCTTCGACTTCTTTCGAGTGCAACTCACTTAGGAAATCAGACAAGGTTTGCGCTTTAATAGCTGGTCGAGCTTGATATTGGATATCGTACTCACTTAGCTCGGTCGTCCACTTGATGAGTCACCCTGATGCTTCGAGGTTTGAAGCTACTCGTCCTAGGTTACTGTTGGTTAAGACCACGATCGGGTGTGCCAGAAAATAAGGATGGAGCCTTCGAGCAGCTAACAAAAGCATATACGCTAATTTTTCGAGTGTTGTATATCCACACTCGGTACCCTTCAATAGATGAGCAAAGAAATACATGGGTTGCTGCTCGGCTCCATCCTGCCTGACCAACACCATGCTGATCGACTCAGCCGAGGCAGCCAAATACACATACAACACCTCTCTAACCTCGGGCTTGGCCAATACTGGCAACTCGGCCAAATATATCTTCAATTCTTTGAATGCCTTATCGCAGTCGGCATCCCATTGGAACTTGGTGGCTCGGCGGAGGGTCTTGAAGAAGGGCAACCCTTGCTCGGTGATAACCGTTTTAGTCATGTTACGGTTTTAAATACAATTAAAGTGTCGAACTCCTCTAAACTAATGTAGTATGGAGTAACTCGAGTCGTCTCTCTCAAGGAATGTAATGATAGGTTAATAAATCTTAGGATCGTATGTTATTGCTTTTGGATGTTGGATATGAAACTGGGGTTTGGATTTGAACGTTAAGACTACGAAAAGAAATAGTAAAGCAAGTATGAAATCTAGTTCTAATTAATGAAAGATAGTGCAGGTAAGAAAATCTAAATTAACCTAACTACAATTGCAGAAAATAAAAGGGCAACTTGAAATTAAGCATCAACAAGACTAAACATGGAACAAAACCTACAGTATTAAAGAAATCTAATTTAACCTAACTTAATTACATTTAAATGAAGATCAAATCTAAATCTAGCTTTCAACTGAAATCAACAAACTTAAATGCATCAATTAAAACCTAACTAATGGAAGACACATTTCCTCGAACACATGGTGAGCAGGTATTAAGATAATATGAGTGTATGTCATTCTAAAACATGAGAGATCAAACTTGATACAAGCATTAACAACCACAATCGACAATCCACAAGCAACACATAACAACTCAAATACATGAAACCAATCAAACAATCTAATGGAAGAAACAATCAACCCAATCTGATGATGGTTGTGAAGAATTGCTGCCGGACAGTGGCTGTGAAGGTGCCTTCTGCTGCCGAATGATGAAGAGGATGGGAAGAAAGGGTTGGGTAGTTGTGAAGAAGAGAGAAGAATTGGAAGAGGAAGGGGAAGTGGCCTAGGGTTTTGAAGTGGAAGAGGTTCGACCCTTGGTGGTTGTGAATGGAAGAGATGGTGATGGCATCCCGAGCCCTAGCTTCCGAGTGATGCGATGAGATCTCATCCTTGCGTTCGGACGAGAGGGATGGAGAGGATAGGTAGCCGGCCAGAGGTGGAGGAGAAGAAGATGGAAGGTGAGCGCTCCGGCCGGCGGCTGTGAGGTCGAGGGGCGATTGATTGAGCCGATCAGATGGAGTCGGCGTCTCGTGTCCAAGAAGATGAATCGAGAGAATGAGATGGAGTCCGATCGGTCTTCCCTTCATGTGATCAGGCCCAGCACTTGGGTTCGGCCCAGCCTCAGCCCAGCTCCCAGCTCAGCCCAAAGCTCAGCCTAGCCCAGAGCTCAGCCCAGCCCAGAGCTCAGCCCAGCCCTATCAGCCCACCTTATGTTTGACCCAACATTTGGGTTCAGCCATGCCTTGGGTTCAGCCATGCCTTGGGTTCAAGATCCAATCTTTAATTCCCTACAAAAATCATAAAATTATACCAAAATTTAGAGAAAATTATAATGAGCTCCAAAAATAAATCCTAATCGTAAAATATAGTATAAACATGGTTTAAGCATACGAGAGGATAAAAAATGCTAAATAAATGAGCAAATATAATGACATAAAATGCTAGTTATCACTCGGCGGATCGGGAGATGAAGCGGGATAGGGATATGATTCGCCTAGTGAGCCTCTGTGCCTCTCGGAGGTTCCTCGGTAGGGGCATGCCGAGAAGGGCCCTGACCTTGCTCGGATTGGCCTCGATGCCCCTCTCGGTGACTATGTATCCGGGGAATTTTCCACTCCGAGCCTCAAAAAGACACTTGGTCGGGTTCAGTTTGAGCCCATACCTGCGCAAAGTCTGACAGGTCTCCTCCACATTCGACACCAGGTCCGCTGCCCGGCTCGACTTAATCAATATGTCATCCACATACACCTTGATGTTCCGGCCGATCTGCCAATGGAAGACCTTGTTCATCATTCGCTGGTAGGTGGCTCCAGCGTTCTTCAGTCCGAACGACATTACCGTGTAACAATACGTGCCGTCAGCTGTGATGAAGATGACTTTCTCCTGATCCTCGACTGCCAAGGGCACCTGGTGATAACCCTGATAAGCGTCCAACATAGAGATGAGTTCACTGCCTGCTGTCGAGTCGACCATCTGGTCGATCTGGGGCAAAGGATAAGAATCCTTTGGGCAGGCCCGGTTGAGGTCCCGGAAGTCAATGCAAACTCCCCACTTGTTGTCGGGCTTAGCCACCAGGACCACATTAGCTAGCCAGGTCAGAAATTGGACCTCTCGGATGTGGCCGGCCTCCAATAACTTCTCGATATCAGCTCGGATGACTTTATTCTGTTTCGTGCTGAAATCCCTCTTCCTCTGCTTAACTGGTCGAGCATTGGGGTACACATGTAGGTGGTGCTCAGCCACCTCTGGTCGGACACCCTTCAATTCCCTTACTGACCAGGCGAACATATCCTGGTTCCTGGTCAGGCATTCCAGCAATGACTCCTTCAGTTCGCTCAGCATCCTGATGGCTATCTTGACTCGGGCTTCCTCCCGGTCGGGAAGTAGTTGTACCTCCTCCTTGTCTTCATGCAGCTCGGCCCAAGGAGAATATTGTACCATATTGCAGCTAGTGGATGTGCGCTGAGCCTTCTGACTTTCAGTCCAAACATCATCCACGTAGCATCGGCGGGCCACCCTCTGATCTCCTCTAACCTCCCCGACCTTGTCACCAACTGAGAACTTGATTTTGAGGTAAAAGGTCGAGGTGACCGCTCGAAACTCGTTGAGAGTCGGTCAACCCAAGATCGCATTGTAGGCCGAGGGAGCATCTACTACCAGGAAAATGGACCATCTGGTTCACTTCAGTGGCTCTTCGCCTAAGGAAATGGCCAGGCGAATCTGCCCAATTGGATGCACCTGGTTCCTAGTGAATCCGAATAGGGGGGTGGCCACCAACTCCAGCTAGGATGGCTCGATCTGTAGCTGGTCGACAGCTTTCTTGTAGAGTATGTTGACCGAGCTACCCGTGTCCACGGTGATTCGGTGGACCTAGTAGTTGGCGATCACGGCGGTGATGACTAGGGCACCATCGTGTAGGACCTCCAGTCCATGTAGATCTTGCGGCCCGAAGTTGATCTAGGGCCCTTGTGCTTGTACAACACTAGTGCCGACCTGGTGGATCTCCAGTCGACGAACATGTGCCTTCCGGGCTCGGTTGGAGTCCCCTCCGGTCGGCCCGCCCGAGATCACGTGCACTCCTCCTCGGACGATATTCTGCCGATTGGCCTGCTCCTCATCCATTTTGTCGGGCTCAATTCGCTCCTCTGGTGAGAACAAGTTGGGAGCAGCCGGGGGATTCCGTCTAGGTTCCTCGGCTGTAGGGCGGTTGTCGGACCTCCCTGACTTGAGCCACGTCCTGGGGAGGTTTGACGCCCTCGTCCTCGTGCGACAGGGGCCCGACCTCGACCAGCCTATCAACACTCCTCTGTGTTGTGCGTGTTGCTCTGATGATAAGCACAATACGGAATCTAGCGGGTCGACAGGCACCCCTGAGCCACTTGCTGCACGTGTCGGCGCACCATTCCCACCCGGTCGATTGCTCCCCATGGGCTTCGGATGGGCCCGCTCGGGGTTCGGTTGGTTTGAGCGGGGTTTGGGGTCGGCGTGGTGGCCGACTCCTTTTTCCGAGCGCCCTACGCTTCCTCCACGTTAATGTACTTGACAACCTTTCCTAGCAGGATGTTGAAGTCCTTTGGCGGCTTCCTGATCAGTTGAGCGGAAGAAGTCTCCCTCTTGTAGTCTTTGGGAGAAGGCACTGATCAACACCTTGAGTGTAGCGGTCGGCACGTCTAGTGCCACCCCATTGAACCTCTTGATGTAGGCTCGGATAGACTCCTTCAGGCCTGCTGCTTCAGTGCGAACAGGTTCAGGCTTGTTTTTGTAGGACCGATGCCGTCGATAGAGGAGGGGGGTGAATATCGACCGTGAAAACCTTCGTAAAACTTTTGATCTACTCAGAGCGTTAGTACAGCGGAAAATAAACAGAACGAAGAAAACAACAACCAATACAGATTGCACGCGGGATTTTTACTTGGTTCCCGACCCCCCAGGGCCAGTACATCTAAGGCCTATGCACGGGAACGCCCGTCCACTATTGGTCTCCTTTCTGGACTTTTCGGAGGCAGAGAAACCTGACTTACAGTGCATGATTACAATCAAAAGATAAATAAATTGAATGCGGAACAATAAAATCAAACCGAACAAACAAGATCTGAAACTCGGCCGATATGGACCTCCGAAGTGTCGCGCACTTCCTCCTGGAGCCTCCCGGTCGTAGAGCCTCATCTTTAGCGCGTTGCTGTCGGTCAGAGTGATCAGAATGGCACTTGGAAGTTGTGTCTGAAGCAGAGGGGTCGAAGCCCCTTTTATAGCACTCCTGGGGGCGCCCTGGACGTCAGGGGCGCCCCTATGAACTCGGTCAAACCTTATCCCCGCATCGACCTCTCCGTAGCTGATAAAACCTTTGACCAGGGTGTCCCGGACCTCCCGGGCACCCTCATGAAGGCTTATCTATGTTTCGGACTCGAAACAGCAAATACAGCTTTGAACCCGGGCGCCCCGGACCTCCTGGGAGCCCTGCTTGAAGCCTATTCTGCCTGCTTCACTTATCCTGCATTTTTCACGTTTGGCATGGGCGCCCCCATCAATGGGGGTGCCCCCACTGATGGGGGTGCCCTGCTTCAAGGCCTCCAGCCCTTGTTTTTTTCCTTGCTTTGTCTTCCTAATCTTGGTACCTGCAAGATACAAAAATATAAAGCACATATACATATAATATTAGTCTTAAGGACTTGGTTCGGACCTCGGATCTCCACGAAACCCTAGGTCGAACCGGCGCAAGTTCTCACCCCCGAGAACGCGCCTTCCACCTACTCCTTTCAGGAGACGGTTGCCACCCAGTCCTTCAGGTGGACTTTTGCTTAGCTTCCGATACTTCCGAACCTCGAGACGCCCGAACCCCGACCCGTCTCTACTTCTGTCCTTAGTCATCGCTCAGCTAAGTTGCTCAGTCCCTCGGACCAAGACTCCGTGCCCAAACCATAGGTCCAGGACTTAGGTGCCCAACCCTCGGCCAGGTCTTCGTGCCCAATTCCCCAAACCAGGTCTTCGGTGCCCATCCCTCGGCCAAGTCTTCTTGCCCAGTCCTCGACTAGGACTTAGTGCCCACCTTCCGAGCAGGTCTTCGGTGCCCAGCCTTTTGCCAGGACTTAGTGCCCAGTCCTCGACCAGGACTTCGTTCCCACCTTCCGAGCAGGTCTTAGTGCCCAGCTTCACTCACCAGGTCTTAGTGCCTAGGTAAACTAGGACTTATCTTCCACTTAGGTTACTTCTCCTTTGGTCCCCTTTGTCTGTTTAATGTATCACTGACTTAAGTGTATTGTCAAACATTAAAACATTTAGAAGAGAACATCATTGATGCAACTTGCACCAACAATCTCCTCCTTTTTGATGTTTGACAATAACTTAAGTTAGATTGGTTGAAGGGGCTAACTTACTATCCTTGGGATCAAACTAAAAAAAATGACCTTAGTTTTGAAAATATATTTTTGATTCACTGGGAAAAATAAGAAAAAATTTCTAACTTTCATTCGCACACCTCTCCCCCTTTGTCATACATCAAAAAAATCAACAGAAATACTTGCGCCAACAATGAGAATATTTGGTTCTTTTTTTGAAAATACTTAGTATAAATTTTTGAAGGCATAGCATAAAACTCAGTACTTACTTATTTTGATCTTAGAAAACTTAAACAATATTGCAATTTTTGAGAAAATACTGTATTTTTGAAAGAATACTGTGAGTTTTGAAAGGTGCAAGTACTTTGAAAGATATGATGCAATTTTGAAAGATATTTTGAAAAATAAAAGTTTTTCTGAAAAATGTTATACATATTTTGCAACTACTAACTATTTTTGAAAAAGATGAGACTTTGAAAAATATAAGTAATTTTTGAAAAGTATTATACATTTTGAAAATATAATATTTTACTTGACTAGGTTTCTTTTCCAGTCTGACACAATCCTAGGAAACCTTGTTAACTACAAGGACATTTTATTAAGTGTCCTGGAAAATTTTCAAACTCAAGTAAATATAATTTTTTTTTTCAAACTGATCAAAACCAGATGAATTTTTGAAAATACTAGTATTTTTAAGGAAAAAAGGTTAGTATTTCGAAAGAATACTTATGTTTTTAGCAAAATTTTGAGGATATAGTTTAAGAGAACATGTTATTAAATAACTCTTTTAATTTAACCTCCCCCTAAACTTGACTCAGTCCTGGGAAGCTTGTTGACCACAAGTACTCTTCCTCTGAGTCTTTAGGGTTTAGTTCAGACCACAAGAATTATTTAATAATTCACAACAAATAATTGCCAAAAAAAACTTATCAAAAAATCTTTATTTGATTTAGACTCCCCCTAAATTTGACACATCCTAGGAAACCTTGTTGATCATGAAGTGGACCTTCCTCTGTGTCTTTAGGGTTTATCAGAATCAAATGCATGATAATTTTCAGGTAGATAAATTTTGAAACCATAATTTGGAAAGAAAAAAAATACTATGAGCCTTTTTGAAAACATATGTGATAGAAATTAAGAGACAGTTTTCGAAAAGTCTTTTTAAAAAAAATTTTAAAAGAGTGAAAATACTCCCCCTGTACCCAACATCGTTTGACTCTATCTAAGTGTCTTAAGGAACTTTAGTGTTATCCTAAGAGGCTTGTGCCTAATTGAGTGAGTCAAACAATTTTTGAAAACATATTCTTTTGAAAAATGTATAATATGTATAATCAATCAGACAAACATGAATTCCATAAAAACATTATTATGTTGAAGCACTATTTTGAAAATATATTTTTAGGAAAATATTCTAATGATTTTGAAAATCAATTTTGAAAAATATTTTTCAATTCATTAGTCCTTAACATCTCACCCATTTTAGGTGTATCAATACAACAAGCATGGTTGCCTTATAGGTGTATTGTGAGATGCTTGAATCATTTTTCTTAATTTATTATTAATTCTAAGATTTAATTGAAGTTTGTGTTAGATTTGAATTTGACAAGAAGTAACTTGAATTTGAATTTCAAAAATTGACTTCTAGGTCTTGGCGAGGCACTAAGCCTTCTTTGGTCGTAGCCTTATTGGATCATCAACCCTTTCCTTGACAAAGCCTTTTAATGAAATTTCATTTTCAAAATTACTTTTTGAAAAATTCTGGTCTAACTAGTTTGGGTCTTGGATCGGTAGCTTCGGCTAGTTTCACCAGTCTAAAGAGACCATGTAGTGTATACTTGACCTTATTAGAAGAGACTTCCCTAACGTACTATCATCTCACGGCCACCCAATACTAGGTTGATCAAGTTTCAATTATTCATTTTCATATAGCCGTTCTAATATATGCATAAAATTTAAATATGAATGACATGCCATATATTTAAAAGAAATAGCAAATGCGTGACATGGCAATTATGCATGACTCAAATAAGTCAAATCATTTTATTTAAGTTTCTAATGATGTATCAAATTCCCGATTTGATACGTGTCATGTGAACCCGCGAATATGTCAACCAACTTTGACATATTTAATGTTATTAATTTTAATTGGTACAGTTTGGGTAAATTTTTATTTTAGTTAAGTTTAACATATTTAAAGATTAATTGGAGATTATATTGATTAACGATTAATTAATTAATTGATGTTGAATTAATTGAATTTGAATTAAGATTAAATTATTAATTAATTGAATTAATTTGAATTTAATTGAATTTGAGTTTAATTTAAGTTGAATTTAATTTAGTTTGGATTTAATTTGAATTTAGTTTAATAAGGATTTAATTTGAATTTAATTTAATTAGGATTTAATTTGAATTTAATTTAATTAGGATTTAATTTGAATTTGAATTGAATTTATTTCAATTAATTTGAGTTAATTGAATTTATTTGAGTTAATTTTGAATTAAATTGAATTTCTTTGAATTTATTTGAATTAATTGAAGTTTATTTGAATTTATTTGAATTAAGTTGAGTTTATTTGAATTTATTTGAATTAAGTTGAGTTTATTTGAATTTATTTGAATTAATTTGAGTTTATTTGAATTAATTTGAGTTTATTTGAATTAATTTGAGTTTATTTGAATTAATTTGAATTAATTAAGATTTGAATAATTAAGGTTGAAATGATTAATTAATAATTATGGGTTTAAATTCATCATTTTTATTAATCCAAAAATTTCTTTTTCATCTTTATCTATCTTTTCAAGTTTTTCTAATAATTTTGATTTATTTGAATTTTTGTAATTTTTATTAACTATGGCACTAATCTTAGATAGTTTCATATCCTCCTCATCCTCATCAATACATCTTTTAGTATCCTCAAAATAAGAGGAGTAATTTGGGCCACTAGTTAAGGTTTTGTAATAGTTTTCATGATTATCTATGATTAAGTTATTATCTAGGAGAATTTTATCTTCAATATTATCCTCAGAATTATCCTCAGATACATCTTCAATATTTTCAAGAAATTCAACATTAATCTCTAGATTATCTTTGAGATTTTCAGAATTAATTTCTAGATTATCCTTAAGATTTTCAGAATTAATTTCTGGATTATTCTTAAGATTTGTAATCTCGAATGCATAGTTATACAACGGATTTTCAACTTTGAATTCATAATTATCTAAAGGATTTTCAAATTTAGAATTATCCTTAAGACTTTTGAATTCAGATTTATCCTTAGGATTAAATTTATCTGAATTAGAATTATCAGAATTAACATTATTTGAGTTAAAGTTATCAGAATCAGAATTAAGTTTAAAATTATCAGAAATAAAATTATTAGGATTAACATTATCAGTATTAAAGTTATGATAATTTATTTTAGAAATTACTGAATTAATATTCTGAATTAAATAATTAATTTTTGATATTTTAGTCATGTCTGCATTTTCTAATTTGTCATGCAAAATATTAATTTTACTATGCAGTAAATCTAATTTATCCGGGAAATTATCTAAATTGTTAAAAGACATTGCAGGAATTTTGAACATTTTCGGAACGTAAATTTTATGTACCTTTGTCGGACATTTGTTCTTGTAGTGTCCGTACTTCTCGCATTTGAAGCATCGTACATGATCTTTGTTTTTCCGGACTCCTGGAGCTAGTGCCCCCTTTGCCGCCGGTGGTGTAGATCGAGTCTTACGAGTAGGGCACTGATTTTTGTAGTGCCCTCTCTCCCTGCACGTGAAACAAATAATATGGAACTTAATTATTAAAATAAAATGTACCTGATTCACCCCTGGGCCTCCCCTCAACACCTGGCGTCGTTCTCCGTCGGCGGTTAGTCCGTGAAGAGCGGCTCGCTCTGATACCAATTGTAGGACCGGTGCCGTGATAGAGGGGGGGGTGAATATCGACCGTTAAAAACTTCGTAAAACCTATTTCGAATCTTCGTTCTAGACTCAGAGCATTAGTGTAGCGGAAAATAAACAGAACGAAAAAAAAAACCAAACAGATTGCACGTGGGATTTTTACTTAGTTCCCGACCCCCCAGGGTCAGTACATCCAAGGCATATGCACGGGAACGCCTGTCCACTATTGGTCTCCTTTCCGAACTTTTCGGAGGCGGAGAAACCCGTCTTACAGTGGAAGATTACAATAAAAAAGATAAATGAATTGAATGCGGAACAATAAAATCAAACCGAACAAACAAGATTGAAACTCGACCTATCTGGACCTCCGAAGTGCCACGTACTTCCTCCTGGAGCCTCCCTGGTCGTAAAGTCTCTCTTTAGCGCGTTGTCGTCGGTCAGAATGATCAGAATGGCTTACAGCAGTTGTGGTTGAAGCAGAGGGGTCGAGGCCCCTTTTATAGCACTCCTGGGGGGCGCCCCTATGAACTCGGTCAAACCTTATCCCCATGCTGACCTCGCCGTAGCTAATAAAACCTTTGACCAGGGTGCCCCGGATCTCCCAGGTGCCCTCATGAGGCTTATCTGTGTTTCAGACTTGAAACAACAAATATAGCTTTGAACCCGGGCGCCCCGGACCTCCCAAGCGCCCTACTTGAAGCCTATTCTGCCTGCTTCACTTATCCTGCATTTTCACCTTTGGCTTGGGCGCCCCCACAATGGGGGGCGCCCCTACTTCAAGGCCTCCAGCCCTTGTTTTTTTCTTTGCTTTGTCTTCCTAATCTTGGTACCTGCAAGATAAAAAACACAAAGCACATATACATATAATATTAGCCTTAAGGACTTGGTTCGGACTTCGGATCTCCATGAAACCCTAGGTCGAACCGGCGTAAGTTCTCACCCCCGGAAACGCGCCTTCCACCTACTCCTTTCAGGAGACGGTTGCCATACAATCCTTCGGGTGGATTGTTGCTTAGCTTCCGATACTTCCGAACCTCGAGACGCCCGAACCCCTACCCGTCTCTACTTCTGTCCTTAGTCATCGCTCAGCTAAGTTGCTCAGTCCCTCGGACCAAGACTCCGTGCCCAAACCCTAGGTCCAGGACTTACGTGCCCAACCCTCGTCCAGGTCTTCGTGCCCAATTCCCCGAACCAGGTCTTCGGTGCCCAACCCTCGGCCAGGTCTTCTTGCCCAATCCTCAACCAGGACTTAGTGCCCACCTTCCGAGCAGGTCTTCGGTGCCCAGCCTTTTGCCAGGACTTAGAGCCCAGTCCTCGACCAAGACTTCGTGCCCACCTTCCGAGCAGGTCTTAGTGTCCAGCTTCACTCACCAGGTCTTAGTGCCTAGGTAAACTAGAACTTATCTTCCACTTAGGTTACTTCTCCTTTTGTCCCCTTTGTCTGTTTAATGTATTACTGACTTAAGTGTATTGTCAAACATTTAAAACACTTAGAAGAGAACATCATTGATGCAACTTGCACCAACAAACTCCCTTTTATTCCTGGCGGTTGGAGTCGGTTAAAGAGTAGCATCCATCCAGGTAGTGGTAGGGTCTGGGTAGTCAAGGGAGCATTCCTCACATGATCACTGTCATAGTGCACTGCTCCGCCACACTTCAACTTTACATAAGTAGGTTCCGGTGGTTGGAGATGATTCAGGTAAAAAATCCACTTAAGAGGTGAAGTACTACAAGTCAAGATAAGAGCAACTCCTCCCTCTTGATGCTTTTTGGAAGTCCTTCCAGGAGGTTGGAGTCTATTTAGTTGTAACACCCACTCGAGAATCCTACGAGACCTTGCAATACCATGCAATACCTCCCTCATGCGTGCAGGGTAAGAATGAAATGAAATACAATCAGTTTCTATATGAAATGTATCCAGATATGCATCACATCCAATGAAATCCATTTTGGGTACCTCTATGAATTTTTCACAAACATTTTCTATAAAAGATGTATCAAGAAATTTATCACAACCAATAAGATCAACACTAGGTACCTCTACAAGTTTTTCACAAATAGTCTCTACAAAGGATGTGTCAAGAATATCATCACAACAAACAAAACCAATGCTAGGTGTGTGTCCATACATTCATTACAATGAACAGAATCAATTTTGGGTACCTCTATCAAATTTTCACAATTATTTTCCACAAATGATGTATCAAGTCATGCTTCTCACTCAATTCTAGATACCTCCCTAAAATTTTCCAAAGACATAGGAGAAATACTTACCTGATCATGCTGAAGAATACCTGGAGGTTCTATAAGAATGGATGTAGCTATGACCTCCCCCTGGTCAGGTACATGCTCCACTTCTGGTTCTGGTTCTGGTGGGCATTCAACTAAGAAAGGTGATTCTTGGGTTCTTGCTTCCACCATGCAAGTACCTACACTTTCAGACTTATCCTCTGAATCTTTTAATATATCAAGCAATGTTGGTGGTCCATGGGGCTCAGTGCAATCCTCTACACCTGTGGATTTATCCGCAACGCATGCTTCATCAACAATATCTGCAACAACCATATTAGAAAAGTTAGGACCTACATCAACTATGTCTTCACACAATAAAAGACTAGATGGATCACAAAATAAAAAACTAGAAGGGTCCTGTAGAGCTTCAGAATCAAATTCAAGACTATCACAAGCTTTACTATCAATCTCCTCCACTGCCTCTATAGATAATGACTGTCCAGTAGGTATGAGTGGTCCCTGGGGCTCAGTGCAATCCCCTACACTCTTAAACCTATCCTCTGAAGGCATCTCAATCAATATAGGTGGTCCCTGGGGCTTAGTGCAATCCCCTACACCTATAGAATTATCTGCAACAAAAAATGAGTCAGATACAGTCTTCAAATCTTCAGCCTCCCCTGTAGCTAACACCTCCTCCTGGTCATCCGAACTAGAATATCCTCTCTGAGCATCGATCCTGGTCCCTGCAGTCTGCATCTGACTAATGGTGGAGGATATCTGTCCAATTGGTTGCTCTATGTTCTGACTAGAAGCATCAGTCCTACTCTGAAACTGTCCATAGCCTTCCTGATGCTGCTGAAATGGAGCGTTGCATTGCGGAAAATCCTTCTCAAATTGCTGCTGAAGCTAAGCACTAATCTGAGTGCTAATCTGAGTGCTCAACTGCTGAAAACTCCTCTCTTGATGTTGCTGTAATTGAGTGAGAAGTGACTCCAAAGTGAGTGGATACTCCGGTGGGTCTTGAAATATAGCATAAGGTTGCTGAAAATCATGAGTAGGCTGTGAATTCTGAAAATCAAATAGTTGGGGTTGATCAAATGAATAATTGGGCTGCTGAAGTTGTTGAAAATCAGTTTCACAACTTGGTGGAGGTTGCTGAAAATTATGACTCTAAAATAGCTGATCTACTTGCTAAAAGTGTTGGTTGAAAGGTTGAAAATTCTGGGGCTGTGAAGATGGAAAATCTTGCTGAAAATTCTGGAATGGTGGCTGATAAATTTGCTATGAATGTGGCCATCCTTGCTGATCATAATTGAATGGTTGTGGGAAATATTGGAAATTCTGCTGAAACTGCTGTTGTGGTTGCTGAAATGGTTGAAAATCTTGTTGAAAATTTAGATTGTACCCTTGCTGAAAATTCTGAAATAGTGGTTGAAATTGCCGTGGTGGTTGATTGAAATGTTGGCTTTGCTGAAAATCTAAATAGGGCTGCTGAAATTCTTGAAAAGGCTGAGATTGTGGCTGCCGTTGCTGAAATTGATAATCTGGTTGTTGAAAATCTGAATAGGACTGCTGAAAATCTTGTTTCTGCTGCTGAAATTGTTGACACGTTTGCTGGTAAGTAGATGGATAAGCATTTGTCCTTTGTTGGCACTCCTTCAGCTTAAACAAACCTTTTAACTCCATCAAAAATTTGATCTCTAACTGTTCATTTGAAGACATTTTGAACCTGCAGTCCTGTCACAAAACAAACAAAATGGCAGCACCTATATACAAAAGGATAAAGCAAATAAGAATAGAATCAAATCCTAAAATTATCAAAGACCACTACACTCCCCGGAAACGGCGCCAAATTTGATAACCATTTTAGTCGCGTTACGGTTTCAAATACAATTAAAGTATCGAACTCCTCTAAACTAATATAGTATAGAGTAGCTCGAGTCGTCTCTCTCAAGGAATGTAATAGTAGGTTAACAATCTTAGGATCGTATGTTATTGCTTTTGAATTTTAGGATGTTAACTGGGGTTTGGATTTGAACGCTAAGACGACGAAAAGAAATAGCAGAGCATGTATGAAATCTAGTTCTAATTAATGAAAGACAATGCAGGTAAGGAAATCTAATTTAACCTAACTACAATTGCAGAAAAGAAAAGAGCAACTTGAAATAAAACATCAACAAAACTAAACATGGAACAAAACCTACAACATTAAAGAAATCTAATCTAACCTAACTTAATTGCATTTAAATGAAGATCGAATCTAAATCTAGCATTCAAATGAAATCCATAACTTAATTGCATCAATTAAAACCTAACTAATGGAAGACACATTTCATCGAACACATGGTAGGCATGAAAGAATTCAATCACAGTACGTGCAATCCAAACATGGGGAATCAAGCATCAATACAAGCATTCATCATCAAACACATAACATTCAACAACATTAAACCATTAACCAAATCTGATGAAGCTGCTGCCGGATGCAATCTAAAGAAGACTGCTAGCCGGATTCTGTTGAAGAGGAATTACTGACCGGATTTGATGAAGGCTGGATGTAGGAGCTGGAAATTGAAGCTAAGCTGCTGTGAAGAGGTGGTTGCCGGCTGTAATGAAGAGGATGCTGTCCGCTGTGATGAAGGAGAAGAAGATAGGGAAAAGAGAGAAGCCGAGTGGATGAATTGGAGAAGGAGATGGCCGGAGATGGAGAAATGGAGTCGGGGTCGAGTGCGCTAGGGTTAAGAGAAAAGAAGAGGAGAAGTGGAAGGGATGACTGGCCGGCTAGGGTTCACGGATGGAGAGCGCCCCCCTTTTGATCGGTCGGTTGTGAAGAAGAGAAGGGGAAGAATAAAGAAGGGCCGGCCGGCGGCGGTGAGATGGTGAAGAGCGGCCGGCCTTAGGGGAGGAGATGGAGCCGGGGTCGAGATTCGAAGAAGGAAGAAAGTTTTGAGAGAAGGAGATGTGATTCCCCCAAGCCGGTTGCGCCCAAGCTCCTTTTCTCCCCCTGTGTGCGCGCGGGTTCAGCCCATGGAGCAGGGATCAAATCCAGCCCTAGCCTTGTGTGCAACCCAGCTTCAGCGGCTCGACCCAGCCTCAACTTTTGGTTGACCCAACCTCAGCTTTTGGTTGACCCAGCATTTGGGTTCAATCTTTAATTCCCTACAAAAATCATGAAATTATACCAAAATTTAGCGAAATTTATAATGAGCTCCAAAAATAGATCCTAATCGTAAAATATGATATAAACATGATTTAAACGTACGAGAGGATAAAAAATGCTAATTAAATGAGCAAATATAATGGCATAATATGCTAGTTATCAACAACCCCCAGGATTCGAGGACTTAGATAAACCTAAATATGTATTTAAACTTAGAAAAGCATTTTATGGGTTAAAACAAGCACCTAGGGCTTGGTATGAATGTTTATCAACCTACTTAATTTCTAAAGAATTTAACCAAGGTCAAATTGACTCCACACTTTTTGTTAAAACCTTAGAAAAAGATATTTTTATTGCACAAATATATGTTGATGATATAATATTTGGATCTACTAACACTAATTTTCTAAAAGAATTTGTAAAAATCATGGAGAGTGAATTTGAAATGAGTTTGGTAGGTGAGCTTAATTTCTTTTTAGGTCTACAAATTAAACAAACTAGGTATGGTAATTATGTCCACCAATCCAAATATGCTAAGGAATTGATAAAGAAATTCAAAATGGGCAATTCTAAAAGCTTAAGTACCCCAATGGCTACTAATGTCAAAATAGATAATGACCCGGAGGGTAAACCTGTTGACTTGAAATTATATCGAAGTATGATTGGTAGTCTACTATACTTAACTGCTAGTAGACATGATATCTTATTTTCTATAGGAATGTGTGCTAGATATCAAACCTGTGCTAAGGAATCCCACTTAGCAGCCCTAAAAAGAGTTCTAAGATACATTTAGGGTACCCTAAATGTAGGGATTTAGTATCCTAGGATTTCAACTTTTGAACTATCAAGATATTCTGACTCTGATTATGCTGAGTGTAAGTTAGATAGAAAGAGTACAAGTAGAAGTTGCCAATTATTAGGACATGGTCTAGTCAGCTGGTGTAGTAGAAAGCAACACTACGTAGCCTTATCCACAATCGAAGCAGAATATGTTGCCCTAGGAGAGTGTGTAGCACAACTTTTATGGATGATGCACACTCTTAAAAATTTCTAGCATGACTACACCCAAACCCAAGTTTTTATTGATAACATTAGTTCAATCAATTTAACTAAGAATCCAATTTAACACTCCCGAGCAAAACATATTGAAGTCAAACATCATTTTGCAAGGGATCATGTAGCTAGGGGCGAAATAGTACTTATGCATGTGGGCTCAAAATCCAACTTAGCTGACATTTTTACCAAACCCTTACATGAATTTGAGTTTAGCTTACTAAGAAGGCAGTTAGGGTTGTGCTTAGTAGAATAGGATTATTCTATGTTTTTTTTTCAAAAATTGTTCCTATTTTCAATTTTTTTCAAAAATGAGCATTTTGAAAAATCATTTCTTTTATCAAATTGTTGAAGTTTAATATGAATTTTCGACTTAGTTTTTCAAAAACTTACCCCCTTCAAAACTAGGGTTTTGCGCAAAATGTACGTAGCTTAGGCTCTAACCCTAAAACTGCATGCACCTATAGATTTAGAAGCTAGCATCTCACAAGCACCTTAGGGTACTTTGAGTGATAACCTAGACTGGGTTGAGATGTTTAGGTCTATCCCTTGATTCAAGATGCTTTAAGTCAGTGCATCTGTAGTAATTGGGGCGATAAATACAAATTGAACAGCAATCAAGCTAAGTGTTCAAGCATAGCAAATCTAACTTGATCAGATCACTTATCTTAACTAACCCTAGTGAAAACTACAATTTCATAACAGTTAGTAAGTAGCTATCTAGGTTAGACAGGACCCGAAAAAGTTCAAATTAATTGGTTTGGTCCCTTTTCTTGCTTGACTTCACTAGAGTTGGTTCAATACGGACTTTCAATTTTGTAACTAGCTCTAATTCATAATTAACTTGCAATAGTTGTTATCAATTTTTTTTATATATGGCAAAGGGGGAGAGAAAGGATAAAAGAGAGAGATTTTTTTTCAAAATTTTTTGCAAATTTTTTTTTTCAAATTTTTATCTCTGCTTCAAAAAGTAAGGTAAAGTGTCTAAGTGCTCCAAAATTTTGTCTAAGTGCTTCAAAAATTTTGTCTAAGTGCTTCAAAAATTTTTTCTAAGTGCTTCAAATTCTTTAAGTGCTTCAAAATTTTTAATTACTTCAAAATTCTTCTAAGTATTTCTAAGAACATTCAAAAATTTTTAAGTGTTTCAAAATTTTCAAAGAGCATTTTTCTATATATTTCTAAATAAAATTTTCCTTAGTAAACAAAGTTCGTTTGAGCAAAAACCTTTTGAAATTTTTGGCAAATGTTTCTAAGTAAAGTTTATCTTAGAGAACAAATCTTTGCGAAATCTTGTTTAAAAATTCCTTAAAGAGTTTTTGTTTCAAGTAAAATGTTTTTTTTGCACAAACTGTTCATAAGCGATATCTTTCTAAGTGTGCAAAAATTGAAACCCTTTTAGTAAAATTCTTTTTGCAAAGCCTTGTGAGTAAAAGTTTTTTAAAACCAAATTTAGGCTTGCAAAACTTGTCTAAGTGGAAAATTATCTAAGTGTAAAAAGTTTTTTTGGTAAAAATGTTTTTGCAAAACACTTAATCAAACTTAAAAGCACTCAGAAGTTTTACAAAAATTGAATGCTTGTTTGAGGGGGAGAATGTTTATTTCAGGGGGAGATAATTGAAAATTATTGTAAGTTTTTTTAAGATAATCTTGCTTGTTAGATGTGCTATAAAATGTTTTTTTCTTAACTTTTTGAACCGTGTTGCCATAAATCAAAAAGGGGAGATTGTTGATGCTGGAAGCACCTAAGTCAAACCAGTGTTTTGATAATGGCAAAGGGTTCAGAAGTTAAGGTGGGTTGTGATCTAACAAGGTTAATCAAGTATGCAGGAAAAGTCCTAGGTACACTAGACACTAAGTCCTGTTTCTATGATTTGGGCACTAAGATCTGGTGAGTGAAGCTGGGCACTAAGAGCTGGTGAGTGAAGTTGGGCACTGAGACCTGGTAAGGGACTGGACACCGAAGACCTGGTGAGTGAAGCTGGGCACTAAGACTTGGTGAGTGAAGCCGGGCAAAAGTCCAACCGGAGGAGTCGGTTGGCAAACTCTCCCGAGAGGAGTAGGTGATGGCGAGTTCCCCATAGGAGGGAACATTAGGCGTCGGTTCGACCTAGGGTTCCATTTGGGAAGCCCAAAGTTAGAACCAAGACAGCTCAGGCTGTAAATCATAGTTTAATCTATATCATTTATATGCTTGTTGTGTTTTGGAACTAACCCTGGTTGCAGGAACGAAGGGATGAAGGTTTCTGCACTTAGGCACCTCAATGGAGTGAGGCGCCCTACTGGGCTAGGCGTCTGTGTTGAGACAGGCGCCCCAGTGAAGGGCTATTCCAAGAAATCGATGCAAACTGCCATGCAAGCCTCTGAATTAGTCATTGAGGCGCCTGTGTTAACACAGGCGCCCCAGTTAGCTCAGGCGCCCTGGTTGAGGGGATAAGCGCTGGCCAAGTCTGCGGATTGAGATGCTCGCAGGACAGGCCACGTGTCAGGCGCCCCCTTCAACACAGGCGCCCAGCTACGACTATATAAAGGGGTTCACCCCCTTGGCTTCAATACCAATTGCTTTCAACACATTCGTTCAAGCGCTCTGCTCCGACAAACTCCGTACTTGAGATTCAAGCGCCTACGATGACCCACGGCTTCGAACTTCCAACTTCTCCAGTCGTCAGTATAAAAATTGTTTTATTGCTGTATTTTTTTAATTCTATATTCAACTTCATCTTGTAAAACATTTGACGAAATATAGAATTGCCCATCGTAAATGGTCAAGGATCGTGGGCCTTGGTGTAGGAGTCGACTACGACTCCGAACCATGTAAAAACAAAAGTGTTAGTGATTGTTTTTCTTTTCCGCTGTGCAATTACTCTATGCTTTCCGAAAAAGTTTTGACGATCGATATTCACCCCCCCCCCCCACTCTATCAATTCAATCTGATCCCACAAGACTTCACCTTGTTTGCTTCAACCCGAGCAGTCTCATCTCGGGTCTTCTATAAATCCAACTTATAGAGGCTACCACATCTCCTTACCCGCTTGCTTATCTTCGTGCCGAAGGTCCCTTCGTAAAGTTCAATCAACTTGTTCCAAAGTTCTTTCGTGTTGTTTAATGGGATGATGCGGTTGCGTTCCTCTTTGGTGAGACCACATTGGAGAGTCTGAGTTGCCTTAGCGTCAGCTTCTATCTATTTCTTCAAGGTTGCATCCCATTCACTGTATCCCTGAAGCTCACCTTGAGCGTTCCATGGAATTTCAAGGTCGGCTTGGATAATGATCCACATGTCAACCTAACTTTTCAGGTGGACTTCTATGTGGCTCTTCTAGTAGTTGAAGTCCTCTCCCGAGAAGGGAGGAGGACGAGCAATGTTGTAACCTTCTTATTGGACCATTTAAGATAGTAATAGAGAAATTCTTCAAGAGAAAAATAAGAAAACTTGTTCCAAGACTTGATCTTGGATTAGCAACGTGGGAAGAAATATAAGTAAAAGAAATCTCGAGTGGTGTTGCACTAACTTTGGGAAACAAAAAGCTTATGAACGAAAAAAGAAACAAAAAATATCAGAAATTGACAATAATACCATTTTTTATTAATTGAAAAATTATAAAATTCGAAAAAAAATGGCTCAAATGGTGGTTTCACCGAATTTGAGCAAACCTGCACTGATACCACTTGTGGTATCGTTGAGAGCGATAGAGGGGGTGAGGGTGAATATCGCTTTGTAAAAATTCTCAGATTTAGGTAAAGTATATGCAGCGGAAAGAAAAACATAATGCTAACACGCTTATTTTTATTTGGTTCGGAAGTCTGTGACGACTCCTACTCCAAGGCCCACGGTCCTTGACTATTTATGTTGGACAATTCTATAAGTCGCAAAATGTTATTACAGAGATGCAAATTGAAGTACAAAAGAAATAACAAATTATACCGACAACTCTTGACTAAAATGAAAAGGAAGTGTTTCGTTGTCGGAGCAGTGTTTCATCAATTTTGGACTATTTCGATGCAACAAACTTGAGCATGAAATGTGTAGAAAGTTGATGTGAGAAGCTGTAACGCCCGCTTTTTTTTTCTCTTTCCATAAAGCGGCGTTACGTTAACATGAGTAGGGCAGGTGGACATCATAATGTAGCGGAAAAACTTTAAACTTACACCTACCTGCAACTACTACCATTCCTAACATGATGACATGGGCACTTGGCATACTAACTTCATACTTAGCATCATATCATGTCTTACTTAACATCATATCATAGAGTCACATAAGTCATCATTTACGTACTTAAGTAGCGAACGTAAAATTCTAGCATAAGACGAGTAAACATATTGTTTTCTTGGCCAAGTCACTACCACACACATGCACTCTTGCCCTCCTGCTGCCTCCTTACTGTCCCCTTGCGTGATCTGCGGTATAAGGAAATAAAACTATAAGCACACAGGCTTAGTAAGACTCTTTCCTACTCACTAAAACCATTCATCACTTAATAATGAGCACATGAACCATAAACATACCTGGTGCTCTACTTAGAACATAAGCATCTAGGATCACTTAGCATATATTTGACATGGCATGAACATAAACATACTAAACATTCCTTAGCATGGCATGATACATGGCGTAAACCTAAACATAAATAAACATTTCTAGCAAGGCATGATACATGGCATAAACATAAACATAATAAACATTCCTAGCATGGCATGATACATGGCATAAACATATGCATGCTTTCTATCATATCATATGGCATCCTCTTAACATAACCATAAGCATCAATCGTTTACTATCATGCATATTTTCTTGACATGAAACATAAGCATAAGACATTACTATCAGGGCAGAATGCATAACATGAATGAATGCATGAGTCTAATGCATATACATAAGGATGCTTAACTTTTAAAATCATATCTTTAAATACTTAAACATAATCATCACATCATTGGGGTCCCCGACTTGTATCACATACATACATCATGTGCGCGCATCCCTAAGTAAATACGAGGTAGCTAGTCTCGACCTACTAGGGTAAGGATAGCATAGTCGGTAGTCCCCGAACCGAGGCGTTCTTAAGGTGCCCATCCCTGTTGCACAGCTTCGGTAGTGCCAGAACCGTGGACAGCATAGTCGGTAGTCCATAACCGGGGCGTTCTTAAGGTGCCCATCCCTTGGACCCATACTTCAGTCCGGTACAAGCCCATTCATAAAGTAAAATACTTTACATGCTTCATTATTCATAAGACATTCATGGCATATTTAAACATAGCATAACCTTGTTACATGAAGCATGACTTAAAACATGCTTGTCCTTTCATTGTTCATACTTAATGCATAGCATCATGATGTTGGTGCAGGAAGCACCATATCGAACCTGGTTTTGATATTTGCAAAGGATTCAAAGTTAAGTTTATTTGTGATCTAACGTTGTTCACTGAGTGTGCAGAAAAAGCCCTAGCGAAGGACTGCTAGGCACTGGTAAAGGAATGCCAGGAAAGAAAGCCCTAGCGAAGGAATGCTAGGCACTGGCGAAGGACTGCCAGACAGGAAAAGCCCTAGCGAAGGAATGCTAGGCACTGGCGAAGGACTGCCAGAATGGACAAAGCCCTAGCGAAGGAATACTAGGCACTGGCGAAGGACTGCCAGAATGGAAAAGCCCTAGCGAAGGAATGCTAGGCACTGGCGAAAGACTGCCAGAAGAAAAGACCTAGCAAAGGGCTGCTAGGCACCAAGCGAAGGGCAGCTTGGTACCTCAAGACCTAGCGAAGGACTGCTGGGCAAAAGTCCAACTGGAGGATCCGGTTGGCACCAGGTAAAACTCTCCCGAGAGGAGTAGGTGAGGACGCGTTCCCCTTGAGGGAACATTAGGCGTCGGTTCGACCTAGGGCTCCATTTTGGAGATCCAAAGTCAGAACCAAGACAGCTAAGGCTGTTTTAACTAACTTATTATTTGCTGTTTTGGACTAACCCTGGATGCAGGACCGAAGGACTGTGTTTCTGCAGCTCAGAGAGCCTCAAAGGAGTGAGGCCGTAGCTGAGTAGGGCGCCCCGGATGTGTCGGGCGCCCCAGAGTCAACCCAAAGTCAGCAGAGAGGTAAACGCCCCGACAGCAGCGCAATTGGGGGCGCCCCGTGCGTGTCGGGCGCCCCGCATGTCGGGCGCCCCGCGTGTCTCGGGCGCCCACTGTGCCACGCCACTGAAGGCGGCTGCAGCTCACCCTCGCGAAGCCTCGGTGATAAAGTTTGACCGGTCAATCGGGCGCCCCGTGCGCGTCGGGCACCCCAGTCAAATACAATCCCGAAGATAACGAGATCAGCTTTGACTAGAGCATCGCCGGATCTGCAGCCACGTGGGGGGCGCCCCGAGCATGTCGGGCGCCCCCTGCCCTATATAAAGAGGGCCTCGACCCCAGGTTTAAAAAATAAATTCCATTGAACGCAATCACGCTCTTCTGCTCCCGCGCTCTGCTCCAGAACCCTCCAGACTCGAGATACAAGCGCCGGCGACGTCCAACTGCTCTGGAACTTCGATTTACACCGGACGTCGGTAACAAAGAAAAGCTGTCTTTTTCTTTACTGCAATTTACTGTAATCAATCTTTGTAAAATTGTTTTGCGCGATTATAGTATTGCCTATAGTAAACGGTCAACGACCGTGGGCCTTGGAGTAGGAGTCGACCCAGGCTCCGAACCAAGTAAAAATCTTGGTGTTCGCATTGTCTGATTTTTATTATTCCGCTACGCAATTGCTCTTTACGAAATCCGAACGAATTGCGACATTCACCCCCCCTCTCTCGCATTTCTCGATCCAACAAGTGGTATCAGAGCGGGGAAGTCAAATCTGGTGCAACCACCAGTTTGAATATTTTTCGGATTTTTTTTCTCATTTTTTTAAAAAAAAAAAAAAAATTTCGTTCGAGTTTTTATCTCAAGGTTGGTGCAACACCCCTTGAAATCTGTGTTTGATTATTTCTTCCCGCACTACTAATCCAAGACCAAGTCTTGGAAATATTTTTGTTGTTTACTTTTATTTCAGTAACAAATGTCTATCCAAGAAGGATTTAGCACCGCCAGACCTCCACTTTTCAGTGGAGAAGACTTTCCCTACTGGAAAAGTCGAATGGAGGTCCACCTGAAAACTCAGGTGGAAATGTGGATAATCATCCAGTCTGGACTGATGATTCCCACCAATGCTAAAGGTGTACCACAAGACTACTCAGAATGGGACACTGCCCTTAAACGAAAGATTGAAGCTGACGCCAAAGCAACCCAGACTCTACAATGTGGACTAACGAAAGAAGAGCTGAACCGCGTAGGACCCTTCAAAAGTGCAAAGGAACTATGGGCTAAATTGATTGAACTCCACGAAGGAACTTCAGATACAAGGATCAGCAAACGAGACTTGCTACTGAACAAGCTCTTCACTATCAAAATGGCAATAACGAGACAGCAGCCCAGCTCCACGCCAGAATCCAGGAGCTGATGAATGGTCTTCACGCAATAGGTCACCAGGTTCAAAACCCGTATCTGATAAGGTACGCCCTAAACGCATTCCCTAGGACCACCTTGTGGGCATCTATGGTAGATGCATACAAGGTCTCTAGGGATCTTTCAAAAATTAAGCTAGATGAGTTATTTTCTGAACTTGAGCTGCATGAACAGACTAACTCCAATTTGGTCGAGAAAAGTATAGCCTTTTTTGCAGGGAAAACAGGGAAAATGACCAAGAAGAAAATTCAAGTTGAACCTGAATCTACCTCAGATTCAGAAATAGAAGATCAAGAAGAAGATCAATCAGAACTGGTCCGGCTAGCTCGAAGCTACTACAAAAAGTTGAAGAATGGAGTTCGGGCATTGCAAAAGTGCAAAAGTGAATGCACAGATAAAAGAGCTACCAAGAATGCCGGACAAACAATCAACGAAGGTAAATTTACAGTATTTGAAAATCCGTTATTTACCTTGAATAATGTGATTGATTCATGTAACTTAATTAAAACAAATTTCAACGAAGGTAAATTTACAGTATTTGAAAATCCGTTATTTACCTTGAATAATGTGATTGATTCATGTAACTTAATTAAAACAAATTTCAAAAAATTGAAACAAGAAAATGAAACCCTAAAACATAAGGTCAATAAGTTAGAAAATTTAATTCATAATCTTGCTGATT